>CM046881.1:147417743-148002269 GCA_025667525.1 Glebionis coronaria | reverse complement strand
TACTTGATTCAAATATTAATAAAGTGCGTGCCTTATTTGATAGGTTGCGGCTTTCGTGTTTACCGCGCATCTATATCTTCGGCAATCGTCTTACCACTACTGTTTCTACTCAGCTTCTGAGTTCCTTGATTCACTTTCCTCGTGGCTAAGGTGAGTTCATAACCCCTTTTTACTTGCACATTGTTTTGAAACGCGGGGTGAGATTTTACATGGTGGAACACGTCCATTTAAAAACTGTATGTTATCCAGAACTTATATGCTATCCGGAACTTGTATGTTTTCCAACAGTTTTCATTAATATTATTGCTTTTAGTCTATAGCCCTTAAGTTTCCTCTCTTGATCATGAACAGTTAATTTACTTGTGTTGCTAAGCGCGAATGTTATGGGTGGATCCATCGGGATTGACTATCCCTGTCCCATGTTGCGGTTGTTTAACCATTGACGCACTTAACATTTGATTTGTTACTTAGTATTAGGGCTGAATACTCCCTAGAGGAACTTACATTGATGTTAAGCTTTGGTTCTTGAACTAAATAGCAATAATAATGGTTTCGGACTATGGTTAATGTACATAACCATTTTCCCTATTTCTTGTTTTACAAATGAATGCTTGTGTTCCGAACCTTTATTTATAAACCTATGAATATCACTCAACTTTGTGTTGACGATTTTACATGTTTAATCTCAGGTATTAATACTTAGCTTTGCTTGGATGGGAGCCCGCAAGATATTATCGAGCTTGGAGATTTCTGTGATACTTTTTAAAGTTTGGTTTTGGTAAAAGCTGTCAGAAGTTTATTTTGTATTTTTGGTAACTATTGTTATAAATCATGATGAAATAATAGATTTTTTCGCTTATAAAACTCTGGGACCTTTGTTTAAAAACTTTGATCTTTTATGATGTAATGTATATGTTTTTATTACGTCAACTTTGTGTCAATAGTATTTCATTGTTTCTTGTACCATGACGTGGCACTCCCTTGCTGCCTACGTGTTTCCTTGCCTGATTTTGGGGGTCTCACAAATGACCGGTTCACGGTTCAACCGGTTAAACCGTCGGGTCAACCGGTTTTATATTTTTTTTTATATATATTAATACATAATATTGTATAATCTTATAACTTGTTTTACGTCAAATTAAATCGACAAAAAATATTTACTTTTTTTAATTCAATATTTATAACATTATAACAAGTGTATGAAAAATATTTACTTTTTTAGTTTAATATTAATAACATTATAGCAAATCTTTTATATAATAAAAGAATTAGATTATTTGGGAATTTTAATGAAATGTGGAGGTTGTAGCAAAAATAATTGAACCAATCAAATGACTTGATTTTGACACATAAACAAAATAAAGCGACGTGATTGGTTAGAAAAAATCAAAATTAAATTCAGTTTAGTCAAAATAAAAAAATTTGGTGAAAGAATTTGATAAAAACACACAAAGATGTATGTGTCAAATTTGTGAAAATAAAAACTTAAATAGGGAGGAGGATATTAATAAAATTTTAGTGGTTAAATTTTAAATAAATTAGATAGACTCAAATGTAAACTTATAATTTTTCATATTTTTTATTAACTTTATAAAATAAACAAAATACCCCCTTAAACTTTATATCTTCTAAACTTTATATTTAAAAAATACAACATATATGCTATATTAAAAAATTAACAAATCACATAATTGTAAATATTCAAATAAAAACACAAATTATTGTATACTTCAATTCTGACACTTAACAAAGTTAAGCAATGCAATCTATGTAAATTATTATTAACGTGAATATTAATATCAAGAATAAATGCAAGACCTCGGATAGTCGTGTGAGACGAAAAAAATAGACGAGATTCTACATACTACAACATATATTTTTTCAAGGTCGTTATGTGTTATTAAACACACAATGTCTAAAAAATGATAGCTTACATTTTAGTTAAACAAAGTCAATTCCTTTATGCAATAAATATTATTAAAAAAATCAGTTAATATTATCACATAATAAAAAAATCATGTAAAACTCGTGGGTCAATAAAGATCGTAACTATTTAAGTATTAAAAATTTAATATTATTTTATAAAATAATATTGAGCATTGAAAAATTACGAATTTATAAATCGTGTACGTGTTAAGATGATGTAAATGGTTTGTTGATTGATTATTAAGAGATAACTATTTAGAATAAAAATATCAAAAATAAAATAAGTATAAAATTAGAAAAATAAAAATTGAGGTAAGTTTATATAATTTATAATGTACACTGTAAAATAACAATATAATTAAACATATAAACATTAGATGTTCTTAAAAAACATTAATATACATAAAATTGACAGTAAAGTAACAATATAATTAAACATATAAACATTAGATGTTCTTAAAAAAACATAAATACTCATAAAATTGTAATAACTAAATTATAACTTATTTTATCTTTTATGTTTAAGTCTCGTGCATGCACGGCCATTAAAATTAGTATATGAAAAACGATTACTTTATATTTATAATTTGTATTAGACCATAATAAATTGATATTAGTTTGTGTTTTAAATTAATTTTAATTTTATTTTAACTAACACTAGTCATCATCACTTTAATTATCTTTAAAATTTAAAAATGTTTATAGAAAAAAAAGTTTTTAATTTTTTATTTATAAAAAGTTATGACCCAGTCAGGTTTATCAAACCAATTAACGAAAAACTCACGGTTCAATCCGGTTATCAACACAAGCAAAAAGCCGGTCACATCTAGCTCGGTCTCTGAATCGGTTCACGAATCAACCGGCCAAGTTAACTCGGTTTTTAAAAAATTTCGTTTTGTGGTATCGATTTGAAGTCGAATATTCACTCATTTCGCACTGATAGTATTTTCTTATACAATTACAACAAAAATTTCAAAATCATAAGCTGATTTATGGCACGACTATCGTAGTAAAATTCGGTTCGTATAAAGCAACCTTTGCTTTGCGATTGTCAAATGTAGTTTGTTTGAATGCATGTCACATTATTATTGAATATTGATCGTCATTTAAAAGAGTAAAATGAAGAAATTATATATGTGGTATGTTATTTTTGCATATTTAATAATTGATGTTTCAAAAATGCAGATGATTTACCTGTTACTTGTGTTTTGTATGTCATACTTTGATTTAACAATTGTTAAAAATTAATCGTTATTGTAAAAACAATTTTGTTTTATTCTTTATGTTTATCACTTTTCTATAATTTTTTATTTTATTAAATTCATCATTATCGTACTCACATTCAAAACCTTGAAGACTAAACTCTGTGATCATTTTCGTTCTGTGTCATCATAGGAAACAACAATCACACTAGCCTCAACCTAAAAACTCTTATGTATTAATCCGAATTCTCAAGTTCTTAATAAATATAAAATGGGCAAATAGTATAAAAAGGTACTTATTTTATGTTAAAATTCAATTAAAGGTATTTAACTTTTTTTTTTCTCAATTTAAGGTACCGATCTTTTTTCTTGTAGCAATGTTGGGACAATAACAAATTTAAAGGTTATATATTAACGGCCGTTTACTTTATTATTGCATCGTTAGTCCTTTATATTAACGACACTTTATAATAAACTCAAATTTCGTTTTTTAGAGTTTTAGACCGTTTTCTATCTTTTTCGTTTGATTTTTACCGTTTTCGCTCGGTTTTTAATCGTTTTAGTCCGTTTTTTTCGTTTGATTAAAAACAAACGAAATCGGTAAAAATTAGACGAAAAATGTGAAAAACAGTCTAAAACTGAAAAAAAAACAAATTTTAAGTTTGCTATAAAGTGTTATTAATGTAAAGGACTAACGATGCAATAATAAAGTAAACGGTCGTTAATATATAACCTTTAAGTTTGTTATTGTCCTAACATTACAACAAGAAAAAAGATTGGTACCTTAAATTGAGAAAAAAAAAATGAATACTTTTAATTGAATTTTAACATAAAATAAATACCTTTTTATGCTATTTGCCCATATAAAATCTAACTATAATATCAATTTAATTCACAAAATTACCTTCAAATCTATGGTGCACTAATTAAAATAAAGGACGTCATCATCATTATCAACAACTATATCATCAAACAGATTTAAAATGACTCATCATCATCATCAATAACTCGATTAATTTAAAACGATACGATCAACAAATATTAAATCAAAGACGTCATCAACTTCATTCACTATTACAAGATTCAATCGATGACTTTATGATAAACATCAATAACAATAATATCTTTCTAATTACAGGTTCATATTTCTGTTAACAATATATACTCGTATTATAGATAGATATGTTGGTTAGGTAAAAATGTAGTATATCTTTTAGACTAACATTTCACATATAACATGTAGATAAAAGCCAAACTTTAAGATATTAATCAAACTTTTTGGCCTACATTTTTATATAAGTTAAACCTACCAAAATTTGTGCTAGTTTCCTATTAGGAAACACTCTTACCTTCCTCCTTCCAATTCCATTAGTGGCATATTTACCCCTATTTCACTCCTATGACAAGTTGGACCTTTGACTTTGGACTGAGTACTTGCATTACTATAAGATTTTGGTACCTCCACTACCCACAACACAATGGGTGAGTGCATGGCCATGTAGATTTTGCACTATGATTTGGTCATAGGATCAAAATGTCTCTTTCTCTTGTCCTTTCGAGTCAAAAACATATAAAAAGAAGCTGATCCCTTTAGGTTAACATCTCTTTTGAAACAACGATGTTGTAATGACCAAGTCACCGTGTCGGGCTACGGAAAGAATTCCTGTCTCACGTGTAGACACGTAAACTTGTAAAGGTTTCTTTATGCAACCTTCGTAAAACCTAAGGACAACGGTGCACGAGTTCACACCTCGAAGTCAATGTCCATCGTTTTCTACACGACTAGCGAAAAGGCCCAAAGCATCTTTTGTAGGTGATTACATCAGGGACACGCAAAGTATTAAAGATAAGTTGACAAGTGATTAAAGTTGAAGGGGTAAAAGGTAAGTTTTTACTTCTATTATTCTTTGTTTTCGTTTTGTTTATTTTTTGTGTGCAGGTTTAGAGAGTTGAAGGGCTATTGATGACAAGTTTGGAAACTTGACTCCTAGCTTGGTTATTAGTCTTTATATAGGGTTTTATCTTTTGTGTTAGGTATCTGTGTGTGTGTGTAAACGTGTAGAAAGTTTCTCTTGGTTGTATCGCTCTTGATATTCAGTTGTGTTGGTTTATGAATCTTGATCTTGGATTGTAAGATCTTGATTCTGTTATTGATTTCTTATTGTTTGTATGTACGATCAAACAGCATAGTATCACATTTGAAGTGATAGCTATACGCAGTTAATAAAAGATTAAGGGGTGGTTGGTTGAATTAAATCTGGGTTTACTTTAGTTTTATAAAGTCGAATATGGTATCAGAGCCATTGGTTCTTGATATTGGTTTTTAACTGGTTTTTGAGAAAACGATTGATTAATCTTTTGGTTAATCATAACTTGTTTGTGTTAATTGCAAGATTGATCAATTAATTGTTTTTTAGGGTTTCTAAAATTTGGGGGTTTTTCGATTCTTGGTGTCCTGAGGTAATTCATTGGGTCGTTGTGCGATTAATTAGGATTAATCGCATTTCTGGTAAGTTTTATCAAGAAACCCTAAAAATCTGAAATTAGGGTTTTTTGATTAAAGGTAATTGTGGTTATTTCTTGTGGTTTTTTTGGTGTTTCATCTTGTTTTCAGGTGAGTTCTTCCGCTGTGCATATTGGCTTATAAGATCTGCTTGATCTTGTAAATCTTGGTTCGGTTTGGAGATTGTTGCAGCGCGTGCTTTGTAATACCACTCTCTCTCCCTTGTTTTTTGTTTATAGAGGGTGTTAGGTGTCGAAGGGATCTAGGTAGTTTGGAGGTTTGGTTGATTGAGAGGTTATTTGTTATTTGGTAGTTGTTTGTAAAGGAGTTACAAGGGTTGTGTTTTCTTTGTCTGTTTTTTATCTTGCATCATGTGTGAAGGTGATAAGGAAATCAGTGATACTGATGATGAGAGTAATACAGTCATTCACTCTAATGACCCTCTCTATTTGCACCCATCTGATACTAATGGCCAACCCATTGTAACTACTAAATTGACTGGTCCTGAAAATTACAAAGTATGGGCTGCTGCCTTTAAACTTGCTTTACACACTAAAAATAAATTGGGATTTATTGATGGGTCTTGTGTTAAAGATAAAGAGGATGAGTTTTTACAAGAACAATGGGATAGATGTAATGCTGTTGTGCTTTCATGGATTCTTGGTTGCATTTCTTCTGAGTTGTATCAAGGACAAATTTTTTCTAAAAGTGCTAAAGATGTTTGGGATGAATTTAAAGAGACTTATGATAAAATTGATGGGTCTGTTATATATAATCTGCATTTTAAGATTTGCTCTCTTACTCAATCTGGGTCCTCTTTATCTGAATACTATCACACTTATAATAGTCTATGGAGACAATTTGATTCTTTGGTTAATCTGCCTAGTTGCACTTGTGAGGGTGCTCCTCAACTTAAAACTCATAATAGTCTGATGAGACTGATGCAGTTTCTTATGGGATTGGATGACACTTATAGTGTTGTGAGAAGTCAATTGTTGACTTCTGATCCTTTGCCAGATGTCAAATCTGCATTTGCTACTCTATCCAGAGTTGAGTCTCACAAGAACAACTTGGTTCATAATTCTTCTGTTAGACCTAACTCTTCTGTTTTTGCTACTAGACCCTCTACTTGGTCTAATAGTAATAACAATAACTGGTCTAACAATAACAATAATAATAATAATAATAATAGTAGGTCTTCTCAAGGGAGAGGAACTACAAGGAATAATAATTTGATTTGTAAGCATTGTAATATGACTGGTCATACCATTGATAGATGTTTTGAGCTTAATGGGTATCCACCAGGGTTCAAGAAAAGAACTCCTGGTGGTGCTAATTCTAATACTTCATCTAGTTCTGCTTCTGTTAAGAATGATTCCAGTACTGGAAACTCTATGCCTTTTACTCAAGATCAGATTAACAGATTGATGGCTTTGATTGGTTCTAAGCCTGATAATAGTGAGTTGCAGTCTTGTGCTGCTGGTATTTTTTCTTTCTCTAATCATGTGATTAGTTTTGTTACTTGCAAGTTCTTTAATTACAACACTAACATTAGTACTTATAGTACTTATGTTGGGTGGATTTTTGATTCTGGTGCCTCTCAACACATGACTTTTTCTGTTGATCATTTAACTGATGTTATAAGTGTTGCTCATTTGAATATAACTGTTTCACATCCTAATGGAACTATAGAATTGGTTAAGTATGTTGGAAATTATAAACTTACTGAGAAAATTGTTTTGAAAAATGTGTTAGTGGTACCTGGATACAAAGTCAGTCTTATTTCTATTCATAAACTTGCTAAGGACAATAAATTTGTTGTTTCTTTCACTGAATCTAAGTGTTTTATTCAGGATTCTCTTCAAAAGTCCCTCCTGGGGACTGGTAGTGAGAATAATGGATTATATGTGTTTGATTCAGGTAGGAAAATTTTTAATAGCAAAATTACATGTTGTATGCTTTCTAAATGTATGTGGCACAACAGACTTGGTCATCCTTCAGATCAGGTTTTGAATGTGTTGAAAGATACTCTTAAAATTGATGACTTAGGTGAAACTCAGCCTTGTGATGTGTGTCACAAGGCTAAGCAAACCAGGGAACCTTTTCCTCTTAGTGATCATAAGACTTTGCATTTGGGTGATATTATTCATCTGGATGTTTGGGGTCCTTATAAGGTTAAGAGTAGGGAAGGTTTCAGATTTTTTCTTACCATTGTTGATGATTATACTAGAGCAGTCTGGTTGTATTTACTTAAAGGGAAAGATGAGGTTTTTGAGAAAGTTGTAGAGTTTTATAATCTCATTAAAACTCAGTTTGATGTTTCTGTTAAGATTTTTAGAAGTGATAATGGGACTGAGTTTATAAATCATATGTTTGAAAAATTTGTTACATCTAATGGTATAATACATCAGACTTCTTGTGTATACACTCCTCAACAAAATGGTATTGTTGAAAGAAAGCATAGACATCTTCTTAATGTTGCTAGAGCCCTCATGTTTCAGGGGGGCATTCCTTTAAACATGTGGTCTGAGTGTATTTTAACATCTGTGTACCTTATTAACAGGCTTCCTACTTCTGTGCTTTCTGGAAAAAGTCCTTATGAAATGATTTACAATGTCTCACCTAGTCTCTCTTTGCTTAAAAGTTTTGGGTGTTTGTGTTTTGCAACTGTGTTAAATAATTCAGATAAATTTTCTGCTAGGTCTGCTAAATGTGTTTTTATGGGGTATTCTAATACTAAGAAGGGTTATAAACTTTATAACCTTGAAACTAGAAGTTTTTTGTTCTCCAGAGATGTAAAATTTTATGAGACTGTTTTTCCTTTTAAAAATGATGATTTAGTTAAAGATTTTGTGTTTGAAGAAAATGGTGTTAACAGTCAAAACTTTTTTGACCTAGTAGAATCAAAGTCAAGTGAACCCTATGATGAAAAGAGAGACAGTAGGAATGATATGGATAATAGTGTGACTCCAGACTTTGTAGATGTGTCTAGTGACACTTCTCCTAATGTTGCCAGACATTCTAGGGGGGTAGTCAAAGAGTCTAGATCAGACATTGACAGCAGCCAGAATGATCTAGGTGGCAAATTAGAAAGTCTTGAAGGAGATGACATTATCAATAATGATGATGATTATGAGTCTGAGGGTGATGACTTTGTGGAGTTTAAACAAATGTTTGAGTCTGAAAATGGTAATAGTCCAGAAAGACCAGAGTTAAGGAGATCTAGTAGACCTGTTAAAACTCCTGCTAAATTTGACAATTATGTGATGGATAAAAAGATTAGATATGATATTAATAGTGTGCTTAGCTATGCTAATTTGTCCATGCATAACTTTGTCTTTGCTAATAATCTGAATAAGATTCATGAACCCAAATCTTATTCAGAAGCTGTTAAAAATCCTAAATGGATTGAAGCTATGAATGAAGAGATGGATGCTCTTAATAGAAATAACACTTGGGTTATTGTAGATTTACCACCAGGTAGGAAAGCTGTTGCTTGTAAGTGGTTATGGAAAGTGAAATACAAATCTAGTGGTGAGGTTGAAAGGTTCAAAGCTAGGGTTGTGGCTAAAGGGTTTAGTCAGAAAGAGGGTATTGATTATGAGGAAACTTTTTCACCAGTTGTGAAAATTGTTACTGTTAGATGCCTTATTTCTGTTGCTGTTCACTATGCTTGGCCTGTGTATCAACTTGATGTTAATAATGCATTCTTATATGGTGAATTAGATGAAGAAATTTACATGACACTTCCAGAGGGATATGGGTCTAATGATAATAAAGTATGTAGACTCACTAAGTCCTTGTATGGCCTTAAACAAGCACCAAGAAAGTGGAATGAAAAACTTACTAGTGTGCTTGTTGAAAATGGATTCATACAAAGTAAAAGTGATGTGTCTCTTTTCACTAAAAATGAGAATGGTTCTTTTGTTGCTTTACTAGTTTATGTTGATGATATTATCATAACTGGTAACAATGAAACTGTTATTAATGAGTTTAAGAAATACTTGAGTTCTAAATTTAAAATTAAAGATCTTGGTAAGCTTAAGTACTTCTTGGGTATAGAAGTACTTGATGCTAACAATGGTCTTGTGCTTAATCAGAGAAAGTATTGTCTTGAATTGCTTGCTGAATATGGTATGCTGGCATGTAAGCCAGCTAAAGCACCTATTCCTGATCCATCTAAAAAGAAAAAAGATCAAAAGGTTATTGAACAAGATGTTCCTGTTGATAACAAGACATGTTATCAGAAAATTGTTGGGAAATTGATTTATCTTACACTTACTAGGCCTGACATTGCCTATGCAGTTCACAGTCTGAGTCAATTTATGCATGATCCTTATAAATCACATTTAAAACTTGCTTTCCATGTTCTTAGATATCTGAAGAGTTCTCCTGGTAATGGCATTTCTTTTATGAGAAACAATGATCTTAATCTTGCTGCATTTGTTGACTCAGACTGGGCAAAGTGTAAGGTTACTAGGAAGTCTGTAACTGGTTATACTGTTTTTCTTGGCAATAATCTTGTTTCATGGAAAAGCAAAAAGCAGTCTGTACTTGCTAAATCTTCAGCAGAAGCTGAATACAGAGCAATGAACAGTGTTGCTTGTGAAATAATGTGGATTATTAAAATCATGAAAGATCTGAAAGTTGATATAAGTTTACCTGTTCCTATTCATTGTGATAGTAGCTCTGCAATTCAGATTGCTGCTAATCCAGTGTTTCATGAAAGGACTAAACATTTTGAGATTGACTTATATTTCTTAAGAGAGAAGGTATCTGCAGGTTTGATTAAAACTTTAAAGGTCAAATCTGAGGATAATGTGGCTGATATGTTTACTAAGGGTTTATGCATCAAAGATCATAAATACCTAAGTAATAAGCTTAATCTTATCAACTTATATCACAAATCAACTTAAGAGGGGGTATTAAAGATAAGTTGACAAGTGATTAAAGTTGAAGGGGTAAAAGGTAAGTTTTTACTTCTATTATTCTTTGTTTTCGTTTTGTTTATTTTTTGTGTGCAGGTTTAGAGAGTTGAAGGGCTATTGATGACAAGTTTGGAAACTTGACTCCTAGCTTGGTTATTAGTCTTTATATAGGGTTTTATCTTTTGTGTTAGGTATCTGTGTGTGTGTGTAAACGTGTAGAAAGTTTCTCTTGGTTGTATCGCTCTTGATATTCAGTTGTGTTGGTTTATGAATCTTGATCTTGGATTGTAAGATCTTGATTCTGTTATTGATTTCTTATTGTTTGTATGTACGATCAAACAGCATAGTATCACATTTGAAGTGATAGCTATACGCAGTTAATAAAAGATTAAGGGGTGGTTGGTTGAATTAAATCTGGGTTTACTTTAGTTTTATAAAGTCGAATACAAAGGTTTCGACCGAAAACCATGATATCGTCAAAATAAATTTGGCAAGAACTGGTCAAGGACTAGCGCGAATGGATAATAGATATGAAACAATCTTTATGCCTTTAGCTTCATGGAAAAATTATACATTTCAATACCCAATTTCAACTTCATCTTTATCTTCTCTACTTTTTCTTTTTATCATATAAGACTAATGTGGTCGATCTTTTTATGGGTCCAATCCACTAAGTTTGGTTGTTATGTACTTGGATCCCAAAGATGAGCTTAGTTCATTAATTACTATGGTTACTTTTGAGTTTTATTGCATAGAAGCTTCATACGTGATACGTGCATCATCATCATTGAAGTCTTTTCTCTTGAGTGGGGATTCTTTTTTAGCCTAATAACACTTGGACTCATGTATATGATTAGTGTTGTTTAATCTCAAAACTTAAAAGCTTAAAATAACCAGAAAACCAATATAGTATTTCGTTGCTCGTTCGTTAGTGCATGTTAGATAACCAATTACATAGGAGGACACATTTTACAAAACAACTAGTTACTCGCGATACGTCGGTGGGTATTTTGTGACTAAATTTTTTTACGAGTAAATGTTATTTGATTATTTATTTTTCATATCAATAACTTGTGAATGACAATAGTTTTCACATAAAAACATGTTTCAAAAACGTAATTATGATATAAAGATATTATTACCTGTGGCGTATATGTAATATGTGTAACTTTATTTTCGGAACTCGATTAAGTGCGAAAATTGACTGAAATTCTTTTAAACATTTGAATGAGAATCAATTTAAAAGTGGTTTGTACATATGAGTGCAAGGAAAAAAGGAAAAAAAGTATGATGGATGAGTTTTGTACAATGTGTTGTTTTGTTTGTAAATTGTGGTATTGCTTGTTTTAATTGTATTATTAATTATGTTTTAATTAAGTGTGTTTAAGTGTTTTGTATATATTAGAGATATAAAATTGTACATATGCATTAAAATCTAGTTTTACTTAAATATGATTTTATTGTTTGCATTAATATGTTGTATTACTTAATTTTTTAGCATTACATAAAAAGAAAATGTCTAATCTCTTTTATAAGATATTCACACAATAACATATCCTCTAATTAGTAGTAATATTCTCTCTTTTAATTTTAAATCGTTTTTCTCATAAACGTCTAATCATGAACATTCTATGTGTGTGATTTTAATATTTCTCGTTACATTATGCCCAAATTCCAATTAGAGAACATTATGATTATTAACCACTTAGTGAAACTTTGATGCTTTTACATTTAACGGGATTTTAACACAAAAAATAAAACTTTGATGTCCTTTGTTAAATTTTAACTTTTTAGCAACCATTTGTCTACATAAAAAGAAATAGTTTTGACGACTCTCTTGACTTAACAAAACACCAAGTGAATTAAGCACAAACCGATATTCGAACTTGTGACCTCTACTTCATAAAATTTCTTTAGTGGGCTCATAGTTTTTTTCGGAGTTAAATACCAACCGAGTTCAATCCCTTTAGACCATGTTTATTTGTGATCTCCACCAACCGGTTGGAGAGGAACAAGACAAAACAAACAATTGATATAATAATAAATAAATGATAAAGAAGAGAGAAGAGTTGCAACCTGGGACAAACTAAATCACTTTGTGATACTGAGATTATGAACCCAACTTGCTACTTTTTATGTTTTTTAATCAATGACTTCTTTGTCTTATTTCTCTCCAACCGGTTGGTGGAGATCACCAATAAACATGGTCTTATATGTAGATGATAGCCAACTATTCAAGAATATTTGTTGACCTTATAAAATCGATATATATGTGAACGACAATAAATTACTGGAAATCTTTAACCAGTGTAATTGTGCATGGCAATGAGATTTGATTTAGTTAGTTGGAGAATAAGTAACAGGGAAATCTTTAACCATTATTTAACTTAATTATTATGATAGAATCTGATCTACTTTATATGATATTCTTGGGTACTTTTTGATAGAATTCTCAAAGAATGTATGGCAACATGACCTCAATAACATATACGGAGTACTACCTTATGTCTGTTGCAGCTGATACATTGACAAAAGTAACATTCATCGAGGAAAAACCCCGTGAGTATCTGTTAAATATTTTATTAGTGTCTTATATATTACAAATAGTATACGATAACTTATTGCTTAACTAATCATATTTAAACGATCACGACATGATATTTGTTCATACTTCATATATATCTTACGGGCCTGACTGCCTTTTTGGTTTACCTACAAAAGCTTAACTTTAATAATGACCGATCCTTAGACTAGGGGGAGTGACACATAACTAGAGGTGGTAAATCTTACCCATTTGAATACGTATGGGCACTTTTTGCCCATTTTAAAAAAAAGATAGGGCACTTTTTGCTCATTCTTTATAATGGATGGGCTAAACGGGCGTATATGTAAGAAACTAAATGGGCTTAACGGGCGCACTTGTAAAATACAAATTAGTATACTCGACGAATATTTTTTTAAAATTTTTTTATCCCCGGCTTTCAAACAAGTATTTTTATTTTTTAATTGTAGGTTTTTATATGTTTTTTCCCTTTTTTAGCTTGCGCCCGTTTAGCCCACCCATTTTGCCCGCCCGTTTCGCCCGTGCCCATTTAGCCCGCGTCCGTTTAGCCTGCCGCCCGTTTAGCCCGTTGCCCGTTTAGCCCGCCGCCCGTGCCCGCCCGCCCGCCCGTTTTGCCACCTCTACACATAACTCATTCATCGTCACGTCAGCGCCATCTTAGCTTTTTAACAAACTCACTACAACTCACCAAAACTCCTCACAGGAGGTAATGACACTCATCCAAACTCACTATAACTCACAACACATCACTCCCACTTTTTTATTAAATATATTTTATTCATACAATTTATTAAAACACGGGTACATAGAAAATTAAAACACGGTACAAAATTAAAAAACGATACATATGAAATTTAAAAAAAGCAATTAAAAAAATTAAAAACATAATAACTTAAGCATTGGCATACAAATGCTCGACCAAATCTGTTCGAAGATTGTGATGTTCTTGTGAGGAGTTGCTGCATAACTTGATGAATGTGTTCTTGGGTTTGAAACTCATCGTCCGGTTGAATTTCTTCTTCTAGGAACCATTTAGGAGATATTGCATATTTTTTGAACTTTCGAATCATATTATGTAATATGATGCATGTGTACATCATATTCAGGAGTCTTTCTTTCTAAAAAGCACGTGCAGGATTGGTTAATATAGCCCATTTTTTTTTCAAAACACCAAAAGCTCTTTCAATATCTTTTCTTGCGGATTCTTGTTTTTGCTTATATAAAATCCTCTTGTGGTAATCGTTTGATGGTTCGGGAATTGTTTTAACAAGTGGTGTCAATTCCGGATATATCCCGTCAACAAGATAGTATCCCCATGGATAGTGTACACCGTTAGCCACAAACTCCACCTCTGGTGCTCGTCCGGTTTTCAAGTCGTTAAATAAAGGGGACTGATATAAAACGTTGATGTCGTTGTTCGACCCAGAAACACCAAAAAATGCATGCCATATCCATAAGTCCTCAGACGCCACAACTTCAAGTAAAATGAATGGATTCGATCCATGATCTCGTCTAACATATTGCCCTTTATAGGCAGCTGGACAACCAAACCACTCCCAGTCTGTACAATCAAGACTTCCTAACATCCCTGAAAACCCGTGCTTTTCTTCATGATGTGCATAAAGTTTCTCAACATCAGTATACGTGGGTTTCCTCATATACTCATGCCTGAATATTTCCATAACAACACTACAGAAATGATCAAGTGATTCTCGAGAAGTTCTTGGGCTCATTTGCAGATAGTCATCTAGAAAACCAGGAACGCCACCGTATGCCAATTGACGAAATGTCGAGGTGCACTTTATAAACGCCGAAATAACTTCTTTTTCGGTACAATCAACATTATTACGAAAGTATGCAGAATGGTGAGTCACTTCCCTAACTATCCAGTTAAAAAGGGGGCGACCCATTCGAAAAACATTCTTGAACTCTTTCGCATTGTATCATGGGGTCGCCGAAAAAAAAGACGCAACTAACTGATCATGAGCACCTATTCGGTCTCAAGTTATGATGTTTGTTTGTAATTGATTAGCAGTGCGTTTTCTCTTAATAAACTCAAACGATTTTTTAATAATACTCTACTTGCGTTTCGCTGCGACTTCTGGTTTTTCAGTAGCAAAAAATAACTCGTATTCGTCGATATTTTCCATTTTTTAGTGATTTAGGGAGAATGTGTATGAATTATGTATGAAATGTGATTGTGTGTTCGAAAAATATAAGTTTTGTTAGGTATTTATAAGTAAAAAGGGGTATTAGAAAAGTTTTTTTATATTATAAAACGGTAATAAAACATATGGGCCCTACAAGTAAAAACTCACGCTGGGTGAGTGTGGTATACATTTTTCTCAGTTGCGACTAAGTCGCGCGCGACTATTGGGCAGTAGAGGTGGGCACTCGCGCTCGAGTCGGGGCAGTCGCGAGTGGCTTCTATGTCACTCCCTTCAGCCTTAGGCAGGTTTTAATTAAGATTTGATAAAAGCATCAAATGACAGTCAAGACTCAAGATGACAGCATACGCATGATCAACACAAGTCCATAAGGCTGAAGGGAGTTGTAAAACCCGCATGCTTTTACCATGAATAGTGCCCTTAAGATCGTACGTCCTAGATTAAAACTTACCTTATTCAGTATTGATCACATTCATGTGCTATTAATCAAGTAAGTACATACGTGTATAACATGATAAGTATCGTTTACGTACGAACTCATGATAAGCAGTTAATAAGTATTTCACGGGAACATAATTAAATCATGATCACCATTTTAAAACACGAACTAAAATAATTACGTAAGTACTTAATTACGAGTGTAAATAATACGATAAACTACATGATAAAATAAACAGAAACACTTTAAACACGAACACGTTTAACCACGAACGAACACGAAACATCGGGACACGAGAAAAGGTACGGGTACCCCATGTGGGGCCCCATACCCATGGCACACATAACTAAATGGGCTTAGCCCATTGACTTTTTACATGAAAGGGGGGGTTATGGTAAATATTCATTTCATTTTTATATTTCAAGAAAATAAGCATTTAACCTAAAAAGGTTTTTCTCTCCTCCTCTTGGTCTCTTTGTGCCGCCACCTTAAGGACCACCATAGGTGGTTGTTGATTGATTTTGATCTTGAAAACCATTGCTATAAACCGTGTTTGTTCATCCTCTTCCAAGCTACGTATTGGTATATCATTCTAAACCTTTCTTTTTAATTCTTTTTAAATCTTTGATTATTTTCATGAACATGTTATTGTTATTCTTATTAAAACATGATAATTAAACATAGATCTAACATGTTTTAGGGTTAATTAAAATCAAAGGTTGTTATATGAGGGTGTTTGTTTTTGGCCGCCTAGTATAACCAACCCGAGGGGGGTTCGGTTTGCTTTGAGCCGCCACCACCAAGACTATTTTGGTCTTGGTTGGTGCATGTAGGACCCACGGCAGCAAGGGGACACAAGTACCCCGAGTTGGCTCGGGGTACGGTGTCGAGTTCATGTCCGATTCATGGTTCGTTGGTTAAATCATGATTTATGCTACATGTTAATATTATGAATTATGAACTTAGGATATAAATTAATTAATAACATGAGATGTTAATTTAAACCATGACTTAGGTTATTTCTTAATTATTAATTTAGCATGATATTAATTTAACCTAAGTATTTTTCATGTTATAAGTTATAATTAATTAATTATTTAAAACATGCTTATAATTAATTAATTTAGACATGACTTAGGTTATATTATTAATACATATTAATATACATTTTAACCTAAGTAATTTATTCCATTTTAATTAAAACATGTTATACTTTAATTAAAATGCTTAACCTATAGTTTAATTAAAATGCATGAAATAATAATTAAACTATACACCATATCATATGACTTAAGAAATAAGCTTATAAACACTTAGACTTATATTTTAGCTTATGCAACCAACTTAATTCTAATTATGGAAACTTCTATTTATAGAAACTTAATTAAATAAGGCAACTAATCTAATCATGGAAACCTTCTATATATGGAAACTTATTTAAATAAGGCAGCTGATCTATTTTTGGAAACTTTCTATTTTTAGAAACTGATCTATTTTAAGCAGTGAATTCTATTTTTGGAAACTTTCTATTTTTGGAAACTTTCTATTTTTGGAAACTTTCTATTTTTGGTAACTTTCTATTTTTGGAAACTTTCTATTTTTGGAAACTTTCTATTTTTGGAAACTTTCTATTTTTTGGAAACCTGCTATTTTTGGAAAGTTACTTATTATTACACAGTAAGTATAATAATACATGAATTACCAGTAATACTTTACCAGATTAATCAAAGTACAAGGTAAACACAGATAGGGCTTTAAACGGTAAACCATGACCTAAAACATACAAAGTAAGCTAAGATGAGACATAAAACCCAGTACGTAATCAGTGATTCGATACTTATACACGTGTGTATTCATGTAGCGTTAGTGATCCAGAAGTAGGAGTCTTTCTTCCGTTCATTCACTGGACTTGAGGTACGGATTTCCGTCCTTTCAGTATGGACATTCTTTCCTTATTAGGATTTCCCCGTATGCAGCCAATTGTTTTCCCAGTATTTGTTTTATATGTTTTTGAATTGCTTATGTTTAATTAGAATACCTAAAGCCATATACATGCATGACCAGTTTCACCTAGTTATGGAGGTACCATAACCATAACACTAGAGGCACTGGTGTTATGACTTCACCACGGCGGAGTGATTGCTTGTGGCGTCCCTTCAGCTTTTGGCCATATTATCATATTTATCATGTGGGGCGTATGGGTGCATCCTAGTTACATGTTTCAGTCAGGATTTCATGGTGAATGTGGTGTGTGCCTTGCATCCTTCACAAGGAGCTGATCCCTCCTACCCAGAACCAGTATATTAAATTAGAGGCAGCCCCTCTAATTTGCATGATGAGGTCACCCCTCCAAGTATTCATGCACGATGGATTTTCATGACCTATATTGGCTAATGGTAAAATATGTTAAACAGTTTTCATAAGATAAACATAAGGCTTTTCAAACTATAAAACCAGTTTTATGAACATGTTCCAGTTTTCCAGGACTTATACGTTTCCGCTGCTATTAAGTCTTTATTATGCTTAGTCATTCATACTATGTCTATATCCGTGCACTGAGCGTTTTGCTCAGCCGTTACTTTCCTTTCCATGTCCCAAAACGGCAGGTACCCTAGGGAAGACTTGAGCATTTGGAGGACGTGCATAGGATGGAAGCTAACAGAGACTTCTCTTCCTTTTTGCCTTCATATACTTATGCTTGTTTTGTCCTTCATTCATTTATGTTGCTTTATTATGTTTTGGGCTTATGTTGGGGACCGATGTTTGATTCCGGTTTACCCTATGGTCATGTATGTTTTATTACATATTACCTTGCATGCTTTGATGACACGCCATAATTATGCGTGACATTCCATTTATCAAAATGGGGTGTTACAATTATGGTATCAGAGCCAAGGCTTCGACCTGTAGGCTCTAAAACTCGACCTGTGACTAGTGGGTAGTCACCAGGAGCTTCCTAAGCCAACGTTTGTTATTCCACGTATTGATGTTTTCAGCACATTGTTGTTTTAACCATGATGTTTTCAGCACCTTGAGGTTTTAACCTTGACGTTTTCATCGATATTGTTTTACTAATATGGATGGACAACCGTCATTCATATTTAGTTATGTGTCATTGTTTCATGCATAATGTTCCTCGTGAACTGTGGCTATGTGGACTGAACCCCAGTAGTTCATAATTAGTCACATAAAATTTTTTCTGATAAGTTTTGACAGATAAGTTTCATTTATTCATGTTTCATGTATCATTGTTGCAGGGATTATGACTAAGTAATGGTTGGTACAGGACTGGCCCTATTTAGTCGCATGTGCTTTTATCGAAACTTTTAACTTTGGGACCGACCCATAGGCGTCCCCTCGCCATGTCTTTTGTTTTAGGACCAACCCATAGGCGTCCCCTCGCACATATAAAAGGTTTTTATAAACTACATTACGCATTCATGCACTGTTTTCATGCATAAAATTTTTCTCATGATTTATTGGCATAAATTTTTTTTTCATGTCCCCTCATAAGTTACTATGTTTTTTATGTCAAGTATGTTTTCATACTGTCATGGTTAACTTCGGTTTCATGCTGAATATGTTATACACTCCTTTATGATAGATCGTTTTATGTTCCTTCATGATAATTCCATTTTCATGTTGATTACGTCTTACGCCTCTTTTGTTATTTATGCTTTCACGCAAGACATTGTTGGATTTCATTGAATTCTGCTTTCATGATTGTCATGGTTGGTTTTCATTGATCATGTTGTCAGGAAAATCATCGTTGAATTTTGTGTAACCACACTTTAGCGTTTCTCTATGCAACCAGAATGATGTCTATGCTAATACTGCCAGGTTATCATGGTGGTTTTCCTAACTGTTTAACCGATATACTTCCTTAAATCATGATAAATGATCGACCCCATACTGATCATTTCATGTGTATTCCACGTGTACTATACGTACCGTATTCCATGTATATTACATGTACCTAAATCCATGTGTATTTCATTTGTAATACTTCGCGAATATTCGCTAGTCGATTCTGAATCATCTCAGGCGTATTTTCAATTGCTGATATTCTACTAGATTGCTGATGCCGCTCATAACTTGGAGATGTTACTAAAGGTTGATGCTGTTGACGTTCGGAGACGCTACGAGATGCGGATGTTGTTCACAACCTAGAGATCCTACGAGACGAAGACAAAGGCGTCGGAGTAAAGCTATTGGATGAGAAGATACTTCACCATCAGACGATTTTATCAATCATTGTCCCTAATTCTTAGTTACATGTCACACGTCATTCGGCTGTCATTTCAGCCATATGAGTGCAAACCGGTACCAGCCGGCCACTCAGCTGAATAGTTACATGAATCACGGTCATGAGAATGACCATCATGGAACTGACAGACAGGACGATAGTAACCACTACTATGACAGCAACTATCCTAGAATCACAACCGAGGCTCCAGCCGCGGACATGATCAGACATACAAAGGATCAGTAGTCCAACCGATCCGCCAAGTCTAGCATAATAACCTAATATTGTAGTTCTATTATTTTACATCTCGAGACGCATGTCAAGACATCAGTCAAGACACATGTCTCACGTATACTTTCTGAGGACACATGTCAAGATACCAGTCAAGACATATGTCATGCTTATAGTTCCAAGACACGAGTCAAGACACATGACTCACATCCAACTATGGAACATTTCTAAGAAATTCAGGGTAGCCTCCAAGGGTATATCCATTTTGTTGTGCCATGCATTAATCAGGCCACAAGAATTTCAATACCATTATCGGCGCATCAGTGCGAACTGTCACGTTGCCGATGTCACTTTCATTTCTTTCACCAGACTTCATATATTCATGACCATGAAGGACGCCTTTCGTATTCCCACGTATACGAAGGTTTTCCTTCAGCTTAATGATGAGATCCAAGCTGCAAACGCTTTTCCTCGGACAGACACAAGTTGAATTTTATCCTAATTATGGACTATGAACAGCACACCATGCTACGATTCATAATTATGTACAGTAATGTTCAGGCTCCTGAATACTTTCAGCTTGATTTTCCATCGGAAAATCTGTGCAAATTATCTATGCTTACAAGCATGTGCATTGTTACCCATGGTCGCTAAAATTTTCTAGCTGTCAGTAAGACACGACCACTTAACTCTTTTACGCTTAGCCAGTTGATTATTCCAAAGTCTTCCTATACATTCCAGGAGAACCTACAAGGAGAAGGATGGTACCATGAGATTATGTGTCGACTACCGTCGACTAAAACAAATCACCATTCATGACCGTTATTCTCCTCCACGTATTGACGACATGTCCAATCAACCGTATAGTGTTAATCACTTTTCCAAGATCGAACTCATGAACAAGTTGCCAATAGTGACGGGTGAAAGAGCAGGACATGTCCATGACTGCTATTCGTGCACGACTCGGTCATGCTAGATTTATGATTTTGGATTAGTCTCATCAATGCTCCAACAGCATTATGGACTTAATAAATTGTGTTTCCATGAACTCCTAAACAAATTCATCAGCATTTTCATTGAGGATAACCTGATTTCATTTAAGCCTAGAGAAGAACAGGAAGACCATATCTGCACTATGTTGCAAATTCTTGACAAGAGAAATTTTACCCTAGAAAATTTTCCAATATCAATTCTGTTTCATTACAGTGACACGCTGAATCACATGGGTTCCTACGGTTAATCTTACCATGACTCTGCTTATGCGTAAAGGAGAGAACCCTACACTACATTAGGTGTTCTAGGAAATCCTACGCTAGGAGAAGTCTGATTCAAAGACTCAGAGTTTCGCAACCTTCTATGTATCAAGTTTCTACGAAGCAGGATACAGCTACGTCCATATCTATGTACCTGACATACCAACAGGCTAAGATAGGACACCAACAAACTGGGATGTTTCATCATCTGAAATTGTGAACTAAAATGGGACAAGATCTACACGGATTTTGGTTACCAGATTAATGCAAACTTAGAAGAAGCATGATGCTATCTGGGTTATTGCAAACAGTTTGATCAAGTCTGCAGAATCATTACATCCGCAAGGATTGTAGAACCGACAGATTGATCGGACATGTTCCAGCCAAGGCTCATCCGACCACTTGGTAATCCCGCAGCTATCGGGTCAGACAAAGATTCCCAATTGTACTCCTAAATTACTTCACGTCTTCTTTCTGATTCCACGACTTGCTTTCGCGCTCGCGTTCATGACACTATTCACGTTCATGATCGTATCTGGGCTTACGATTTTACGTTCATTTTGTTCTGGGAAGTTTTGCAAGAACTTGAGAGACCAGACCCAAGTTTAGTATAACTCTCCATCATCAGATAGACGTTTCACGTCATATTCCACGTCTCACCTTGTAGCGTTTGGCGTTACCGCCATTGTATTATATGATCGCGATATGTTTCACATGTCATGTTCATTCCACGTTCCTCATATCATGATCAAGATATGTTACACGTATCATGGATCACGATATGTTTACTCATACTACACTCGCCATATCTCCACGTAGCACGTTCAAAATTTTTCACGTATCACGTTCAAAATTTTTCACGTACTACGTTTCTTTATGTCTCGCGCATCATTTCTAATTATCAGTTAAGTCAGATTGTCTTGCATCGTAACGTTTCAGTTACCCTAGCACGTTAACTCTTATTTTCCTCGATCCAATTTAGGGGATCTACCTTCCGTTGATAACCAAGAATTTCTTCGTATTCCAAGTCAAGGTCAGGAGGACCAAGATTTATCATTTGTGTCAAGATCTTCTGAAGGAACCGTTCCAAGAGGGAGGCCACTTGGAAACGGACAAGTTCATCCGGACTTTTATCCGTTTTTCTCATCAATTAGATATGTCCTTTCAGTCACGTCACGTTCCATGTCCTTTCAAGACATGTCACGTTCCACGTTCCTTCTACCATGTCACATGTACGTTCATTAATCTTACATACCCTCTCGGTTTGATTCGGGTATGTTTCTCTTCCAGTTACGTTATCTATAATTCGGGGACGAATTATTCTTTTTAGGGGGGAAGAATTGTAAAACCCGCATGCTTTTACCATGAATAGTGCCCTTAAGATCGTACGTCCTAGATTAAAACTTACCTTATTCAATATTGATCACATTCATGTGCTATTAATCAAGTAAGTACATACGTGTATAACATGATAAGTATCGTTTACGTACGAACTCATGATAAGCAGTTAATAAGTATTTCACGGGAACATAATTAAATCATGATCACCATTTTAAAACACGAACTAAAATAATTACGTAAGTACTTAATTACGAGTGTAAATAATACGATAAACTACATGATAAAATAAACAGAAACACTTTAAACACGAACACGTTTAACCACGAACGAACACGAAACATCGGGACACGAGAAAAGGTACGGGTACCCCATGTGGGGCCCCATACCCACGGCACACATAACTAAATGGGCTTAGCCCATTGACTTTTTACATGAAAGGGGGGGTTATGGTAAATATTCATTTCATTTTTACATTTCAAGAAAATAAGCATTTAACCTAAAAAGGTTTTTCTCTCCTCCTCTTGGTCTCTTTGTGCCGCCACCTTAAGGACCACCATAGGTGGTTGTTGATTGATTTTGATCTTGAAAACCATTGCTATAAACCGTGTTTGTTCATCCTCTTCCAAGCTACGTATTGGTATATCATTCTAAACCTTTCTTTTTAATTCTTTTTAAATCTTTGATTATTTTCATGAACATGTTATTGTTATTCCTATTAAAACATGATAATTAAACATAGATCTAACATGTTTTAGGGTTAATTAAAATCAAAGGTTGTTATATGAGGGTGTTTGTTTTTGGCCGCCTAGTATAACCAACCCGAGGGGGGTTCGGTTTGCTTTTAGCCGCCACCACCAAGACCATTTTGGTCTTGGTTGGTGCATGTGGGACCCACGGCAGCAAGGGGACACAAGTACCCCGAGTTGGCTCGGGGTACGGTGTCGAGTTCATGCCTGATTCATGGTTCGTTGGTTAAATCATGATTTATGCTACATGTTAATATTATGAATTATGAACTTAGGATATAAATTAATTAATAACATGAGATATTAGTTTAAACCATGACTTAGGTTATTTCTTAATTATTAATTTAGCATGATATTAATTTAACCTAAGTATTTTTCATGTTATAAGTTATAATTAATTAATTATTTAAAACATGCTTATAATTAATTAATTTAGACATGACTTAGGTTATATTATTAATACATATTAATATACATTTTAACCTAAGTAATTTAGTCCATTTTAATTAAAACATGTTATACTTTAATTAAAATGCTTAACCTATAGTTTAATTAAAATGCATGAAATAATAATTAAACTATACACCATATCATATGACTTAAGAAATAAGCTTATAAACACTTAGACTTATATTTTAGCTTATGCAACCAGCTTAATTCTAATTATGGAAACTTCTATTTATAGAAACTTAATTAAATAAGGCAACTAATCTAATCATGAAAACCTTCTATATATGGAAACTTATTTAATTAAGGCAGCTGATCTATTTTTGGAAACTTTCTATTTTTAGAAACTGATCTATTTTAAGCAGTGAATTCTAATTTTGGAAACTTTCTATTTTTGGAAACTTCCTATTTTTGGAAACTTTCTATTTTTGGTAACTTTCTATTTTTGGAATTTTTCTATTTTTGGAAACTTTCTATTTTTTGGAAACCTGCTATTTTTGGAAAGTTACTTATTATTACACAGTAAGTATAATAATACATGAATTACCAATAATACTTTACCAGATTAATCAGAGTACAAGGTAAACACAGATAGGGCTTTAAACGGTAAACCATGACCTAAAACATACAAAGTAAGCTAAGATGAGACATAAAACCTAGTACGTAATCAGTGATTCGATACTTATACACGTGTGTATTCATGTAGCGTTAGTGATCCAGAAGTAGGAGTCTTTCTTCCGTTCATTCACTGGACTTGAGGTACGGATTTCCGTCCTTTCAGTATGGACATTCTTTCCTTATTAGGATTTCCCCGTATGCAGCCAATTGTTTTCCCAGTATTTGTTTTATATGTTTTTGAATTGCTTATGTTTAATTAGAATACCTAAAGCCATATACATGCATGACCAGTTTCATCTAGTTATGGAGGTACCATAACCATAACACTAGAGGCACTGGTGTTATGACTTCACCACGGCGGAGTGATTGCTCGTGGCGTCCCTTCAGCTTTTGGCCATATTATCATATTTATCATGTGGGGCGTATGGGTGCATCCTAGTTACATGTTTCAGTCAGGATTTCATGGTGAATGTGGTGTGTGCCTTGCATCCTTCACAAGGAGCTGATCCCTCCTACCCAGAACCAGTATATTAAATTAGAGGCAGCCCCTCTAATTTGCATGATGAGGTCACCCCTCCAAGTATTCATGCACGGTGGATTTTCATGACCTATATTGGCTAATGGTAAAATATGTTAAACAGTTTTCATAAGATAAACATAAGGCTTTTCAAACTATAAAACCAGTTTTATGAACATGTTCCAGTTTTCCAGGACTTATACGTTTCCGCTGCTATTAAGTCTTTATTATGCTTAGTCATTCATACTATGTCTATATCCGTGCACTGAGCGTTTTGCTCAGCCGTTACTTTCCTTTCCATGTCCCAAAACGGCAGGTACCCTAGGGAAGACTTGAGCATTTGGAGGACGTGCATAGGATGGAAGCTAACAGAGACTTCTCTTCCTTTTTGCCTTCATATACTTATGCTTGTTTTGTCCTTCATTCATTTATGTTGCTTTATTATGTTTTGGGCTTATGTTGGGGACCGATGTTTGATTCCGGTTTACCCTATGGTCATGTATGTTTTATTACATATTACCTTGCATGCTTTGATGACACGCCATAATTATGCGTGACATTCCATTTATCAAAATGGGGTGTTACAGGAGTGAAGGGAGTGGCAACCCAAAACCCCATCGCCACCTCAGCTTTTTTCACAACTCACAAAAACTCACCTCACCATGGGAATAAGGAACAAAAAACTCACATCCACCTCATTCAACTTTATATAAAATATACCTCACTAAATACCCTAATACCCTCATATTTTATTAAAAAGAATAAAAAAGAAAAGTTGACACACAAGTCGAGTGGTGAGAAAGTAACCACTGATGGGTTTTTAAAGCCTAACCCACGCATGGGTTGTTATGAGGTTTATGGAGTGGCTTTTGTCACATAAAACTCACCAGTGAGTTTTCTGATCCACTCACTCCGGCTTAAGATTCTAGAAATTAGACTGTGCCAAGTGAAATTTTAGTAGCAATCATGCTTTTAAGGTTGGTGGAAGTGGGTATCAACCCACTCGTAAGTTACCCAAACTCACTCGCCACTTCCATTCCCCCCAAAAAAAGTCGTGTGCGAGTTAGTAGCAGAGAGAAAAAAATAGGGGCAAACTCACCTAGGGTGAGTTTAATTTTTGTGGGCCCATGTGGTTTTATTTTTTAGGTTAGGTATATTATTGGGTGTTTTTTGTGAGTGTGTGTGTTTAAATAATTAAAAAATAGGTATGAAATGTGAGTTGTAATGAGTTTTGATGAGTGTCATTACCTCCAAAAGGGAGTATGGGTGAGTTGTAGAAAAGTTGATGTGGCGTTGACGTGACGGTGAGTAGGTTTCTTACCACTCCCCCAGCCTAAGTTTGATTATTTTTTTAGTTTACTTTTTTATAAATTCTCTATAAATTTATAGATAGCTATGACGTATATTATACACGATTTGTTAAAGCATGCATCTATAATAGGAAAAGCTTTTTATTATTTTATAAAGTCATTTTTAGTTATTATTAACATTACAAAGAAAATTTTTTGGGATCACTTCTTACAAAAACTTGATTAAATATCAAGTCTTTGGTAAAAAAAATTACCATTGTTTTAAAACTCTGTTCGACCCGGCCGGTTGAACCGGGAACCGAAATGAGGACCGGTACATTATTAGCCGGGTTTTTGTTAAATTCGGAACCGGATTAAACCGTCGGGTTTTGGTCGACCCGGATCGGATCGCCGGATCAGAACCGGCCGGTTCAACTCATATTATAAGAGAAGAAAAAGAAAAAATGATGTAATCTCACAAGTTGTATGTGCGCATAACAACTACACGCTTACTTATCTTGATATATAGATCGATATATCACTTTCAATTTCTTCTATGTTTATCTATGGTAGTATGTTGTAGACACTGCAACGATTATAGTTGAAAAACGGGATTTGCTTTTGTGAGGAGAAGAGGACTTATGTATATGAGCTTTTTTTATTTTGTTATATTGTAATTAATATATATAGGGTAGGTGGTACTTGGGAGTTTCAAGTTGGGACATGAAAGGACGAGTGGATGACTCGTCAAATGAAACATATTTTTATCCGGTAGAGTCTAAATTGTTTAATAGGACACAAAGAATCTTTTCCTTTAAAATTGTATACAAATAATTTACATGAGTGTCTTAAACGTTATAAAACAATTAATACTATTTCTAACATCGTGCATACTTATTTTTTTTCCTCTACATGTAAAGTGTTCGCGTATGCCTCCGGTTAACACCCCCGGAGACGAACGCTTCCCCACCTCAGGACCGGAACCTTCGAGCATTTAATAAGGTTGTCTGTGTGAACAGTAAAGCATTAATGAACATAGCAAGGCCCAAGGAGAAAGCGAAAGGCGTCCACTCTATTATCCAGGGAGCCTCCGTCCGTCCTATGGGTAAAAGGAAACACCGCCGCCCTTGGGACAACAAATCCCTCGATTGTGGGGATTGGGCTAGGTTCAGGTTTCGAGGCCTAGCCTATGATGTGACTACTCAGGCAGGTATACATCTTGGGGTAGTATAAATACCCTTACATTTAACACACAACACACATTCAATACTTCCATTAATACATACTTTTACCTTCCGGTATTTACTGTTAAATACCATTCGTGTGTGATAGTTACTTATTCTCACACCGGAGCTTGGTCTCGGGGTCAAACCTGGGGCGAGTTAACGTGTGCTGTCTTGTGTATCCTAGGTTCAAGGGTGAGAGACGAGCATACCTTTATGATGTCGAGGCAAGATCACTGACCGCAGTCTAGCCGGAGGATTTTGTTTCAACATTTGGCGCCATCCGTGGGACCCTAAACTCGGATCTCCACACAACAGCTAAGCAATGGCAGGGGTCTCAGGGGAGTCGGATCCGTCATCTTCCCCTAGTCGTGACCCCGCAACGATAGTGAAAGAGACGGAAACGCCTCTAAATTTACGGGAAAAGATTTTGGAGAGTATGAGCGCGCTACAAGGTCTGGTGGAGCGTCATAACGCCGCATCCAAAAGGCCCATTTCGCCTATACGCCTAGATTTCGAGGAAGATGTATCGAATCTATCGAAGGATAAGGACGAAGGGCGGGAGGTTCAGAAGGAAGCTAACCTTCCGCAAGATGATTTGCAGAAGCCTTTCAAAGATGTGATGGCCTCCCCATTTACTAAAAGAATCATACAATTCTCCTCACCAAAGCATAGGTTACCCGCAACTCTCAAATTGTATTCAGGGGCTACGGATCCTAATGACCATATCACTCGGTTTGCCGGTGCCGCCAATTCGGGAGAATGGCCGATGCCAGTATGGTGTAGATTTTTCCAGCAAACTCTAGACGGACCCGCTGGAGGATGGTTTGAAAGGTTGCCGAGGGGTAGCATAGACAATTGGGAAGATTTGAAGGAACAGTTCCTAGAAAGGTTCTCCTTGAGAAGAAAAAGTCTCAAAGCGCCAATGGAGATCACCACCATCGTCCGCAAGGCCCATGAAACGTTGGCAGTATTTAAAGAGCGTTGGACAGACGAAGCAAGTTATATTCAAGGCGTCCCGGAAGTGATGAAGATATCGGCCTTCGTAAATGGAGCCAAGTGCCCGGAATTGGTCCGACGTTTTACAGATGATACTCCGTTGACGGTAGCAGAGATGATGCAAAGAGTAGACGATTTCATAAAATCCGAAGATGCATACCGAAACACTGAGTTGCCAACAGGAGAAGCAGGAGATGGTAACGTAAAGTATAGCAAGGACGAAAGGTATGGTCCTTCCGGTTCACGTGGGCGACAAAGAGGGCGTCAAAGAAATGATTATCGGTCCAGACCCCCATTTCCCTCATATGTACCTCCGGTTAACCCAAATTATGGAAGAAGGGCACCGTACCAACGTTCCAGCTTGGAGTCGCTTACCAAATTTCCAAAGGAAATCTTAGCAACTGAGTTACAATTGTGCCTTCCTCCACCGCAACCAACCAAGGGTATCATCCGTCCGGAAAACATGGATAAGTATTGCGACTATCATCAAGAGAAGGGACATCTCACCAACAATTGCCATCAGTTGAGGAAACAGCTGGAGGCTGCTTTGGAGTCCGGTAAGCTCAACCATTTGGTAAAGGACCTACGGGGAAGAGTGAATAAAGGTAATCAAGGAAGAGGAAATGGAGATTTTAAGGGAAGGACTATAAACATGATCGAAAGAAGGTATAGTGGCACGAAGAGGAAGGAGGTGTGCAAAATCGAAATGGATTGGATGAATGTCCCCATAACCTTTCCGCCTATACCCGATGATGAGGCTTCGGAAGAACCTCTGATATTCGAAGCCGAAATAGAGGGATATTGGGTAAAAAGGGTGTTTGTGGATGAAGGAGCCACCATGCAGGTCATGTTCGAGCACTGTTTCCTAAATCTAGATGTGTCGATCCGAAGAAGGTTAACGCCCGATAACGTGAAAGTCCGGGGCTTTTCGGGGGAGGAGACCACCCCCCTCGGGAAGATAGACTTAGAGGTAACCTTTGGAGCAGACAGCCTAACAAGGCGGACGATGATGAACTTCACAGTGATTAGAGCACCATCCCCTTATAATATCATACTGGGAAGAACCGGAATCAGAGAGTTAAGGGCCGTACCCTCTACTGTACACTCATCCATGAAGTTTCCAACCCCCAACGGCATAGCCACCATGACAACCAAAGCACGAGCCATCTATGAATGTCGAATCATAGAGGATAGTCAAAAGATAAAGACGATGAAAGCGTCGGCCGTAGGAAAATAGTTAGATGAATGGATTGCCAAGGAAGAATTCAGTCAACAACAACGAGTTGCAGGAGACATGACGGAGCAGATCTGCGTCAATCCTGGATACCCGGAACAGTTGATCACCATCGGAAGGTTGTTCACTAAAAAACATCGAATTCAACTCATAGAATTGCTTAAGGACAACATTGATGTATTCGCATGGGAGCCTTCGGACATGACGGGTGTACCTAGGAGGATCGTCAAACATTCGTTGAACGTGGATATGGAGACCACACCGATTGCCCAAAAAAGAAGGACGTTAGGTGAAGAAAAAAGCCAAGCGGTTAAGAAAGACGTGGAAGAGTTAACAAAGGCAGGCATCATCCGACCGGTATGATACCCGACGTGGATCTCCAATCCAGTCCTAGTCAAGAAGCCGGATGGAAACTGGCGAATGTGCATTGATTTCAAGAATCTCAATTCCGCTTGCCCGAAGGATTATTATCCCTTGCCGGATATAGACGTCAAGATAGGGGCCGTTGTGGGATACAAATTCAAATGTTTCCTAGACGCATACAAAGGCTATCATCAAGTGCAAATGGACGAAGCTGATGAAGAAAAGACGGCATTTTATACCAATGAGGGAACGTATTGTTACACAAAAATGCCTTTTGGGTTGAAAAATGCAGGAGCGACCTATCAAAGGTTAGTTGACTCAGCTTTCCGCTCACAAATTGGTACGAATTTGGAAGCATACGTAGACGACTTGATGATCAAGAGCCAAACCGAAAAGGACATGCTGGCGGACATACAAGAAACCTTTGATAATCTAAAGAGGATCAACATGAAGCTGAACCCGAAGAAATGTTCGTTCGGTGTCGAGGAGGGTAAATTTTTGGGTTATATGGTAACATCCGAAGGTATAAGAGCTAACCCCAAGAAAACCAAAGCAATCGCAGAGATGAGATCTCCTAAGACTTTGAAAGAAATGCAGTCCCTGAGTGGCAAGTTGGCAGCCCTTAACCGTTTTTTATCCCGGTCGGCCGAAAGGTCCATGCCTTTCTTTGAAACGTTGAAGAACATCACAAAGGAAAACAAAAATGAGTTCCGGTGGACGGACAAGGCTGAGGAAGCTTTTCAACAGTTGAAGAAAATGATTCTAGACCTGCCATTGTTAACATCCCCACTCAAAGGAGAGGTTCTGTACGTCTACCTGGCCGCGTCCAAAGAAGCAGTCAGCGGGGTACTCCTAGCGGAACGAAATGGGATTCAAATGCCCATAAGATATGTGAGTAAAACGTTACATGATGCCGAGAAAAGATACGCTCCATTAGAAAAGCTGGTCCTAGGGTTACTACACTTATCTCGAAGGTTAAGAAGACATTTCGAAGCTCACGACATTCATGTCATATCAGACCAGCCACTGAAGCAGATACTAAGCAAATCCGAGGCCTCCGGAAGATTGGCAAAATATGCAGTAGAGCTAGGGACGTATGAAATATTCTATGTGCCCAGAAATTCCATCAAAGGACAAGTGTTAGCGGACTTCCTCAACGAAGCTCCGTTAGATCAACAGGAAGCTGCAACAATATACGAAGTGTCCGAAGAAGAGGAGCCGGAACCACAATGGATCCTGTGTACAGACGGAGCGGCCAATAGTAAGGGAGCCGGTGCCGGTCTGGTATTAATTAACCCAGAGGAGGTAGAATTTACGTATGCATTGAGGTTCAATTTCAATTGCTCAAACAATGAGGCTGAGTACGAAGCCCTTCTGGCGGGGCTCCGCCTGGCCGAAAAGATGGGAGTAAAAGAGTTGCAAGCCAAGGTAGATTCAAAATTAGTGGCTTGTCAGATCAAAGGGGAGTTTGAGGCAAACGATGATAGGATGTCCAAATACTTAGCTAAGGTCAAAGAGCTTCTCCTCGTCTTCACCAAGTTCGACATAGAACACATTCCACGCCAAAAGAACCAAAAGGCTGATATCCTAAGCAAACTCGCTTCAATTGCGTTCAACCACTTAACTAAAGAGGTTCTGGTAGAAGCATTGGATGCAAGGTCAATAGATGTTCAAGAGGTCAACGATATAGTGGAAGAAGAAGGCGAGTGTTGGATGTCTCCTATCAAAAGATGTTTGGAGGAAGGAATATGGCCTCAAGAGCCGGAAAAGGCCAGGAACTTAAGGATGAAGATTCCCATGTACACTCTATAGAATGGCATCCTATTCAAAAAATCGTACCTATCTCCAATGCTAAGATGTGTCGGTCCTTTGCAAGCAAACTATATAATCAGGGAGGTTCATGAAGGGGCGTGCGGAATGCATGCCGGAGCAAGGTCTGTGGTGGCGAAGATAATGCGTCAAGGTTATTTCTGGCCAACCATGCACCAAGATGCATGGGACGAGATCTCCAAATGCGATTCATGCAAAATACATGGTCCTATACCGAGGCTCCCAAAAACCAACCTCACGTCAATAACGTCACCTTGGCCCTTTTACCAATGGGGAATGGACATACTTGGTCCGATCAGTGGAAATGCCGGAAACATCAAGTTTGTAATAGTGGCCATTGATTATTTCACCAAATGGATTGAAGCAAAACCGGTGGCTAAGATAACGGGAAAGGAGGTGCAAAAATTTACTTGGGAGAACATAGTGTGTAGATTTGGTCTACCAGGAGTGATAGTGACTGATAATGGCAAGCAATTGATAGATGGATCCTTCGGAAAGTGGTGCGAGAAATGGCATATCAAGCAGATGAACACTGCGGTAGCACATCCGCAAGCCAACGGCCTAGTTGAAAGAGCCAACAAGTCACTGATGCACGGTTTGAAAGCAAGACTGGGGAGAAGGTTAACCGGATGGGTCGACGAACTGCCCCATGTGTTATGGGCCCACCGTACCATGCTCAAAACAAGCAATGGAGAAACCCCCTTTAGTCTCACCTATGGAAGTGAAGCGGTCATTCCGGCAGAGATAGGCATCCCTACCGCAAGAACCTTGTTGTTCGATGGTGAAGCAAATGAAGAAGAACTGCGGCTAAACCTAGATCTTTTGCAAGAAAGAAGAGAGGCCGCGGCCATACAGGAAGCCAAATACAAAAAGAAGGTGGAACAATACTACAACAAACGTGTTAGACCCTGCTCCTTCAAGGTCGGAGACTTTGTGTACCGGCGCAACATGGCCAGCCGGCAAGAGAAAATAGGGAAGTTAGGTCCCAACTGGGAAGGTCCCTACAGGATTGTCGAAGCCTATCAGACTAGATCGTACAAGCTGGAAACAATCGAGGGGAAAGAAATCCCGCGTACCTGGCATGCAACTAACTTGCAAAAATGTTTTATGTAATATGAACAAGATGTATCGTTTCCAGTTGTTTTTAATGAATGAAAGTTCTAAGCATGTTTGATTGCGGTAATTATAAACCTCGGCCTAGCTAACCGTATGGTATGTGAATACGCTTTGAAATGCTGGATGCGCCCAAAAGACAATCCGGAGATAAATAAAAAGCGGTCCGGTACCAATATCTCCCACACACACTTGATAAAAGTATTATTATACTTAATGGGATGCGTCTAATGGACAATCCGGAGACAAACAAAAAGCGGCTTAGTACCGATGTCTCCCAAACCATATATACACTAATGTAGACGTACAAGTGTCGGATGCGCATGAATAGCAGTCCGAAGACAAAGTAAAAGCGGTCAAGTGCCGATGTCTTCCACATATATGAAGTGTAAATAATAGAAAATAAGGCCAAGTCTATAAGAGACATCGCGGCAACAAGTGGTAATCATAGCGATTCAGACAAAGATGTAACACAAAGGAAATTTTATAACCATGCATAAAAGTAAATGTCATAGGTGAAACTTGTTTACGGAACCACAAATATTAAGAATTATTACAGTAACCACAAATGTTTTAAAGTAACAAATTACAAGATATCCCGGCATTCCGGGTCTTCAAATCATGGAGCCTCACCGCCATGGGCTGTGGATTGAGAACCGACACCATCTTGGTTGTTCGCTGGAGGTTGAGTAGCATCAACAATCTCGGCTGTAGGGACGGGGGGGTTTCTCGGCCGGAGCAAGCTGCATGATGTCGACAACTGAAAGCTTGTTGGCTGCTGACACTTTGGCTACGAAGGGATACTCAGCGGTAAATAAAGCAATGAAGTCCTCCTTCCAGGTTCTAGCCATCTCTATGTTAAGATTGTCAGCAGCGGCAATAGCAGCCTCAATCTGCTCCGGCGTACGCCCATATTCAACGGCCTTCAGAAACCCTGCGTTATACATACCACCAGCACCCAAAGAGAGAGATCGCCTATACTCATAACTAGCAAGAAGCTTGCGCACCAAGATAGGGAAACCATCTCTCACCAGGATTTGCTTGTCCACTTCGGCTTGGGCGAGCAGAGAGGTCAAGTGTTTGTTGCCGGCTTCAAGCTCTTTAATCCTCTCAGAATCTCTGACGTGATCCTGGATGCTCAGACTTGACAGATGTTCCAGCTCAGCTATCTTCTCGTCTTTAGTAGCAATGAGGGCTCCGGAATCCTTAACTTCCTTCTCCAACCTGTCGATAGCTGCCAGATGCTCCTGCTCTCGGGAAAGACAACTGTTATAGTTATCTTCAAGCTTCTTGTGTGCCAGCGCCATCTGATCAAGCATACTCTTCCCAGCAGCAAAGTGTCCCTGAGGTTCTCTTTGGGCTGCAGTCAAACGGGAATGATCACGACTAATAGCCTCGTACCTTTTCATCAATTCGGATACGGTAAGAGTACTCCTGGCAAGAGTATGGTACGCATGGCTCAAAACGTCGTAATTGGAAAGAGAAGATAGCGTAGCTTGTTCCGCAGGGGTCGGCAGATGAAACAAAAGTTCTCGAGCAGCATAATGTGAGTCAATACGCACAGATTCATCAAGACGCCATGGGGGAACAAACCGGCGAGGGGGATCCTGCATACCTCCTGAACAAAGAAAACGCATTAAAACAAGGAAAGAAAACGCATTAAAACAAGGAAAGAAAACGCATCACAAAATAAGTCACAAAAAAAAAACGAAGCATACCTGAAACGTCATCATCATGGGTATTGTCATGAGAAGGAGATGAGTGATCGCTCAAGTTGATGTGAGGAGTAGTCATTGGTCCTTTTCCACCGGTCTTGCTATGATCTCCTCCGGAACCCGAAGGATGAGAATGATTAAGAGGAGGACTGGAATGAACTTCGTCGTCATCAGTACCCGATAGGGCGTGTCCCTTACCGGTTTTCTTCTTGTTTCGACGAGTAGAAGTTTCACCAGCCGCAGGTCTCTTTTTGGCAGTAGTCACAGGATTCTTTCCCTCATGACGAAGGCGAGTTGCAAGGATCTTCGGATCAGGTTTGGTCACGGCCTCTTGTTGAGAAGTCAAGTTGGGAATAGAAGTCTTCAAAGGTAGCGGCTGAGTAACCCGGGATACAGGATTATCCATAGTAACGTTTTCATCCCTCCCCACTTTAGCATTATCAAAGGACGGCAGCTTAATAAATTCATCCATGGTGAGCTCTGCATAAAAAAAAGGATAACGGTTAGAGCGAGCAACAATAGCCCGCGGTAAGCAAAGAAAAATTTAATGTGCAAAGTACCCTTTTTATCGAGATCAACTACGATCCGACGGAAGGGAGGGTTCTCATAAGGAAACCATAGACCGGCCAAGAACAATAAGTGTCTGTGAGGAGGACGAAGCGGAATAGGGTCATCAGCAAGCATCTTAGCATGAGCAGCGTTGAAATTAGAGGGAAAATCATCATGGACATCGGTGTCTCTATCCCTCCAAGGCATGGCATGAGGAATGGCCCTTCGGTCTATAAGGAACCATTTGTGTTTCCAAAGTTTCAAGCTAGAGGTGGTCTCTCTCAAACATTTGCCATACCGAGCTGGATATCGGCTTTCAAAGGAAAACCAGTGACCTTGTTTACCCAACTTATAGAACACACGAAATAAAGTCACGGAGCAAGGAATGTTTAAACTTCGACAGCGGATTTCAAACATAGTGACACGGTTGACGCTCATGGGAACCAATTGAGAAATATGCACAAGAAAATATCTCAACACAGATAAAAGGAAGGTAGAAAAAGGAATCCGAAGCCCCCCATGTTTTAGATAATCCTCATATATCCCGATAAACCGATCCGGAAGGTTATCCATGGTAAGAAGTGGATCCGGTAACCGTGGACGAAGCTCATTTGGTATAAGATACTTCCTGCGTATCTTTTTAAGATCATCCTCCGTCAAAGTCGAAACCCTAATGTGCATATCACATTTGGGATCGCGAAAGGTAGCCTCCTCACCGGAGCTACTTGTGGACATAATAAAAAGTACGAACAAAAATGGGAATAAGGAGGAGGGCACACCTGCTGAGGGAGAATTCCGCAAGAAAGAGTAACAATGGCAGAACCAAGAAAGAAAAGGAACATAAAGAAAATGAAAGAATAGGTAGGTATTTATACCAAGGAAAGGGGGCACTGAAGGGACGGGTACAAATCCCCAAGTCAAATCCACACCGTTGAAAAATAAAAGGACACGTGGAAGCAGATGGCGAGTCAAGGGGCGAAAATCAATGCCATAAGTGGCCGACAACCCAGAACTCAACAGACAAAATCAATTAATGCGAGGCCAGAGAGGCGACTCGCATTAATTACACTCGTTATTGCTTTAAGGACACGTATTTAAGTATCACACCGCTAGCTTAGGCTAACGCTATGATACTGGGGGGGACTTGTTCGCGTATGCCTCCGGTCAACACCCCCGGAGACGAACACTTCCCCACCTCAGGACCGGAACCTTCGAGCATTTAATAAGGTTGTCTGTGTGAACAGTAAAGCATTAATGAACATAGCAAGGCCCAAGGAGAAAGCGAAAGGCGTCCACTCTATTATCCAGGGAGCCTCCGTCCGTCCTATGGGTAAAAGGAAACACCGCCGTCCTTGGGACAACAAATCCCTCGATTGTGGGGATTGGGCTAGGTTCAGGTTTCGAGGCCTAGCCTATGATGTGACTACTCAGGCATGTATACATCTTGGGGTAGTATAAATACCCTTACATTTAACACACAACACACATTCAATACTTCCATTAATACATACTTTTACCTTCCGGTATTTACTGTTAAATACCATTCGTGTGTGATAGTTACTTATTCTCACACCGGAGCTTGGTCTCGGGGTCAAACCTGGGGCGAGTTAACGTGTGTTGTCTTGTGTATCCTAGGTTCAAGGGTGAGAGACGAGCATACCTTTATGATGTCGAGGCAAGATCACTGACCGCAGTCTAGCCGGAGGATTTTGTTTCAACATAAAGTATGGACAATTTGCACATTAGGTACGAACCGGTTTGACCCGACGGTTTGACCGGTTAAACCGGTAACCCAGTGACCCGTCAACTTAACCGGGTCAATTAAAAACCCAATTTTTAAAACATTGGTTTTTACTACTAAATATATATTTTATTGAATACAATAAATACATAATAAAAAACTTGGATGTATTATTCATGCCCTTAAAAACTACAAGTTTCATGCACTTAAAAGATGAAACAATGCCAATATATATAATCGGACGTTCTATGAGGTATAAAGATATTTATATGTTTTAAAAAATGTCAATTTATATTAAATGCATTTCTGATTCATTAATCTAGAGTTATATTGTTTTTGTTCCTCTTACCTACCACTCGTGAATCGTGATATTGCTTTTGTACATGTTATTAAATTTATATTTTTCTGACAAAATTCCATACTATCAAAAGATAGAATGGCCATGGGGTTACGGGTTACCTGTTTTGGTGGCATATTTTTGTAGGCGGAAAGAAAATAAAGCAGCAAGTGGTTAGTGCAATAATTAGTTTTTGAGTATATTCATTGCTATCCACATTCCAAGTGCATGACACATAATCAAATCACAATAAAATACATATTGCCAGTATCTCTCAAAGCTAACATAATCAAGCTTACATTATAATGTCCATAGAAAAATGATGATATGATATATTTTACAATTCATATAGGATGATGAGGTGTTAAAGATGGTACGAGTAGAAGTCTTCAGTTGATTGTTTTCGGTTTAGTTAGGTTATTCGAATTTCGAACCTTCGTTACCACCATTTTGCTCGAGACCTAATTTGGAAATTGGGCCATCCATCCTAAAGCAACCGAATATGATTGTTTTCTCGGAGTTCAGTTTAAGTTAATGCTTTCGTTAAAAAAATATTCATTTTATTATTTATGTCTATATTAAAAAAAATGAAGTTTTTCTATTGATGATGTATAAGGCTCGGTTGTACTATTCGACTCGTTTTACGTACGCTATTTATATCTAACTCATCATGAATTAGTTAGAACACTGCGACAAGCCCAATGAGCCTAGTTTGAGGTGAGTCGCACGTAGTTTCAAACAGACAGTAACGAAATCGCACGCGGTTATAATTAAATAGAATCATAATCTGATACGGATTTGATTTACCCAAGCTAGAAAAAGATATACACTCCTTATTTATGAAAAAGAATCCAGAATATATATCTCCTAGACTTGTGCTGCAAGATTTGGGAACCCTAATTGGGTTTTACCGACTATAAAAGGAACCTCACGGTTCCATTCAATATATCGTACTCTAACTAATAATCGCTACCCGATTATAAACCCTAAATCGCTTACTTACTCTCACGCCGGAGGTTAATCATGGGAGAGAATCCTACGATAAGCTTAACGATGTTTTTCCGTTGTACAAGTTCCGCATTAAATTCACTTGCTGTAGGAGTCGGAGCCCCAGACATCTGAATTACTCTTAATTTGGGTCAAACATGTCCCATACAACTTTTGTATCAACAAGTTGGCATCATCCATGAGACCCTACACTAAACTCTACTTGACTAAGAGGACACTAGGGCAAGGTTGTAAATAGCGTGAAGCGTGGCGTAGCGTTATAGCCAAGCTACAAGCTACAGAAGCTATAGCGAAGCTATGGCGTTTTCTAAAGCGTGACATATAGCGGCACAAAATATTTATAAATTAGTATTTATATAACGAGTTTATAAAATGAAACAATATTTTAATTTTAGTTGAAAACAAAATCGGCTATTAGTTATTTAAGGATTTATTTCCATAGTAAAATTACTAAGCCGAAGTCAACTAAATAGCCAAAAATTAGTAAACGAGCAAAATTCTGGTAAATCAGCAAAAAGATTCGAAAAAAAGCGCCACGTTACGCGCTATAGCGCGCTATATCACGCTATATGACGCTTTTTAGCACGCTACGCCTTAAGACGCCGCCTTAGTCTGTTTCGTAACGTGGAGGCCACGCTTCACGCTATAGCCCGCTATAAGGCGCGCTATAGCGCGCTATTTAGAACCCTGCACTAGGGTCTTCTCACCATCGTACTCTGTTGGGAATGAAAGGCCATCAAACCCATACACCCTCGATCTCATGTACTTCGATCGTAGGCGGGAGGCAGAACTTTCAACATGAAAGCACTCCTGTCGACTCAAACATCTGAAACACCAAAGAGAAACAGCCATAACATGTGGCAACGTTATAGCTGGTGGTAACCCCACAACCAGTGGTAGCACCGCAACTAATGGCACCGCCACAAAAAAAGCACTGCCACAACAGGAGGTGCGACCAAAGGCCGAAGCGAATCCACCCACCATTGAATTAAATATTAAAAGACTTCATAACCCAAAATCTCCTTCCATTCATTGTGGAAAAAATGAGGGAGGAGTAGCAGGAGGAAGTTAAGACACATCTTTTCTTCGTACCTAGACCTACTAAAGACGCGAGAACTGAAAAATCACCCAAACCCTCATTGGAAAGAGAGCGTCGCAGCAATTCCCATGAACCCAAGAGAAGATGCAGCGTGAAAAATCGACTCGAAAGGCCACACACCACGGATTGAATCGAGAGGCCACAGGTCTTAGAACGCTCAGGGATGTCAAAAAGCCATGATAGCTCGGTGCGGCCGAAAAAAGATGATCATCGCGCCAAGGATAACTCTAGCATTTTTGACATGTTGGAAAAAAGAAAAAGGAGTCTGACTCCGGACTCATGGGGTTTATATACGAAATAAAAGGATCCCTAGATCAACTGGGCTCTCGTACGAAGGAATCACGAGCTCAATCGGATTCCGGAAGGAATGAGTCACGCGATCGTCCCGATAGGCGCGGTAGTTCGCCTTGCTAGGATTAGTCAAACTTAGTAATCGGATCATCCCGGTACAAGCGTCCCAGAAGGGACACCTTATCTCTGTCTCACACCTCAGGGAGTGAGCGCAGCGACACAAGACATTAGAAGTCCAGGCAGAGAAGCCACAGGTAGAAAGATGAGGAGTTGTCGCGATCATCGGGTAGCAAGAAGGCAGGCCTATTCACATCACGCATCCGCTTGTTCTATGATCACAAAAGAACAAGAATGCCAACAAGTGTCAAGATTTATGACGGCAAGAGATATCCGGGTGACTACCTAAAAAAATTTCAAGTCGCAACCCATATCGAAAACTGGTTGATGCCCAGGTGGTGTCACATGTTTAATTCTATTTTGATAGCCAACACGCGCACGTGGTTTGATGAATTACCCAAGCGAAGCATCGATGACTTCGAACAGTTGCACATGGCTTTTCTAAGAAATTACACGCAACGAAAGAAGTACATCAAAAACCCGGGTGGAGATTTAACACACCAAACAACGGGAAGGTGAATCTCTTAATGCTTTCATGAGACACTTCAAATATGAAAGCGGCCATGTTAAAGGAGCTCGTGGAAACGTGTAGATTTCGGCTTCATGCATGGAATCAACACCCATAGCTAACAAAGCGTCTGAATGACAAGGTCCCAAGAACTATAGACGAGATGATGGAAAGGACAAGAGCCTTCATCTGCGAGGAAATTGCAGCTACAACTAAGAAAAAGGGACAACTAAATTATATGGCTCAGGATCAGCCCAAGAGAGAATCTACATATTGGAAAGCGGACTACCATAACTAGCCAAATGAGGGACACTTGCCTAGTAAGTTTACCCCTCTAACAATGACCCCAAAAGAAATACTCGCAGATGAAGAAGAAAGCTTTTAGAAACCACCATTGATGTCAACTACAATAGAAAAGCGAGTTGGAAATAAATATTGTGATTTTCATGGGGAGAAAGGGCACGACACTGACAAATGTGTCCAGGTCAAGAAGCATATTGAGGAGATGGTACGAGATGGAAAACTCTCACATCTGATCAAGGAAATCAAGGAAGGGAAAAAAAGCAAAAGAACGAGAAGAATGACCAAGCTAAGGATAAGGCCACGATAATCTACATGGTACAGTCATGGCAGCGTGTCACAAGACAAAAAATTAGCCAAAAATTTTCTCGATCCAAGGAAATCTCATTCCCTCCCTTAAAAGCAAGCAACACGGTAGAAGGGCCCCCTGGTAATTAAAGTAAGCATGGTTGGCCACACTGTTCACCACATGTATATCAATGGAGGTTCCTTAGCAGAAGTTCTATATGACAACTGCTTCAAACAGTTACAACCAAATGTGAGAGGCCAGATGATACCGACCACGTCACCGCTAACTAGTTTCAGTGGGGAAGTTATATGGCCACTAGGACAACTACGCCTGATGGTTACTATTAGATAGTTTATATATTTACATACATATATTAGTATAATAGAAGGGCTTTATGTGTAATTATGTTTATTATTTATACCCCTCGTATTCTGATGTCACAATACACAATACAGATTTACCAAGTTTATCTTGGTATCAAAGCCTTGCTCTGTAACCCTAAAGCAGCCGCCACACCTTTTTTTTCTCTCTTTTGATCAGATCTCCAGCAAATACAAATCAATCTTTTGATTAGATCTCTAGAAAATACAAATCAATGGCCTTGCTTCCCTCCTTCACTATAGCTGAAAAGACGAATCACAACTCACACAAGTTTGGTTTCACTCTCTCTTCCACTAACTATGGTTATTGGAAAACCATGATTCAACCTTTTCTAGTAACCAATAAACTTTTTGGTTATGTAGATGGAACCATCCTGTGTCCTGATTCCACCATTACAACTCCTTCTGCCAGCAAAGAAAATCCTCCCACAACCCAACCAAACCCTAATTATGAAACATGAGTCTCTAATGATGCACATGTGCGTATGTTGCTTCTTTCAACAATTTCTGAAGGTGCTTCCCAACATGTTCAGGGCACCACTTCTCATGAATTATGGTTGGCTTGGGAGCGTGCTTTTGCTCCTAACATAACCTCTCGTGGGTACACACTAAAACAACAACTTCTTAGAATCCAAATAAAATATGATGAAACTACCACATCATATCTCACAAGAGCACAAGAGTATGTTGATGCCTTGGCAAACATCGGAGAAACGATCAAAGAAAAGGATCTGGTTATGCATGTATTGAGTGGCCTTCGTAATGAGTACAATACATTGAAGTCCAATATATTAGGCCGTCAATTTCCTACTGCTTTTTCTGAATTAAATGATCTTATCTTAGATCATGATTATATGGTTAAAAAACCTGATCCGGTTTCTCCTCAGGTGTTCACAGCTACCACCACTAAACCATCCCCACCTACTGGTACCTCTTCTATACCACCTAATAACACTGTTACGGCTCTTCAAGCGCTTCTATCTCAACTAGGACTCCCCGCTCCACAACCATCTTCGTAGCCGCAAGCCATGTATGCTTACCGTGGTCGCGGTCGTGGTTCTTGAAATAGAGGTCGTGGGGGATGTGGCAACTCTCGCTATTACAACAACAATTGTGGTGGTAATCGTGGTCCATTTAATTGGTCAACCAATCAAAACTTAGTTCATGGTACTTGTAACAGGTGTGGAATTGGGCATATACTATCTCAATGCCCCAACCGTGATCTGACTACATTGAGGTCACCGCAACCAACAACCAACCATGCTGATTTCCGCTCACAAGCATCAACTGCATGGCTCGCCGATACTGGCTCCAATAGTCACATTGCATCAGACCTTCACAGCCTTGATAACTCTGCACCTTATTATGGTAAGGATTCTCTTCATGTTGGCAACGGTGAGGGTTTACCTATTTTACATATTGGTTCAACCAAAATTCATTCCCCTACAAAAATATTTTCTGTATCCGACATACTTCATGTTCCACAAATTAAAAGAAACCTTCTTTCTGTTCAAAAGTTTTGTCTTGATAATGACATTTTCTTTGAATTTCACTAAACTTTTTTTGCTGTGAAGGACAAGTTTACGAGCACTACCCTTCTCACGGGTCCAAGTAACAATGGGCTCTACTCCATTCATCTTCCGGTACTTCGTTCTCTTAATAAAGTTGCTTTTTCTGCCGTTCGTGCTTCTGTTGATACATGGCATCAAAGACTTGGGCACCCACATCCAGATCTTTGAAGACCATGCTTTCCAAATTTTCACTTCCTATGAGTAATAAAAGTTTGAATTCCTCTTGTACTTCTTGTCACATGGGGAAATCCTCAAAACTTCATTTGTTATCATCAACTTTTCAGAGTAATAATGTTTTGGATTTAATTTTTTGTGATGTTTGGGGTCCTATACCTGTAAAATCATCAAATGGTGATAGTTATTTTTTACTCCGTGTTGATCATTTTACTCGCTACATGTGGTTTTATCCGTTAAAACATAAATCTGATGTTTGCACTGTTTTTCAACAATTTCATACTATGGTTGAACGGCAATTTAACACAAAACTAAAATCTTTCAAACAGACTGGGGCGGTGAATTTCGAACCCTTTCTCCCTATTTTACCTCACTTGGTATAATTCATCGCTTATCTTGTCCTCACACTAGTGAACAAAATGGTTTTGTTGAGAGACGTCACAGACATGTTGTTGAAACTGGGCTTACTCTTCTTGCTCAATCGGATGTCCCTCAACGTTTTTGGCACTTTGCCTTCGACACAACCGTATATCTCATAAATCGCATGCCCTCTCGTGTTGCTTCAAAAATCTCTCTGTTTGAACACATTTTCAAACGATCACCCGATCTTTCCTTTTTACGTGTGTTTGGATGTCAATGTTATCTTCATGTACGTCCTTACAATAAACACAAAATGGATTTTCGTTCAACACCGTGCGTCTTCTTAGGGTATAGTTCTTCTCACCATGGTTATCGTTGTCTAGATTCCCACACAAATCGTCTCTATGTTGCAATACATGTCCGTTTTGATGAACATTTTTTCCATTCTCTCAATCACCACCTATCTCAACTTCTTCCTTGAAACCTGATCCTTACTATTCCTCATTTCCCATACCTCCAAATTTTCTCGATTCTTTTGACTCATCTATCACACCAAAATTCATAAACATCCCAGATGATCCAGCCCCACAACCACAACCGACACCACCTATCACTACAAACATTCCTCAAACAGCCCATACACCTTCCGTTCAAACCTATCAGTGACGTCCCAAACAATCTACAACTACACAAACACATCCCACTCAACCCACTCAACCATCCACTGCTCCTCCCAACCGCACCCGTCCTGCCAACCTTAGACAAAATCCCCCTTAAACAAAACCTTACCAACCATATGTCTTTGTTTCCACCACTGACCATACCCAAATTGAACCCACCACCTTTAACGTTTCACACAAATATCCTCAATGGCGTGATGCCATGGCTAATGAATACACGTCACTTGTGAAAAATGATACATGGACTTTGGTTCCACCAGTGTTGAATGCTAATGTAGTTGCTTGCAAGTGGGTTTACAAGATCAAACGGGATCAACATTGAGCCATTACAAGGTACAAAGCTCGTCTCATTTGCAAAGGTTGCAATCAAGAGGCTGGTATTGAATATTTGAAACCTTCAGTCCCGTTGTCAAGGCCACCACAATTTACGTAGTTCTTTCTTTAGCCGTTACCCGTGGATGGTCTCTTCGACAATTTGATATTCATAATGCGTTTTTAAATGGTGATTTGCATGATACAATATATTTAAAACAACCACCTGGATTTATTAATGCTATCAAGCTGGACCATTTATGCTTGCTGCACAAATCTCTATATGGTCTAAAACAGGCACCCCGAGCATGGTTATTTCAACGATTATCTGGGGCTCTTCAGCATCTTGGCTTTAAAGGGTCAAATACTGATCCTTCGCTTTTTATTTACTCCCAAGCAGGTACTCTTTTATACATGCTCGTGTATGTTGATGATATTATTTTGACCGGCAACAGTCTGGCTACCATTGATAGAGTTGTTCACCAACTGAGTACCACCTTTGCTATTCAAGATATGGGAAATCTATTTTATTTCTTGGGAATTGAAGTTACATCTAACGGGCCTAATTTATTACTTTCTCAAAAAAAGTAAATCGTGGAGATTTTAACCAAAGCAGGTCTCTCCACATGCAAGCCTGTTTCATCTCCGTGCTCCACCTCAGCTAAGTTGGCTCTTGGTGAAAGTCCACCCTTTGAAAACCTGATAAAGTATCGCCAGATAGTCGGGTCCCTGCAATCTCACGCTGACACGACCGAACATTGCCTTTGCAGTTAACAAATTATGTCAATTTATGCATTCGCCTACACAAAATCACTGGTCTGGTGTTAAACGCATCCTCCGATATCTTCAGGGAAGTTCAGGCCATGGTCTTCGTTTTTAACGGTCTTCTGGCTCCACATTACATGTTTATCCTGATGCTCACTATCGACCTCTCACTGTGTACTCTGATGCAGACTGGGCAGGTTGTTCGGAAACAACGGACGATATCTAGGTATTCAAGTGAATCTGAATACAAAGCATTAGCCGATACAGTTGCTGAATTAATTTGGCTTGAAGCACTTCTGCGTGAACTTGATGTACCATTTAGGTCTGTTCAAGTCTTATGGTGTGATAATCTAGGCGCTACATACTTATCAGCTAATCCAGTCTTTTACGCTCGCACAAAGCATGTTGAAGTTTATTTTCATTTTGTGCTAGAAAAGGTTGCTCAAAGAAGATTCTGTGTTGAATTTATCTCCACACATGACCAGATTGTTGATGTCTTTACCAAGCCTCTACCCTCAGATCAATTCACGCTTCTACGGGACAAGCTACAGCTCGGATCTCGGGCTTAGCTTGAGGGGGACTATTAGATAGTTTATATATTTACATACATATATTAGTATAATTAAAGGGCTTTACGTGTAATTATGTTTGTTATTTATACCCCTTGTATTCTGATGTCACAAGACACAATACATATTTACCAAGTTTATCTGTTACGACTGGAGACACTAAACATTCGACAACAGTCTAGATGAATTTTATGATAATCAGATCACTTTCACCATATAAAGGTATTATAAGAAGGTCGGGGTTACTAACGATTCAGGATGTCCCATCCATTGCACATGGTATGATGAAATTTCCAATCGATGGCGGTATTATCACAATCTACAATACTGTTCGCGTATGTCTCCGGCCAAGGCCTTCAGACACATACACTTCCCCGCAACGGCACCGAAGTCCACCTACATTTAATAAGACTGATATTATGGCAGTGAAGCATTAAATGGCCAAACCTAGAGCCAAGGGAAAGTAAAAGCAACCCACAGTATTACCCAGGGGGGCTTCGTCTACCCAGCGGGTAAAGAGAAGCACCACCGCCCTTGGGGAAACAAATCCATCGATTACAGGGATTTGTGTTACCTAGGACTTGGTGCCTAGTCTACTGATGTGACCACACATTTAGGTATGCACTACAGAGTAGTATAAATACCCCCACATTTAACACACACAACGCACTTCGCAATAACTACTCACCATTTATATAACTATATCCTCCGGTATTCCACACCGGATACCATCCTTGTGACAGTAACTTACTCTCACACTGGAGCGTGGTCTCGGGGTCAAACCTGGGACGAGGCTAACGTGTGCTATCTTGTGTTTCCAGGTTCGAGACCAAAAGACTTGCACACTATCATCGTGACCGAAGTGAATTCGCTAGCAGCAGCCTAGCCGGAGAAATTTGCTTCAACAATTGGCGCCATCCGTGGGACCCTAAACTCGAATATCCACAAACAGCTATAGATGGCAGGAGTCTCGGGAGGATCACCACCCCCTACATCCCCCGACCGCGATCCTGCGACGGTCGAAAAGGAAACTGAAACACCCATAAACCTAAGAGAAAAAATCTTGGAAAGCATGAGCGTGTTACAAAACCTAGTAGAACGCCACAATGCCATCTCCAAAAGGCCCATCACACCTACAAGACTGGTCTTCGAGGATGACACACAAGAAACACCACGGAACCAAGATGAAGGACGAAGGGTCCAGAAGGAGAATAACCTACCGGTGGATGACTTGCAAAAGCCTTTCAAGGATGTGAGGGCTTCTCCTTTCACCAAAAGGATTATACAGTTTTCTTCACCGAAGCACATACTGCCTGCAACCCTCAAGCTGTACTCGGGAGCAACTGATCCCAATGATCATATCACTCGGTTTGCCGGTGCAGCTAATTCGGGAGAATGGCCGATGCCAGTATGGTGTAGATTCTTTCAGCAAACTTTGGATGGAGCTGCCGGAGGCTGGTTCGAAAGGTTGCCGAGAGGCAGCATAGATAACTGGGATGATTTAAAGGACCAATTCTTGGAGAGATTTTCTCTAAGAAGGAAGAGCCTCAAAACACCAATGGAAATCACCACCGTCACTCGTAAAGCACACGAAACCTTGGTTGTGTTCAAAGAGCGCTGGACAGATGAGGCAAGCTATATTCAAGGAGTTCTGGAAGTGATGAAGATATCAGCCTTTGTGAATGGAGCTAAATGCCCGGAGTTGGTCCGACGTTTCACAAACGATACGCCCATGACGGTGACAAACATGATGCAAAGGGTAGATGATTTCATAAAATCTGAAGATGCCTTCCGGAATACGGAGCTACCAACGGGAGAAATGGTGATGGAAATGTAAAGTACAACATGGAAGAACGATACACCCCATCCGGTGCACGTGGACGCAATCGAGGTCGCCAAAGGAATGATTACCGCTCCAAGCCCTCGTTCTCCCCATATGTACCTCCGGTGAGCCAAAATCAAGGGAGAAGGTTCCCATACCAACGTCCCGACTTAGAATCTCTAACCAAGTTCCCTAAAGAAATCCTAGCCACTGAATTGCAATTATGTCTTCCCCCACCATTGCCAACCAAGGGAATAGTCAGACCCGAAAACATGGATAAGTACTGTGACTACCATCAAGAAAAGGGTCATCTCACCAACGATTGTCATCAGTTAAGAAAACAGTTGGAAGCAGCCTTAGAGTCTGGTAAGCTAAACCATCTTGTAAGAGATTTGAGAGGAAGGGTAAACAAAGGAAATCAGGGAAGGAGAAATGGAGATTACAAAGGAAAAACAATAAACATGATGGAAAGCAGGTGTAGCGGAACAAAAAGAAAGGAGGTATGCAAGATAGAGCTTGATTGGATGAACACCCCCATCACATTTCCTCCGATCTCTGATGCCAAAGCATCTGACGACCCTTTGATATTTGAGGCCGAAGTGGAAGGATATTGGGTGAAAAGAGTATTTGTGGACGAAGGAGCCACAATGCAAGTCATGTTTGAGCATTGCTTTCTAAATCTGGATCCTTCAATCCGAAGGAGGCTAACTCCCGACCACGCAAAGGTTTTGAGTTTCTCAGGTGAAGAAACGACGCCTCTCGGCAAAATTAATTTGGAGGTAACCTTCGGAGCACATGACTTAACAAGACGAACAATAATGAGCTTCACGGTGATCAGAGTACCATCTCCTTATAACATCATACTTGGAAGAACCGGAATCAGGGAGTTAAGAGCAGTGCCCTCTACCGTCCACTCAGCCATGAAATTCCCCACTCCCAATGGAATCGCAACAATGAGAACAAAGGCACGAGCAATATACGAATACAGGGTCATAGAGGACGGACAGAAGATAGAAAAAATGAAAGCAACAACTGTGGGAAACGAGTTAGACAAATGGATCGCTCATGAAAAGCGCAATCAGCAAGCAAGGGTAGCTGGAGATATGACGGAACAAATCTGTGTCAACCCCGGTTACCCAGAACAGTTGGTTACCATCGGAAAGTTGTTCACCAAAAAGTGTCGGCTGCAGCTCATAGACTTGCTAAAAGACAACGCTGATGTATTCGCATGGGAACCTTCGGATATGACGGGAGTACCAAGGAGGATCATCAAACACTCGCTGAATGTCAACATAGAAGCTGCTCCGATTGCACACAAAAAAAGGACACTATGAGAAGAAAAAAGTCAAGCAGTCAAAAGAGATGTGACAGAATTAATGAAGGCCGGCATCATACGACCAGTGAGGTACCCGACATGGATATCCAACCCTGTCTTAGTGAAGAAGCCAGATGGTGATTGGCGAATGTGCATAGATTTCAAGAACCTCAATTCCGCCTGTCCGAAGGATTATTATCCCTTACCGGACATAGACGTAAAGATAGGAGCTGTCATGGGATACAAATTCAAATGCTTCCTAGATGCCTATAAGGGATATCATCAAGTACTAATGGACGAAGCAGACGAGGAGAAGACAACATTTTACACCGACGAGGGCATGTACTGTTATACAAAAATGTCCTTCGGTCTGAAGAATGCCGGGGCCACCTATCAAAGGTTGGTTGACTCAGCGTTCCGCTCACAACTTGGCACGAACTTGGAAGCATACGTGGATGACCTGATGATCAAAAGTAAGACCGAGGAGGACATGCTCGCAGACATCCAAGAAACTTTCGACAATCTGAAAAGGATTAACATGAAGTTGAATCCGAAAAAATGTTCGTTCGGTGTCGAGGAAGGCAAGTTCTTAGGATACATGGTAACATCAGAAGGCATAAGAGCAAATCCCAAGAAGACAAAAGCAATCACATAAATGAGGTCCCCGAAGACTTTGAAAGAGATGCAATCGCTGAGCGGCAAATTGGCAGCACTCAATCGTTTCTTGTCCCGGTCAGCCGAAAGGTCAATGCCGTTCTTCGAAACATTGAAGAATATTACCAAGGAAAATAAAGAGGAATTTCGGTGGACGGATAAGGCGGAAGAAGCTTTCCAGCAGTTAAAGAAGGCAATACTAGATCTACCATTATTAACATCTCCTATTAAAGGAGAGGTCTTGTATGTATACTTGGCCGCATCCAAGGACGCAGTCAGTGGTATCCTTCTTGCGGAACGAAATGGGATGCAAATGCCGGTAAGGTATGTAAGCAAGACACTACATGACGCTGAGAAAAGATATGCTCCGCTAGAAAAGTTGGTCCTCGGATTGTTGCACTTATCCCGAAGGTTGAGAAGATACTTCGAAGCTCACGACATCCATGTCATAACAGACCAGCCCTTGAAGCAGATACTAAGCAAGTCTGAAGCTTCCGGAAGGCTAGCAAAGTACGCAGTGGAATTAGGAACATATGAAATATGCTACGTCTCTCGAAATTCTATCAAGGGTCAAGTGTTGGCAGACTTCCTGAATGAAGCTCCTCTAGTTCAACAAGGGGCTGCGACGATCCATGAGATCTATGAGGAAGAAGAGCCGGAAGCTCAATGGGTTCTATTCACAGATGGAGCAGCTAATAATAAGGGAGCTGGTGCTGGTCTGGTACTAATCAATCCGGAAGGGGTAGAATTCACATACGCTTTAAGGTTTAATTTCAACTGTTCAAATAATGAGGCCGAATATGAAGCTCTTCTGGCTGGACTTCGATTGGCCGAAAAAATGGGAGTGAAAGAGCTGCAAGCCAAGGTGGACTCTAAGCTAGTTGCTTGTCAAATCAAAGGAGAGTTCGAAGCAAGCGATGACAAAATGTCTAAGTATTTGGCCAAGGTCAATGAACGCCTCCTCACCTTCACAAAGTTCAACATTGAACACATCCTCCGGAATAAGAACCAAAAGGCCGATGTCTTAAGCAAACTTGCTACGGTTGCATTCAACCACCTAACCAAAGAAGTATTAGTGGAAGCTTTAGACGCAAGATCCATTGATGTGCAGGAGGTTAATGATATAGTGGAAGAGGAAGTAGAATGTTGGATGTCGCCTATCAAAAGATGCTTGGAAGACGGCATATGGCCGCAAGATCCAGAAAAGGCCAGAAACCTAAGAATGAAAATACCCCAATACACCATGGAAAATGGGGTGTTATTCAAGAAATCATACTTATCTCCGATGCTAAGGTGTGTCGGACCATTGCAAGCAAATTATATCATCAGGGAGGTCCATGAGAGAGCTTGCGGAATGCATGCGGGAGTAAGATCAGTGGTTGCAAAGATAATGCGTCAAGGCTATTTCTGGCCCACAATGCACCAAGACGCTTGGGACGAGATCTCTAAGTGTGACTCATGCAAGATACATGGTCCGATACCGAAGGTTCCCAAAACAAATTTGACCTCAATAACATCACCATGGCCCTTTTACCAGTGGGGAATGGATATACTAGGACCAATCAGTGGAAATTCTGGCAACATCAAATTTGTGATAGTAGCCATTGATTACTTTACCAAATGGATTGAAGCCAAACCGGTAGCAAAGATAACTGGGAAGGAGGTTAAGAAGTTCGCTTGGGAAAACATTGTTTGCAGGTTCGGATTACCAGGTGTGATAGTCACGGACAATGGTAAGCAGTTGATAGACGGACCCTTTGGGAAATGGTGCGACAAATGGCACGTTAAGCAGATGACTACCGCGGTAGCACACCCACAGGCTAACGGTTTAGTTGAAAGAGCAAACAAATCACTCATGCATGGTTTAAAAGCAAGGTTGGGGAGAAGGTTGACCGGATGGGTAGACGAATTGCCTCATGTATTATGGGCCCATCGGACCATGCTCAAGACCAGTAATGGAGAAACTCCTTTCAGCCTTACCTATGGGAGTGAAGCTGTGATACCTGCAGAAATTGGCATTCCGTCCGCAAGAACTTTGCTATTTGATGAAAGCACAAATGATGAAGAGCTAAGGTTGAACTTAGACCTACTCCAAGAAAGGAGGGAGACTGCGGCCATACAAGAATCCAAATACAAAAAGAAGGTGGAGCAGTATTATAACAAACGTGTCAGACCTTGTTCCTTCTGGGTCGGAGACTTTGTTTACCGTCGCAACATGGCCAGTCGACAGGAGAAGATTGGCAAGCTGGGTCCCAACTGGGAAGGACCCTACAGGGTCGTGGAAGCTTATCAAACCGGAGCGTATAAATTAGAGACCATGGAAGGGAAGGAGATACCGCGTACTTGGCACGCTACCAATTTACAAAAATGTTTTATGTAATGAAAACTCTGTTGTATCAACTCTTTTGTTATGTTTAATGAATGAAAATTCTTCTGTTAAGCATATTTAATTGCAGTAGTTATAAACCTCGGCCTAGCTAACCGAATGGTATGTAAATACGCTTTAAAATGTTTGGATGCCCCCAAAGGGCAATCCGAAGATAAATTAAAAGCGGCTCGGTGCCGATGTCTTCCATGTAAGCCTAAAAGGGCATAAGTGTTAATACACATGATTGGATGCGCCCAAGGGGCAATCCGGAGACAAATTAAAAGCGGTCTGATACCGATGTCTCCCAAAAAAAACACAAATGTAGACGTACAAGTGTTGGATGCACTTATATAGCAATCCGAAGACAAATTAAAAGCGGCCTGGTGTCGATGTCTCTCACATGAAAAAGAAATACATGGATAATTACACAAGTATCTAAGTATACTCCCTAGATACGCTCCGGTAACCAACAAACACGATGAGCACGGCAAGGAAAGATAAGCAATATAAAAAAGAAAGATTAAACGACAGTAATAAATTATCATACCGTACGGGATAGAGGTTGTTCATAAAACTACGAATAATAAGAATTTATTACAAGTAACCATCATTGTTTGAAAGATAACAGATTACAAAACACATCGGCATCCCGGGCCTTCAATTCAAGAAGCTTCTCCATCATTCGCCGTTGACTGTTGACCAGCACCATCATTGCCACTTGCCGAGAGCTTGGTAGTATCAGCAGTTCCAGTCACAGGAGGATTCTCCGGTATAAGAGCAGTGGGTTTCTCAGCCAGAACTAGCTGCATAATCTCAATGGCTGAAAGCTTGTTGGCTGCTGACACCTTGGCCACGAAGGGATACTCTGCTGAAAACAAGGCCATGAAGTCCTCCTTCCAAGATTTGGCCATCTCTATGTTTAGGTTGTCCGCAGCAGCAATGGCAGCATCAACTTGTTCCGGTGTACGCCCAAATTCGACAGCTTTAAGAAACCCTGCGTTATACATCCCACCGACACCCAAAGAAAGGGATCTTCTATACTCATAGCTGGCAAGAATCTTGCGCACCAGTATAGGGAAACCATCCCTTACCAAAACCTGCTTGTCCACCTCAGCTTGGGCAAGGAGAGAGGTCAAGTGTTTGTTGCCAGATTCAAGCTCTTTTATCTTATCAGAATCTTTGATACGATCTTGGGCACTTGCACTTAAGAGATGCTCCAGCTCGGCAATCCTCTCGTCCTTTGTAGTGATCATGGCGCCGGAGTCCTCAACCTCTTTCTCCAGCCTCTCGATGACACCAAGGTGTTCCTGCTCCCGGGCAAGACAACCATTATAATTATCTTCAAGCTTCTTGTGCGCTAAGGCCATCTGATCAAGCATGGTCTTACCGGTAGCAAAATGTCCCTGAGGTCCCTGCTGAGCTGCGGATAAGCGAGAGTGATCACGGATGAGAGCCTCAGACCTCTTCATCAATTCAGACACAGTAAGTGTGCTTCGGGCAAGGGTTTGATAGGCATGGCTCAAGACATCATAATTGGAAAGGGAGGATAGCGCAGCTTGTTCCGCAAGAGTGGGCAGATGAAACAGCAACTCTCGAGCAGAATAGTGTGGGTCAATGCGTACCTCCTCATTCAAACGCCATGGGGGAACAAACCGGCGAGAAGGACCCTGCGCATCTCCTGGAAAAAGGGAATATACAGCAATATGAAAGACATAAGTACAACATTCAGGGGCAAAATGAGTCAGGAGAAACCAGAACATACCTGTAACATCATCGTCGTGAGTATCATCATGAGAAGGAGACGAATGATCACTCAACTTGATGTGAGGGGGAGTCTTTATCTCTTTACCACCAGTTTTGCTATGCTCACCACCGGACCCCGAAGGATGAGAATGATTAAGAGGTGGGCTGGAATGAACTTCATCATCTTCAGTACCAGACGAGACTTGAGCTTTACCAGCTTTCTTTTTTGACCGACGTCCGGAAGGTTCACCACCAGCGGGTCTCTTCTTAGTGGTCATCACGGGATTCTTCCCTTCGTGGCGAAGACGGGCCGCCAAGATCTTCGGGTCTGGTTTGGTAACGGCTTCTTGCTGGGGGGTCAAGTTGGGGACAGGAGTGTTTAGGGGGAGCGGTTGTGTAACCCTTGACGTTGGTGTGGCCATGGTCACGTTCTCGTCCCTTCCCACCTTAGCATTGTCAAACGATGGCAACTTGATGAACTCGTCCATAGTAAGCTCTGCGCAAAAAGAAGATAGCGGTTAGAGCGAGCAACAAGAGCCCGCGGTAAGTAAAAAAAAGATATATATGCAAAATACCCTTTTTATCAAGATCAACTACGATCCGACGGAAAGGAGGGTTCTCGTAAGGAAACCATAAACCAGCCAAGAACAACAAATGTCTGTGGGGAGGACGAAGCAAGATGGGGTTATCGACAAGCAGTTGTGCATGCCTTGCATTAAAGGTGGTGGGAAAGTCATCACGAAAATCCGTATCCCTATCTCTCCAAGGCATAGCGTGAGGAATTGCCCTCCGATCAATTAAAAATCATTTGTGCTTCCAAAGCTTCAGACTCGAGGTGGTCTCCGTCAAACACTTACCATACCGCTGAGGCCATCGACTTTCAAATGAAAACCAATGTCATTGCTTACTTAGTCTATAGAAAACACGAAACAAGTTCACTGTACAAGATATGTTTAAGCTTTGGCAACGAATTTCAAACATAATAACACGATTGACACTCATAGGAACCAGTTGGGAAATATGTACGAGGAAGTGACGGATCACGGATAGGAAGAAAGTGGAAAAAGGAATGCGAATCCTCCATGTTTAAGATAATCCTCATAGATGCCAATAAAACGATCCGGAAGGTTATTCATGGTAAGAAGTGGGTCAGGCAAGCGAGGACGAAGCTCGTCCGGAATAAGATACTTCCTACATATCTTCTTGAGGTTATCATCAGTTAGGGTGGAAACCCTAATATGCATATCGCATTTAGGATCACGGAAGGAAGCCTCGCCTTCAGAATCGTCACTAGACATAACAAAAAATGTGAAAAGAAGGATAGGAAGAAATGCACACCTACTGAAAAGGTAAACCTTGAAAGAAGAACAACAATGGCGGAAACAGAAGAAAAAAAGATATGGTAAAAATGAAAAGAGGCAACTATTTATATGGAGTAGGGGAACATTGAAGCGACGTGGCACAAGTTCCCATAAACAATCACCACCGTTGAAAAGAGGGTGGACACGTGGAAGCAGATCCTAGGTGATGGAGCGAAGACCAAAGTCTTGGTGGCCGACAATGCAGGAACCCAAAAGACAAAACCAATTAATGTAAGGTCAGAAGGGCGGTTCGCATTTATTAGACCCGTTACTGTTCGGGCTAAGCATTTATAGTATCATACCGCCAGCTGTCCCTAACGCTATGATACTGGGGGGGGGGGGGGGACATGTTCGCGTATGTCTCCGGCCAAGGCCTTCGGACACATACACTTCCCCGCAACGGCACCGAAGTCCACCTACATTTAATAAGACTGATATTATGGCAGTGAAGCATTAAATGGCCAAACCTAGAGCCAAGGGAAAGTAAAAGCAACCCACAGTATTACCCAGGGGGCCTTCGTCTACCCAGCGGGTAAAGAGAAGCACCGCCGCCCTTGGGGAAACAAATCCATCGATTACAGAGATTTGTGTTACCTAGGACTTGGTGCCTAATCTACTGATGTGACCACACATCCAGGTATGCACTACAGAGTAGTATAAATACCCCCACATTTAACACACACAACGCACTTCGCAATAACTACTCACCATTTATATAACTATATCCTCCGGTATTCCACACCGGATACCATTCTTGTGACAGTAACTTACTCTCACACCGGAGCTTGGTCTCGGGGTCAAACCTGGGACGAGGCTAACGTGTGCTATCTTGTGTTTCCAGGTTCGAGACCAAGAGACTTGCACACTATCATCGTGACCGAAGTGAATTCGCTAGCAGCAACCTAGCCGGAGAAATTTGCTTCAACAAATACCATAGTAACACACACATAGTGTATGGCTGTAGCGGAGACAACATGATTGCAGTCCTAGATTTTATCATACAAACAATTCATAATTAATAACACTATCACATTACATTATTTGTTTCATTATATTGTCATTTTCATTCATTTAACATTTCATCTATTCTTACCGGACGAACCATAAAATCTTTTATCCACTGGTCCCTACATAGATATGGTTACAAGTAACTCAACCCTTATACCGACATTTATATCGAATCGCTTGATAGACCATTTAACGACGTTAGTTTACACAATGATGACTTGTTTTGATTAAAATTACTGTTAACTAACTTGAGGTCCATTTTGTGCTAGAGGGGGCCCTTTTTCGAGCGTTCTTCTAACTCGTACAATTTCAGTTACCTAAATTTAGTACTACATTAATCTAATGATGGTCTACCTTACTAATCTTATACTTGCATCAAATACCAAACATGAAGCATCTTTGATTTGGTTTTGCATTTTAATATTATAGTGATAATTGATAAACATTGGACATAAAGTGTGATACAAGAAAAAAGCTAGGAAATAGAAAGTGGGAATGAAAAAAGAAGGATGGTGTGACTTGAGTGGGCAGTGAGAAGTAGGAAGTAGATGAAAAGTATTCCCACACCTTTGTAATTCCTCCATTTTGTAAATTATCTGCATGATTGGCACCAAAAGAAATTCTTTAAAAAAATATTTATTTTATATATTGTGATGTGGATATCTTTCTAACAGAACATATTCATTAATTAACTTATTATAAAGCTATTGGAATAAAATAATATTTTAAGAAATTGAGAGTGTAAGAAAAAAAGATATAAATGCCATGACTCCCCATACCAGTACACCACCTCTATGTTTCATGCCATTACTACTACCCAACATCATCAAACTCATCATCAAATTTGCATCTCCATTTAATTCCTACATTATTTTTAGTACAAAATAACTTTTGGGTATCCTAAAAGTATCAAAACCTTATCTCAAAATTGTTAAATGAAGTCACAAAACAGCAACAATATGTCTATAGTTGAGGTGCATGCAGGCTCTAGCTCATCACAAACTGAAGAAGTTGTAATCAAGGTCTCTATTTCATTTACTATCATACTTGATGAACTTTTTTTTTAAAGTTTGTTTAGATTCATCATTTATTACCAAGTGATGATATTCTTTTAGTATGATTATGTGGATCTGTTAGTTTGGAGCTAAAATATAAAGGTTACTATAGTGCTATCTTTAGCTACCAGGGCTTAAACCAGTGGAATAATTTTATAAAGTTGACAAATAGTTGTTGAGACTCTCCCTAATTATTGGATGTGAGTTAGTTTAGTTAAAGCTTATTATTAAAATACTTGTGTGATACTATGAAATTGTTGCCTTTGTTTGCTCATGTTTTGTTAAATTTGGATTTGAATGTGAAATGTTTGGTATGAAACAATGTCTTTATTCTTTAGCTCTGTGCTATTAAAAACCAACAAATCGTTCGAATTTGAGCTATAATAATCACTTATCAACAGATCTATTCATTCAAAAGTTGCTAGCAATCGTAACAAGGCAATGGTACTTGTTAAAGGTGGTTAAATTCTCGTGTCATGCTCGTTTTGTAACCTGTTTGGTTCAAAACAAGTCAGTTTTGCTACGTGGCCACTAACCAGGTTGACCCGTTAGTAATATCGCATATGTATATAATTCATTCATAATTTGCAAAGGGAATGTTGTTTTATTTGATCATTCAATGATATGTAGTCTCTATCGTCCCATTTAATGAACTTTCATCTGTTTTTAGGTTCAAGAAGAGGTTTCCGAGGAAAATATAGAAGCTCAGAACAGCAAGCAATGGCGAAAACCAAATCTTTTCTTGGAGATACCATCAAGATCAATACTACCCTCTTCCTCGCAGGAATTTGTTCAAATAAAAATGCCTACAACGCCAACTCCTACACCCAAGAAAGTAAATTTCAACTTGACGCCAACCTCTGCAGAGGCTCGATCACTTGCATCGCCAGTTACTCACACCCCACGCACAAAATCGGTGAAAAGAAGTTTTTTAACCAAGCTAAGTTTCAAGAACAGGAATACTGTGTCTGATACAGAAAAGGCTGTGGTTACTACAACTCCAACAACACCATCTTCTGTGCCTCAAGAGAAGCCTTCGTTCGTGAGGTCATGGTCGTTTAAAATATTTACCCCTCGTGGAAAGAGAACTGCATCTCTACCAGTTACCCCTGTTGGCCATTCGGATCATGAGCATGCATTAGGAAGCTCAAGGGGTTCGCTTAACTTGGAGGTATGTCTATTTTCCCTCTCCTTTACTTTGATGTTTTCGGATCTTTTTCATCATTTTACTTTCAAGTATGACAAGCAGGGTAACAAGTTTGACCATTTAGTCATCTGGGTCCGTTTCTGTTGTGTTTTATCTCAAGTCTGTCAAACAGAAAAATAGCTAAAGGCTTCAAGTCAGATGGGTCAAAAAGATTGAAACTGGAGGTCACCTGAAATCGGTTGCTTATGTAGTATTTTCTGTTGTAATACTATAGTCAATACGGAGTAGTTCAAAATCATTGTGATAAAGAACAAAATTTTATGCGGGTCAAGAGGTCAACCCGGGCCAACTCATTAGCCATACTAAAAAATGACCCGTTTTGACCTATTACCCAACCTGCCCATCTTTTTACCTCTAATGAGTGAAAATTTGATCATGGGACATTCAGAATGGTGAGTTAAGTATGTAGTATTTTCTGTGATTTTGTAGGCTAAAGTCCAGAAATATATGTCTCGATCACGTTCGGTCCCCAACCTCAACAAAAACCCAAGTATCAAGAGAACGGATTCATTTTTCCGTGTGATTCCACAGACTCCAAGAGTAAAGGAGGCTGATCCCACCACACCAACCCCAACCCCAACTCAGACTGCTAGTATTGGTGAGTTCATAATCTTAAAATCCTAACGAACCTTCCATTACCAAACATAAATATGCTTAAAAAGATCCATCTTATGATGGAACTATTAGAATATACTTGACAGAAGATAATATCTTTTTGTATAGATGAAGATGAAGATGATGGTGGTGAAGATATACCCGAAGAAGAGGCAGTTTGTAGGATATGTTTCGTTGAATTGTGTGAAGGTGGTGAAACCTTAAAGATGGAATGCAGCTGCAAAGGTGAACTTGCTTTGGCCCATCAAGAATGTGCAATAAAATGGTTTACCATAAAAGGTAACAATAAGTGTGATGTTTGCCATCAAGACGTCCGAAATCTGTCTGTTACCCTTTTAAGAGTCCAGAGTACTGTTAGAAACCGAAATTCTGCTGCATTTAGAGCCAATGACTTGGAAATTAATGGATACGGGTAAGTTAACAAGCTTTATCTTTTGATTTAAAATTTTGGTTGTTATTTAGCATCTAATGTTAGTTTTAATCTGATATCGGTTCAGTGATCTCTATAGGGTGTGGCAAGAAGTCCCGATTTTGGTGATTGTTAGCATGCTTGCCTACTTCTGTTTTCTTGAGCAGCTTCTGGTAAGACTCCATTTTTTAATGACTGGATTTATAAATTATAATTAGACATATTAAAGTGCCGTTTCAAAACTAGTGGTAATACAACCTGATTATTTAAGCGTAAAGTAACTTACCTTTTCTTTGAGAGGATTTCAAAAAGTAGAGAGGATCTCGAAAAAATGGGAATTTTGATCATTTTACATTACAGTAGTTTTTTATATAAAAAAAATGGTCAATATATGTCAAACATCAAAACATCTGATTATAGTACTTTCTTGAGAAAACAGAAACACCTCACAAGTTATTTTGTACTGCCCCTTTTATAGAAGTTGATTACCTAATAACACGTCTGACCATCTAATAAACTTGTTGTATGAAGGTTGGGAACTTGGGTACAGGTGCAATCGCCTTATCACTTCCGTTTTCATGTGTTTTGGGTCTTCTCTCATCCATGACCTCTTCTACAATGGGTACGCTATCTATTTCATCAAATCTTAACGTGAAAAGTCACATCTATATTCGTCTTTACCATTTCAGACTTGCAGTGTGTTTCTTAATATTGCGTTTTCTTATGTGCAGTGAAGAAACAGTTCATCTGGTTATATGCATCAGTTCAGTTTTCATTTGTGGTACTCTTTGCACACATTTTCTACAATGTGGTAAGAAACATGAATACGTAACATTTACTTTTCATTCTATTTAAATGTAATCTAACCTCACTTCTAATTTGATGCTCTATGTACATACAGATCAATATTCATCCAGTTTTATCTATCTTGCTTGCAACTTTTGCGGGGTGCGGGGTCGTTATGTGTGGCAGCTCAGTTCTTGTGGAGGCTTTAAGATTGAGAAGACGATGGCTAATTGCTAGATCATCGAATCAGCAAACTGATGCTCAGGCTGCTTTACATCAACCACCACCGTCGTCATCCTCTCATGCTGATCCTTCACACCAGATCGACATAGGAAACATATAAGTGTGACTAGTTGTATTTAAGTTACGGGGGCCTTTAGACATTTAGTTAATGTCATTAGTGTAGTCTTGTAGTAGACATCAGTGTCACAAGTTTTAGTCTGTGTATATTGAAGCAATATATAAAAAAAAGAATTATCTTTTGAGTTTTGAGCCCAATGGATGAACGGCCCAACCCACTCACACCGACCTACGCACCTTTGTCATCTAAAATAAATACTCCCTAAGCAACCATCGCAACATATTCATATATCCGTCAAAATTTCACATACAATCAAACACAGGTATATTGATTGTCCTTGATTTTATTTTTTTGTTTTGTTTAATCAACTGTCTGTTGTTGTTTTGTTTAGCAAATTTGTTTACAAAAGCAATAAAATATGAATAAAAAAGTAAATGCGTGATTATTCTTCCTGATGGTAAGTGATATCTGGTAAGACGCGTCCTCCTCCCTTTTCAGGTGACTGACCGAAAGATTGAAAGTGTTTGTGTGTGTTAAACTATTTTTAAGGGTAGCCCTTGACGCTGGTGTAGTTGGTTTTTCTTCTTGCTAAGTTCAAAATCCCAGTTAGATGTCAAAAGCGTAATCATCAAGCAGGGCCTTTTATGTTTTATAGACAAAAATCATCTACGATTAAGCAATTTCTTAAGCAAAATTGTTTACAGACCTAAAAATAAAAATAAAAATGATTATTTTAGCTGATGAGCAAATATATGGTAAAATAGCATAATTTAGGTTAATATACAAAGAAGTTACTAAACTTTTCAAAAAATTTGTCCTTAGGTAACGAACGTTGATTTTTTGTTTCTAAGTTACTAAACTTTACTAAACTATATCACTATAATTTAGTGTTAATTTGAGTAACCTAAATGCATGTTTTTTTGATAAGTTAAGTAACATAAATGTCTTGTTAACATATCAAACTTTAGGAACTTTACAGATTAATACAAGTCATTTCCCAAATCTGAATGTGAAACATGGAGTCCCAAAATTTATTGCAAATAACTTTGGCCGAGTATGACGAACACAGATGCTGATAATTATATTTTCACTACAACAAAATGGGTATTTAGGGTCGATGCAAATTTAGGGTCGAAAATTTCGACCCTAAATACATGGTGGGGGCCATAACTTTTCAACCTAAAATGGCTGGTCAAAAAGGAAGTGGGGTCCATAATTTTAGGGTCGAAAATTTCGACCCTAAAAACGCAGTGTTAATTTTATATATTTATGTAATATAAAATACTTTTCTAATAATTAAAAATAATTTTAAAACATTATATTTTTATAAGTTAACATTTTAGGATTGAAAATTTCGACCCTAAATTTTTAACTATATTTTAATTTATTTATGTAATATAAAATACATTTCTAATAATTAAAAATCATTCCAAAAGGTTATTTTTTTATATGTTAATATTTTAGGGTCGGAAATTTCGACCCTAAATTTTTAACTATATTTAAAAAAAAAAATTATTCTGAATCATTTTAAAATATTAATATATGTATATATTTATATATTTAATTTTTAAATATATGTTTTTAATCAATGGTAATGTGTTTTAATTGCAAAATTATTTTTTTTCATAATTATTAAAATAAATTTTGAATTATTATTATTATTATTATTATACTTATATATAACATATGTAACTTTTATGTTAGAAGATACGAACAAAACGCTTAAAGATACATTTTATTCGATACGGGGACTTAAAGTCATTAGACTTTACGAACAGTTGCGACGTTTATATAATAAAAATGAGACATTTATAAAACAAGTATTTATTTATTCCAAATATTACATAAAACCTTTTGTAATATCACATGAGAGACTTACAAACAAACACTCCTAAACATAATTTTATTCGTCACGGACACTTAAACACGCGTTTAATTAAACATGGATATTACAACGATATTAGACTTGTAAACACGGAAAAAAAACACATCACAAACTAGTTCAAACTAAGGTTCCCCATGTCATCGTAAAGGTCGTGAAGTAGTGCAGCTGAATCCATTGTGTGCCTATCGGGGTTGCGGTACAACTCTACTGTACTCTCAAGTACCTTTATCATTCCATTCAAGCGCACACAGTTTGCACACGTTGAAGAGCTTGGAGAAGAAATTGGAATCGTTGAAGGTCTGGGAGAAGAGCTTGGAGGAGAAAAGCTCGTTGAAGGTCTTGAAGAAGAGCTTGGAGGAGAAAAGCTCATTGAACCTCCAAGAAAATTGATTAGTAGTTGGACGCGTTCGTCTTTTCATAAAAAAAATTTGCATCCATATGAAACTGGAGGTTGGACCCGTGAACGTGGACAAGCATAGTACAGTCTACCAAAGGATTCAGTTTGCCACGATTCTCGAAGAACTACATCTCCATGTCCACACTTGCACGGAAAATCTTCATGCTTCAACATCTTCATAATAACAATGTGTTTGTGATGATAAGTGTGTGTGATCTGCTGGTGGTTGTGATGATAAGGAGTGTGTGTGGTTCTCCTTTTATGCTAAAAAAGTGAGGGAAATTATTAACATTTTCCCTCCAATGTTTTCCCTCCAATATTTTCCCGTCAATGTTTTCACGCCAAGGTTTTCCCTCCAATGTTTTCCCGTCAATGTTTTCCCTCCATGTAATACGATACCCTATTGACTCGTATCATGTAATACGATACCACATTGACTCGTATCATGTAATACGATACCAAATTGACTCGTATCACGTAATACGATACCCTATTGACTCATATCATGTAATACGATACCCTATTGACTCATATCATGTAATACGATACCCTTTTGACTCATATCACGTAATACGATACCCTATTGACTCGTATCACCCTATTGACTCATATCATGTAATACGATACCACATTGACTCGTATCACGTAATACGATACCACATTTACTCATATCATGTAATACGATACCCTATTAACTCATATCATGTAATACGATACCACATTGACTCGTATCACGTAATACGATACCCTATTGACTCATATCATGTAATACAATATCCTATTGACTCATATCACGTAATACGATACCCTATTGACTCATATCATGTAATACGATACCACATTGACTCATATCATGTAATACGATACCATATTGACTCATATCACGTAATACGATACCCTATTGACTCATATCACGTAATACGATACCCTATTGACTCGTATCACGTAATACGATACCCTATTGACTCATATCATGTAATACGATACCACATTTACTCGTATCACGTAATACGATACCACATTGACTCATATCATGTAATACGATACCCTATTGACTCATATCATGTAATAAGATACCACATTGACTCGTATCACGTAATACGATACCCTATTGACTCATATCATGTAATCCGATACCCTATCGACTCGTATCACGTAATACGATACCACATTGACTCATATCATGTAATACGATACCCTATTGACTCATATCATGTAATACGATACCGTATTGACTCATATCACGTAATACGATACCCTATTGACTCGTATCACGTAATACGATACCCTATTGACTCATATCATGTAATACGATACCACATTGACTCGTATCACGTAATACGATACCACATTGACTCATATCATGTAATACGATACCCTATTGACTCATATCATGTAATACGATATCACATTGACTCATATCATGTAATACGATACCCTATTGACTCATATCATGTAATACGATACCACATTGACTCATATCATGTAATACGATACCCTATTGACTCATATCACGTAATACGATACCACATTGTTAATATTTTATATAAATAATTTAGTAATTTATAAACTCTATTTATTAATTTTTTTAAACATTTTAAAATTAAAATTATTCTAGTTTCGAAATTTACTATTTTAAGACGTAATTATTGTAATTTAGAAAATAAATTTACATAAATAAAATATATTAGTGATACTTATTAATATTTTATATAAATAAAGTAATTTGTTAATATTTTATATAAATAATTTAGTAATTTATAAAATCTATTTATTAATTTTTTAAAACATTTTAAAATTAAAATTATTCTAGTTTCGAAATTTACTATTTTAAAACGTAATTATTGTAATTTAGAAAATAAATTTACATAAATAAAATATATTAGTGATACTTATTAATATTTTATATAAATAAAATAATTTGTTAATATTTTATATAAATAATTTAGTAATTTATAAACTCTATTTATTAATATCTTAAAACATTTTAAACCTAAAATTATTCTAGTTTCGAAATTTATTTTAAAACGTAATTATTGTAATTTGGAAAATAAATTTACATAAATGAAATATATTAGTGATACTTATTAATATTTTATATAAAAAATAATTTGTTAATAAATAATTTAGTAATTTATAAACTCTATTTATTAATTTTTAAAAACATTTTAAAATTAAAATTATTCTAGTTTCGAAATTTAGGGTCGAAATTTCGACCCTAAATTTGACACCAAAAGTTTAATTTTCAAAAATTTTCACGAGAATTTTAAAATTTCTTACCAAAATTAAAAAATTCGCGGTTAATATTTAGGGTCGAAATTTAGGGTCGAAAATTTCGACCCTAAATATTAAAGTAATTTAGGGTCAAAATTTAGGGTCGAAAATTTTGACCCTAAATATTAAAGTAATTTAGGGTCGAAATTTTCGACCCTAAATTTCGACCCTAAATTCTATCCACAAAACATACAGACGGGCATCATTCATCTTATTCATCTTCATTAAAAATTAACTTTACCAAAACCCACCACCAAATTCGTCCATTACCACCACATTCCACCCTATTTCAATCACCCACACCACCATTTTCATCACCCATCTCCATTACTCATCACCCATTTTCATCACCCATCTCCATTACTCATCACCCATTTTCATCAAATTCATCAAATTCAACCACCAGCACATTCTACCACCACCACCAATTTCGACAGCCACCACCACCACTGTTCACCGTCATCTTCATCTCCCATCTCTAAAAGTTTAATTCTTTTTCTTTCAACCCTCTATATGATGATTCTTATAGTTTAATAAAGGTTTGATTTTTTTGATTTAATTGTTAAAGTTAATGATATGATAATAATCAATTAGTTATTTTTAACTAACTTTTTTATTTATGGCAGCGGTGACGGTTTCTGGTGGTGGCAGTCAGCGACAGCGAGAAAGTTAGGCGGCGACACGACAATTAGGCATCAACAACATCGAAGGTAAGTGTTATAACTTTTCTAATGATTTTTTTATATGTTTTAGTTATTAGTTTGATTTTAATGTATATTGAATTGCACCCTTTAGGATTGTTTTAGGATTCTAGTCAATAAATTTTAGAAAAGCCCCGTCCGAAATTAATCAACCTTAGAAAACCCGTACGAAATTAATTTATTAGAAATTAATTTCGGAAAGTCCCCAGTTTTGGGACTGCTTTTTGAATGTTATATTACAGATGGCGTGTGTAGGTGGTAGATCACACGGTGGGGATGCTGGTGGTACTCCACCTAGATGACCTATAGGGTCCGTACCTGGCAATTGCGAAAGTAAGAAATTGTGATTTATTTTTATTTTATGTCAACTCTTATTGTTAATTTGTTTTGCTTGAATTTTCACGAATCAATAACTTCAATAACTAATCTTTGCAGGTGACCCGATACCACATATGGTTATGGTTAATACGAACCTAAGGAGGGCGGTTAGGGCGCATGGAGGACCTCTTCCAGTTACATTTGATATTTATGATCTTCATAGCTTCCATCTGTTAGGTATTCATGCTGCGATGTTGAGCTCTCTGATGGGGGAAACAGTCCGACCACTTCCACTTGCTTGCGAGTGGGAAGAGATACCATTGCACCTCAAAACCCATATCTTTCCTACACTTGAGGTATTAATTGTTTGTGTTACATCTAGTTTTATTAACTGTTTTGGTTGAAAATTGTTTGTTTATTTAAATACATATGTTTACATGTAGACGTATTTCAACCTGACGGGTTGGTTGGATAGTCTTGAAAGTGTGACTTATGGCGGGAAAACATATGTAGTAGGAGAAAGGATAAAAACTGGAATTAACTGTAAGTTGAGGCTACTTTGGCGCAAAAATAAGAACAAGCTGAAGGCTGACTATTATTCTGTCCATGAGTTGCCCGAGGAGGCGGAGCTTGTACTGCCCCCATCGAGTTCTACGTGGGGCAACAGATCAGCAGGGGAGTGGCTTGATTTGTGTCGGTGGTGGTCCCACCCAAAGCGGGTGAAGAGAAGTGAAGTTAATACAGTTAACCGCTCGAAAAACAAAGTTTCTACACATCAAGGGAAAAAATCATTCGCTCAAGGAAGGAACGAATTTGTAAGAATCGTTATAGTTTTTGTGATCATTTAAAGGGTTTTATATTGTTTATTTGTATCTTTTTATTAATTTATTTGATATTGTACAGAAAGTCGCGCATGGGGCTTACGAGGACCTTATACAAACTTGGAAGAGGGCACGCACAAACAAGAATGGCACTATGTCCGAGGAAAATCAAGACAGATATGTAAGTAATTTAATTTATACATGCTTTAATAACATATTTTAATTTGTTTCTAACTTCTTTTTTTCTCTTTCTTTTTCACAGTCGAGAATGATGGCCATAAAAGATGCGATTCTTTGCGGTGCTGAGCAGTTCAAAACTGATCAAGAAATAATTGATCTAGTAAATCCGAGCCGCAACACTCAAAATATCGTCGGCAGGGGCAAGAAGTTTCCGGGTGGTGGTACCTCATATGGATGCGGGAGTAGTTCTTATAATGAGGGAGTGACTCGAGAACAGCTCTCGGAGCTATTTAGGATTCATGAGTAAGAAAAAGAGCTGTTGAGGAAGGAAATCGAGGAGGCGCATCAACGGGCTAATTTGGCCCATATGTATGCTAGTGTGGCGCAACAAAATATTGAGGTAACAACGCCCGCCTAAGTCATTAAATTTCTCATTATACTTCACATGACATGGGTCGAGGGTATAGCAGACCTAATAACCCTTTTGTACCGCCACCTCAATTCTCTTCTATGCCTGGTATGCCTCGGTTCCCTGGTATGCCTCGGTTCCCTGGTATGCCTCAGGTCCCTGTTATGCCCCAGTTACGTGGTATGCCTCAGGCCCCTCCCGGATTTCCATATAATGCTCCACTCAACCCACTCCAACCTCCATTCTCTAATCAGTTGCAAGTTCCACTTACCCAAAATAACAGTTTCAACAACTGTCATCGACCCGTTGTCAACACCACTGGCCCCTCGAGTTCTAACTCTCGGGAAAGTCCCAACTATACCGTCAGCCTAAATCCTCATCAAAATGATACTCGGACCATCGAAGAGTTGGCTCAGTATCTTGAGAATGCCAACAACGTGTCCGATAATGAGCTAATTAACTCGGATGCTGATGAGGGGGATGCTGATGAGGGGGACTATTCAGATTAGGAGTTGTTGGTTTTAGACTTTTTATTATGTGTAATAACTTTAGACTTGTTAAATTGTGAAACATGGATTTATTGTGATGTGTAATAATTTTTTACTGGTTACATTTGTGAAACAAGGATTTGGTGAAATGTATTCTAAAGTTTTGGCTATTTATCGTATTGTAGATTATTAGTATTATATCGTTTAGTGATTTGTAGTATTGTGGATTTGTTGAAATATAGATTTTTTCCGGAAAAAGTACCGGAAAAAATCTGGAAACAAGCTGCTTAATGCAGTTTTTTTTTTGCCCAGACAACATTTAGGGTCAAAAATTTCGACCCTAATTTTTAGGGTCGAAATTTTCGACCCTAAATTTTGACCCCAAATTAAAGACCTGCAAAACTTTTTTTGTATCAAAATAAATATAAAATGAGTAAATATTTAGGGTCGAAAATTTTGACCCTAAATATCGAAAAAACTTTTGACCCCAATTTAATACATTAAAACTAACTAGTCGTGTACCCGCGCAATGCGGCGGCGGGTACCCGACGACTATTTTTTTTCGAAAAATTGTTTTTCAGATATTAAATTATTTTGAAATTTTATGTGATACCAAAAAAATGTTGTTAATTAGTACTTACAAAATTTATATACCGTCATATTCGAGATGGATCTTGACAGTTCCTAACAAATCTACACACGAAAAAACACACGGAAGCCATTAACATGCCCAAAACCACCAAACTCACCGGAAAAATACTAAAAATCGTAACCAGCCAAACATATCAGACCATTAATAAACGGTGAAACGCATGGGGTCGTTGTAATTGATTTTATGGTGGTGAGGTTATGCTAAAACTTAGCGAGAGAGATTGAGGCTTCATATTTGTGATGTCAAAGGTGTATTTTTTATTTTTAAAGAGAAAAAAGATAAAGTAGGTTTTTTTTATGGTTTTGTGTGGTTTATATATATTTTTAGATTTTTTGGGTGTTACAAGGATTAATGTAGAAATGAGCCGTTACGAATTTAAATGAGTTGTTACAAGAGGTGCATTAATATTGTAGGGTTGTTACAAGTTTAGAGATGTAATGACATTTAAATTTTATAATGTTAGTTTTATTTTTTTTTGTATGTTATAAGCTATTGATTTGAGAATAAGGATCTTAATTTAATTGGATAATTGGTCATTTTGACTTCCTTAATATAGAAATGTTTAAGGCTTAAAATTTTAAGAATTCTTTATTTAGAAAGGTGGTAAATCTTTTATAAAGTAGTATAGATAAAATCATTTTCACAATGTGTTTTTATTTACACGTGGATAATATTTAGGGTCGAAATTTTTGACCCTAAAGTACAAAGGTATTCGACCCTAAATTTTGGTCAACAATTTGGCTGAAAAGTTGTGGGGCCCTTTTTCGACCCTAAATTACAAAGTGTGTTTCGACCCTAATTTTTTAGGGTCGAAAGATTTGGGTCGCCAATTTAGGAACGAATATTTCGATCCTAAACTTTAGGGTCGAAATTCTTTGAGGTTTAGGGTCGAAAATTTCGACCCTAAACAAGGCGATTCTTGTAGTGTTTTTTGGCAATCAACAGGTACATTCAAGCTTTTATGATCTACACATGACTAATAAAAGTATGTCAACTCAATACCCAGAAGTGTGCCAAGAGATTTAAGAGATAGTAGGAAGTTGTTATCATGGAATTTCATTCTCTCTTTTGTCTTTTATAGAGAGAAGTTACGAGCAAAAGTTTAAGAAAACACTGGACTATAAGTCCTTAGGTGTGGATACCTTCGAGGAGCTCCTTTGTAAGATGCATGACAAGCTCCTGGTGTTGCCTGTTGAGCCAGGAAGCGAGGAGAAATATGTGTTGTCCGTTCGTATGGTAGAAAGGAGACAAAAATTCTATTTGAAGCATATTGTTCAAGAAATACTCGATGAGAATTGTGGGGAAATAGCGTTCAGTTCTTTTGATGATTTATACAAGGATAAGTTTTTTTTGAAATTCGACTATGATTACTATGTTTTGAACGATCTTGATCATGTTTATGATGTCTTAAAAGATATTCTGGAGGTGGGAGTAAAGTAAACTCCTCAGGAGAGAAGGTGATGAAGGCGGTCAAGAAAGATATTCCGGTGGTGGAAAAAGCAAACTCCTCAGGATACAATTTAAGGAAAAGGAAGAAAGAATAAAAAGATAGAGAGGGTTTTCAGACATATGAAGAAGATGATGATTTTTGTTTGATCGTTTCAGGAGCATGCTTCTATCTTAGTTTTATCAATTTAAATGATTATTATTATTATGTCAAAGATATCTGTGTAGGTTTATGAAGTTCATAACAATTATTAAAACCCCTAATATGGATCAAAGCACACATAGCGGAAGCGATTTAACAAGATCATAATAATAACACAATTATAATTAATCGAATTAGGGTTACATACCTTTATCCTAGCGAAGATCCACAAGATCACCAACGAATCACCAATTAGGGTTTATGACAAACACTACCAAGATGTAGTCAAAAGTAAGACTACATTACGTTCTTGTACACACGTAATACAACGAGCTAACCGTGATTCTAGCACGTGTAAACCGAGCTTCTACACTTGTGGAATATCTACCCAACAACCCTAGAGAGGGGCTAGGACTAGATTATTGTTAAACCAAAACCAAAGGATAAAAGGAACCCTAAAAAAGGTTTTTTTTCCTTTGGAGTTGATCAAACAAAGAAACCAAAACCAAAGGTTAAAAGGAACCCTAAAGAGGGTGTTTGCCTTTGGTTTTAGTCGCAGGAAGAGAGAAAGAAAAGAGAGTGGGATAGAAAATAATGAAAGCCATGGGGTGTTTATATAGGCTTGGCAAATCTTATTCTCCAAGTAATAAACCAATTAGGACACAAAATCCCCCTTGGGCCTTGTATAACCGGCGGTGGAAGCCCACCCATGGGGTCTTCCGGAACTTTCCCGTTTCCTTCTTTTCTCTTCTATTTAATTCCATACGATCGTTTATACTTAACTTTTAATTATTAACGATCGTTAGTTAAGCTTCGGTTTAATTTAATAAATATATAAAATATATTTAATAAATAAATTAACCCTTTACCTAATGTGTGCAATCCCGTAATCCCGAGTTCGATCCTAACACACGACTATTTAAATATAAGTCCATAAAACTTTCAACTCCCACTTGGACATATTTCAAAATATCGTGATCACATTGGTTAGCGTCTAGTTACACGTCAATGCCCTAGTCCGATCTCGAGTAAGATCTATTGGATAAAACCTTTTAATGATTTACTATCATTATTATTATCCTTTCATTTCAAATACAATGTCAATAGGATATGGATCTTAGTCATTCCTTACATTAACCATTCTGTTACTCGTTTATGGAAATAGCAAGATCACCAAAACAAATTTGGGTGCGGCCGCACAAATATCTTACTACTTCCCCGAGGGGCCGAGCTGTATTATACTTTAAAATAAATTTTGAAGGAAACGAATCCCATTTTGACTACAAGCAAAACTTATGAACTTTAAAACACTTTCGGAAATAATCCTTATAGCTACCAGTTACGTTTAGCGTTAGATTATTCCACAGAAATGCACTAGATCCACGACAGTTTCCTGGTATCTCAGGTCTAAGGATAACTATTTGTGATTTACTTGATGACAAAGATCCATAAAGTAAAATCATATAGTTGGGATAAATCCAATATTTAATTCATCAAATATCATCCAAAATTGACCAATATACTTTCAAGTATACTCTGTCACTATTTTGAATTGTCTTAGTCTAATAATATTCCCATATTATTAATCGACAACGGACATTTAGAAATATCATAATATTCATGGATTAAAACATGTAAAATAGGATACAAAATTAGATAACAAGAATAAACGAAACCCAATCTTTATTTTTGTTAAATAATAATGTCTTAACATCCTTTATCCAAATACTAAATAGATCAATGCATGAAAACATGGTCGATGCATTATGCCTCTAACAATGACACTCGCACTTGTTTGGCAAAGCATAAAATAACCAATCTTGACCTATTGAAATTTTGAGAATACTTTCTTCAAGAATTCAATTCATTGAAACTCTTGTACATGTGCATTCAAATAGTTTGATATTGCCACACAGTATCAAAATTGTGAAACATCCTTGATCACCAATTTCCTAAACTTCCAAAACACATTTGAAGTTCAAAGTATTCTAATTCTTTAATGTATAATGCAACTTTAATCAACATGTCATCTCCAAAGATCCCATGACTAATATTGAGTGTTACCTCAATTATATCTTTTCAAGTTTTACAACTTGTCATAAAAGATATGAATACGTTACCTTTAATATCTATTATGTAATGTTTGATTCCAACCAAACCTCCAAATTTGTTGGCTATGATAACTTGCACAACGATTGACAAATTATTCATCTATAGAATATGGAAGTCGATCCAAGATTTAGGATGTTATTCTATTTCCAAACATATTCCTTCAGAATATTCATTACACAAGTTATTTAATAACTTTTAAATAGATCAATATATAAAAATCATCATGCATTTTAAGCATGATATAAATACAACACGACAAACATGAGAATTTCTCATTCTATATTTAGATTTCTTCATGTTCTAAATATCCATATAAATTTATTACATGGCATATTATGTTGTATTTCCACCGCATAAATAAATAAATTTATTTGTTTCAAGGTTATGTATATCTTATTTTCTAAATCTCCAAAGAAAAGTTTCATCTCAAATATAAACCAAATCAACATTTAATTTGAATGAAAACTTACTTTATTACATGTCTATTTGACACATATAATTTAAGAAAATAACCATAATACTCCCACTAGCTTTTAGGAATACTCAGAAATCATCTTATTCAAATTTAAATCCAATCTTGGATTTCAAATTAAACATAAGAATAATCTCCTAGATGCATGCTTTTATCCATTCATGGATAATTGCATTTTGTACTTTTACAATCATTTATTTTGAAGTAATAAACTGATTTTGATTACTTAAGTCCTTGCTCAAGTAGTCATTCAAGAAATAGTTCATACATATCCAAATTTTTCAATTTAAAATATGACCATCAAAATCTTTATATATTTAATGTGTTTAGGAAAGAATACTCAATCACAATTAATTACTTAAATGTGACACAAAGATTAAACCACCACAATTGGCGTTTTTCTTCCTTTGACGAAACTCATCTCCAATTTCTAGTCAAACTATTTAAGATAAACCAAATCTAAAATTGATTATCTTATTTGGACAACATCTATAACATTCATAGTATGAGTAATTTACCCAAAACAATATTTGGTAACAAATCACAACAATTATTTGTAACTCATAATTCTCAGCATATAAATCGCATATCCGAGATATCCTTACAGACCTATGACGTAAATTCCTTTATCTTGAGTGTAACACCCCACTTGGATAAGTGGACCGTTACGTGTATTTATGGCGTGTCATCAAAGCATAAGGTAAACGTCCTAAAACATTAACTGACCATAACGGAAATACCGGAATCAAACATCGGTGATCCAACCTAAGCTCAAAACATGAAAAAAAAAATACGGAAGGAAAGGACTAAACAATGTCCAAATAAGCAGAATAATGTAAGAAGTGCATAAAGTAAGAAGTCCGGATAGCTTCCATTCAACGCACATGCTCTCAGAATCCTAAGAGCGTCCTGGTGTACCTGCCGTTAGAACATGAAAGAACTACGGCTGAGCATAACGCTCAGTGAACGGATATAAGGCATGATAAGGAATTACTGAAATGAAACAGATGATAAAATACTGGAGCTGTAAGACTGATAAGTAAAGTTGCAGCGGAAAATCTGTGTATAATCTGTAAAGTCTGATTTATAAATAATAAAGCTGAACTGTTATCTGTTAAATCTGAAAAACGTGCATTTACTGTATTTTAATTGCCAGAGCTTATATAGGTCATGTGTTGTAACAACGGTGCATGAATAACTGGAGGGGTGACCTCATCATGCTGTAGAGGGGTGACCTCAAAATAACTGTAGAGGGGTGACCTCTAAATACTGTGCTGGGTGGAGGGATCAGCTCCAATGTGAAGGATGTAGAGCACACACCATATTCACCCTGATAACTGTAAACTGATAAGCCTAGGATGCATTCATACGCCCCACTAAAAATCCTGATAAAATGGCCAAACTGAGCTGAGTGGGACGATGTAGGATATCACTCTCCTGCATGTGAGTCACGACACCGGTGCCTCTAGTGCCATGGTTACGGTACCTCCGTAACTAGTACATAAACTGGTCATGCTTGTATATAATTCTCAGGCAATTTATTTAGTTATTAGCATGATTACTGATAAGTTTAAACATATACTGGGGAAAACATTTGGCTGCAGACGGGGAATCCTAATCATGCATAGGAAGGAAGTCCTTACTGAAAGGACGAAAAATCCGTACCTTGTGTCCAGTAACTGACTGCAAGAAAAACTGATGAATCTCCTACTCTGACTTCACAAAAGCTACATGAATAACGGACGCGAATAAGTTTTCTGATATCTGTTTATTTTTACTGATCTTAATTGTTCTTAGTTTGAGTTATTATATTCTTGTATTACTGTTTGTGTATAATCTGGTGAATGCTGACTGTTCTATAATATTACTGATAAGTGTATACCCGTACTTCTGATTACTTTATAATACGTATTCTAATATTTATGATATTACTATAAATAGTAACTTGCTAAAAATAAAGATTTTCCATAGACAATAATAAGCTTGTTTAATAAGTCCAAACTATAAGCTAGAGCTTAATAAGCATATTTTAAAAGTCATGAAGATTATTTAATCCAATATTAAATACGCTGAGTCTTAATAATCCCATTTTATATAAGCCGTAACTAATTAAGCCAATCATAGTTTCTAGTTTGATTCATCAGATGGCTATACATTCCATATCTTACGTACATTATGCATGTCATATTTGGTTCTATACTCACATTGCTTCTTCTCACTTTTTATTGCAATATGTTACTGCTTTCATATTCTAGGAATTAGCTGTTAAATGATGGGACGAATCATATGTAGTAATATCATATATAAACAACCATTTTTGTTAATTTAACTCAAGCAATGTTTTCATGTTCATGCAAAACAGTAATTCCGTATTTTTCTTAATATCTAAATAAACTCTTAAACAAACTTAGTCTTTTAAACTCTTCAAAAATAATATATTTATCAAAACAAATGGTTTCGCTAAAGGTCCTATTACAAATGGTACGAGCATAAGACGAGCGAATTTCGAAATATTATAGATAATATACGTATATATTGTTGTACGAGGATTTCCTGCGAGCCAAACAAGAACAAATCATTATGAATGAGAGCACAACCGGAAAGCCGAACACGACACACCTGGATTAAAAAAAACGTGCCTCCAAATGAATCGAGAGATCCGATCAACCTCGAACTCGAGCGGACACTGATATCGTTATCAGTTTACCATCATCGAACCCGATAACCCACATGTATATAACGACAACCAGCAAGCAACAAACTAAAAACTTTTAACCCGAATACGAGTTGGTCGAGTTAAGTTTGAAAAGTAACTCGAACACAAACCAAGGCCGATCATTACTACTGTGTTTTGTTATGAAAAGTGATCCACTAGTGGTGAATGTGTTTTGGAAATGAGACGTAGCATGGACAATAGGAAATTATATGAGGCTAAGATTTGGGAGTTGATTGTTTCATTTGACCAATTCTACCATTAAAACAAAAACCTCTCGTGACAGCTTTTAATTCATTGATTCGGTCGTTTATATACACGTAACATATTAACCAATTAACAAAGTTAAAATAGTTTCCTTTCTTAAAATTAAAGTTATGGGCGTGATTGTTATGACTTGCTGAAAGAAACGTGTTTTGAGCGAAAGAAAAGGTGGAAAATCTAAAATTAAGTGTGTTATAAATGGTAGTTTCATATTCTATATCTATAATTTTTCTTGATACTCCATATGTCTTTCATTTTTATAAGGGATGCATAAGTCGGTTTAATATAAAAAAATTCGATAATGGTATTTTTACTTTTAGGGTTTCTTTATTTACAACTAAGGTTTTATTTTTAATTTAATGGTATTTTTATGCGGGTTTTACAATTCTTCCCCTCTAAAAAAATAATTCGTCCCCGAATTAAGGATACGACTGTACTGTGTTTTACAATTCTTCCTCTCTAAAAAAAATTCGTCCTCGAATTTAGGGTACTTATACTGGTGGCGTTATAAAAGCTGAAAGGAGATATATGCTGAAAGAACATGAAGGCTGAAAAGACATATAAGCTGAAGGATCATTCGATCTAGAACATGATGCTGCTGAGGGGTATAAACTGACATGACTGAAGTAAACATGGAACGTGTCCTGGCTGAAGAGGACATGGAACGTAACATGACTGAAAGAACTTAACTGGATTTATTGAAGGAAAAAGGATGAGAGGTCCGGATGGACTCCTCCGTTTCGAGTGGCCTCCCGCTCGGAACGATTCCTTCAAAGGTTTAAACATAAAAAAAAAATCTTGGTCCTGATGACCATATCCTTATTATGCTGAATAGTTTCTGGTTCCATACATAAGATGGATTCTCTGAATCTGATAGAAGGAATAAGCTATTGCATGTAGAATACATGGAACGGTACGTACAAATATCTAGAAAAGATAATATTTATATCTCTGGGTAAGCTGCTGGAAGTATAAATGGACGAACTACGTGAACAATTGTGAACGTACTACGTGAGCAATTGTGAACGTGGTTCACGATTATATGAGGAATGATGGGCAAGAAATATATTGTGCCCGATGATACATGAAACATACTGTGAACGTGATGCTAGGACATATCATGAACATATGCTGACTGAGGAAAAAAAATGCCAAACGATATGGCCTGAGACGTGAAACGTCTGCCTGGGTATGGAGAAGCTCTTCTAACTTGTGTCTGGTTTCTTAAGCAGTCTGTAACTATCTTTAATAACAAGCTGCGCAATGCGTATCGCAAGCTGACACACGAACCTGAACGTGAACAATGTCATGAATGCGGACGTGAACTTAAATCGCGAGATAGCTCAAACTATGGACTGAGATAACATCTTAATGTGAACGTGATATGTAAACGCGAATGTGAACGTAAACGGGAACGTGAACATAAATGTGAACGTGAATGTGAAGGTAAACGTGATAGTGAGCATGAATTTCTATCTGATATGATGTTCGATGGAATACCCTGAATTCGTACAATTTACTGCTAAATTTTTCTGCAGGTCCGCTACTGCGTAATCCTTTCGGGTGAAAGAAACCCGCAGGCTAATTAGATGGTTGACGATGACTTAGATAGTATCATACTTTTTCTGATTCTGTGGTAACTGATGACAATTTCATGGAATTTCGTCTCGTTTCTGCTCAAGATTTCTAAAGATTGTAGTAACTCACCAACATGGCGGCATTCTATCTTGAACCTGTGGTATGTCAGGCATCTAGATATGAACATAGCTGCATCAGTGTACGATACTGCTTCTACCAAAATTCTGCCTGGGATTATGGGACCTTCTGGTGGAAATCTGGTTGGACAGCTATGGAAGAATTTTTGGTGGAAACTGTCAGCAATTTCTGCGGTAGCAGTCAATTGAGTTCTAGAAAAGTTTGTACTTTGTTCACAGGCATCGGTCAGGACCATCAGGTGATGGCCTTCACCTTCGCAGGATTGTTTGAAATTTCTTTCTACTGAAGTAGGATGGCTCAGAAATGCCACCTCGTTCAACTGGAATTCACATATGGAAAGCTGCTTATATAATTTTCTCCTATCGGAGATTCTGTTCAATTGTGAAAAGATGATTCTCTTGTACTTCTCTTAGAATTTAGCAGATCAGAATGTTATCAGTGAATATACTGACTATTTTATCTGAGAAGTCATGGAAAAAAAAATTATTCATAAATTCCATACTATAGCTGGAGTATTAGGGAGCTCAGAAGTATAAATCAAAATTTTAGAGAGGTTGATCGGGAATTGTTCTGAAAATGTTTAAGACATCATAGCAGATCAGATAAGATTTCTATACGTGTAATGAATATCGATTAAGAATGGTGATCTGGTAAATTTTTCGGTGCTCGATATATGATCTCATATTACCGGCCTTCTTTCTGATAAGCATAACATGGTGCACCTTCTGGGGGTGTGCTAGGGCGATTAAAGCCTCATTCCGGTAACTCTTGTAGCAAATGTTGCAACTCTTTTAACTCAGCTGGAACCTTGCAATAAAGAGTTTTGAAAACAAGTTCCGTTTTTTTTTACAAGGTCGATGTTAATTTCGGTCTTGTGGTCAAGAAGGGATTTCTGGAAAACCTTCCGGAATTACATTTGGAAACATTGGGATAATCTGCTGATCATGAATTTAAGGAATTTTAGAATTTGCATCGTGAATGGTGACTAGAAATCTTCGTAGCTATAAGATAGTCATTCACGTGCTTGTAAAGCTGAAACAATTTGTACTGATATTTCTGGCAGAAGTAAAATGAATATGCTCAGGAGTTAGTAAGACGGATCTCGTCGTAAACTGAAAATAAAACTTTAATAAATATGGTGATACTGTTGAGTCCTTTCTGGCTGAGAGGCAGGTAACTACCTGATTTAAGATAAAGCTGACATAGGAACACGTGAAGTAAACATGGAGACTTTTCACTGAATATGTTCATCTGTAACCTCACAGAATGAATACTGTGTGCTTAACCTGAATAATACTCTAGTGGTGGTGACTGAATTTTTAATGATCTGATTCATGCGTGGCATAATAGAACGGGTATACCCCTTTCTGAAGGGTACCCTGAATTACTGAGGGTCTGGTTTAGAAAACATGATTATTTTGAGAAAAGAATCGTATGACGTGTAGCATGACTGGTGTCCTGATATGTGTCTTCCGAAATGATACCTGAGACCTATGTCTCGACTGATGTCTTGACATGTGTTTTAGTGGATGAATCTGGACAAGGCTGATAAATTTTGGTAACTGCTAGGATTGGCGGACCGGTTAGACTACTGACCTCTGTATTTCTGGTGACGTCCGTTCTGGAGTTCCGATGGTTACTGACTGATTAATTATAAGCACGGTGGTTGTCATTACCGCCTTGTCTATCAGTTTCCTGATGGTCGTTATCATGACCGTGATTCATGTAACTATTTCTACTGAGTGGCCGGCTGGTTACCGGTTCCCACTCTTTTGACTGAAAGATTAGCTGAGTGAAGTGTGACATCTAACTAGAGAGTAGAAGCATGGAGCAGAATGGTAGTGTCTGATGGTTGAAATTTATTCTTGTCAAAATTTCAAATTTATAGTTTTCGTCCTTGTTCTGCAGAGTCTTCATAGTATAAACAGCATCAGCATCTTGAGAAATATCCAAAGCATCAGCAACATCAGTAGCATCAGCATTTGTGAGGTCTTCAAAGTGTTAGCAGCATCAGTAATTGGTAAAATCTTCGACTCACGAGCAACATCAGCATCTGGTAATATCAACAAGTGGAAACGCATGAGATGATTGAGGATTGATTAGCAATATCTATGGAGTATGGTACCTGGAGTACACCTGGACTACTGTACATGAAGTACAAAGTGAAGACTGCACATGAAGCATATCTGAGACACTGTACGTGGAGTACTCTGAAGTACTATACATGGAGTATAACTGAGACACTCTACATGGGGTACCTGTACATGGCACTGGTGGAAATTTATATGGGATGATCGATACTAGTGTCGCTTGTCTGACATGATCAAAGAAATAAATTGATTTAAACGGTAATAAACTGAACGGAAATAAGTAACATGATAGCCTGGTGATTCATGCGTAGACTTAATGCTGGTTGTATAGAGAGCTCGAAAGTATGTTTTAATTAAAGTTCCAACAATGGTCAGCATGAAACATGATTAGTGAAGGCCAAACATGATTTATCATGAAAACAAGATTTTAATGAAATCCTTTTTGTGTCTTAGCATGAAGACATTTATCATAACGTTGAACATATAACCCTTATAAGGAGACATGAAACTAAAACAACGTGGAAGCGACATCAACTTGAGATTGTGTGAACTAAATTGTTATAAAGATTATAAGAGTGTGATCAACTGAGGTTTGACATCATCTGATGTGGATGGCTATGGTTCAATCCACAGAATTCAAGGAACAAAACATATGACTAAGTATGGGCGATTCTGGTTCGATCGATGCTTGTCAAAATTTTTGAGAACTGTCATGTATAGAAATTTATAATCTGGGACTAAATATGGATGGCTGTAGTCCAATTCATACTTGTCGAAACTTTAAGAAATGAAGAAAACTGACTGATAAATGCATGAGAAACATGAAAGATAACAACGCCAAAATCTGGAAGGTTCCTGGTGACTACCCACTAGTCACAAGTCAAGTTTTAGAGCCTACAGGTCGAACCTAGGCTCTGATACCATAATTGTAACACCCCACTTGGATAAGTGGACCGTTACGTGTATTTATGGCGTGTCATCAAAGCATAAGGTAAACGTCCTAAAACATTAACTGACCATAACGGAAATACCGGAATCAAACATCGGTGATCCAACCTAAGCTCAAAACATGAAAAAAAAATACGGAAGGAAAGGACTAAACAATGTCCAAATAAGCAGAATAATGTAAGAAGTGCATAAAGTAAGAAGTCCGGATAGCTTCCATTCAACGCACATGCTCTCAGAATCCTAAGAGCGTCCTGGTGTACCTGCCGTTAGAACATGAAAGAACTACGGCTGAGCATAACGCTCAGTGAACTGATATAAGGCATGATAAGGAATTACTGAAATGAAACAGATGATAAAATACTGGAGCTGTAAGACTGATAAGTAAAGTTGCAGCGGAAAATCTGTGTATAATTTGTAAAGTCTGATTTATAAATAATAAAGTTGAACTGTTATTTGTTAAATCTGAAAAACGTGCATTTACTGTATTTTAATTGCCAGAGCTTATATAGGTCATGTGCTGTAACAACGGTGCATGAATAACTGGAGGGGTGACCTCGTCATGCTGTAGAGGGGTGACCTCTAAATAACTGTAGAGGGGTGACCTCTAAATACTGTGCTGGGTGGAGGGATCAGCTCCAATGTGAAGGATGTAGAGCACACACCATATTCACCCTGATAACTGTAAACTGATAAGCCTAGGATGCATCCATACGCCCCACTAAAAATCCTGATAAAATGGCCAAACTGAGCTGAGTGGGACGATGCAGGATATCACTCTCCTGCATGTGAGTCACGACACCGGTGCCTCTAGTGCCATGGTTACGGTACCTCCGTAACTAGTACATAAACTGGTCATGCTTGTATATAATGCTCAGGCAATTTATTTAGTTATTAGCATGATTACTGATAAGTTTAAACATATACTTGGGAAAATATTTGGCTGCAGACGGGGAATCCTAATCATGCATAGGAAGGAAGTCCTTACTGAAAGGACGAAAAATCCGTACCTTGTGTCCAGTAACTGACTGCAAGAAAAACTGATGAATCTCCTACTCTGACTTCACAAAAGCTACATGAATAACGGACGCGAATAAGTTTATTGATATCTGTTTATTTTTACTGATCTTAATTGTTCTTAGTTTGAGTTATTATATTCTTGTATTACTGTTTGTGTATAATCTGGTGAATGCTGACTGTTCTATAATATTACTGATAAGTGTATACCCGTACTTTTGATTACTGTATAATACGTATTCTAATATTTATGATATTACTATAAATAGTAACTTGCTAAAAATAAAGAGTTTCCATAAACAATAATAAGCTTGTTTAATAAGTCCAAAATATAAGCTAGAGCTTAATAAGCATATTTTAAAAGTCATGAAGATTATTTAATCCAATATTAAATACGCTGAGTCTTAATAATCCCATTTTATATAAGCCGTAACTAATTAAGCCAATCATAGTTTCTAGTTTGATTCATCAGATGGCTATACATTCCATATTTTACGTACATTATGCATGTCATATTTGGTTCTATACTCACATTGCTTCTTCTCACTTTTTATTGCAATATGTTACTGCTTTCATATTCTAGGAATTAGCTGTTAAATGATGGGACGAATCATATGTAGTAATATCATATATAAACAACCATTTTTTTTAATTTAACTCAAGCAATGTTTTTATGTTCATGCAAAACAGTAATTCCGTATTTTTCTTAATATCTAAATAAACTCTTAAACAAACTTAGTCTTTTAAACTCTTCAAAAATAATATATTTGTCAAAACAAATGGTTTCGCTAAAGGTCCTATTACAAATGGTACGAGCATAAGACGAGCGAATTTCGAAATATTATAGATAATATACGTATATATTGTTGTACGAGGATTACCTGCGAGCCAAACAAGAACAAATCATTATGAATGAGAGCACAACCGGAAAGCCGAACACGACACACCTGGATTAAAAAAAACGCGCCTCCAAATGAATCGAGAGATCCGATCAACCTCGAACTCGAGCGGACACTGATATCGTTATCAGTTTACCATCATCGAACCCGATAACCCACATGTATATAACGACAACCAGCAAGCAACAAACTAAAAACTTTTAACCCGAATACGAGTTGTTCGAGTTAAGTTTGAAAAGTAACTCGAACACAAACCAAGGCCGATCATTACTACTGTGTTTTGTTATGAAAAGTGATCCACTAGTGGTGAATGTGTTTTGGAAATGAGACGTAGCAGGGAAAATAGGAAATTATATGAGGCTAAGATTTGGGAGTTGATTGTTTCATTTGACCAATTATACCATTAAAACAAAAACCTCTCGTGACAGCTTTTAATTCATTGATTCGGTCGTTTATATACACGTAACATATTAACCAATTAACAAAGTTAAAATAGTTTCCTTTCTCAAAATTAAAGTTATGGGCGTGATTGTTATGACTTGCTGAAAGAAACGTGTTTTGAGCGAAAGAAAAGGTGGAAAATCTAAAATTAAGTGTGTTATAAATGGTAGTTTCATATTCTATATCTATAATTTTTCTTGATACTCCATATGTCTTTCATTTTTATAAGGGATGCATAAGTCGGTTTAATATAAAAAAAATCGATAATGGTACTTTTACTTTTAAGGTTTCTTTATTTACAACTAAGGTTTTATTTTTAATTTAATGGTATTTTTATGCGGGTTTTACATTGAGAGTTAGAATTTACAAGCCTACCTCGTGATAACTACTAGTGTATTTTAGAAGATTATGTATCTTGTAATTTTATCTTTCAAGATCAAAACTCCCACTTGTTTTTAGTAACTTAAAATTACTCTTTAAATACATAGCAAATAGATCAACACTCCAACGTTATCTATATGGGACATTACAAAATATAATGACAGTTCCATACTCTTTATTTTCTAAACAATCCACTTCATAAGTAGTTTAGCAAAATCCGAACTCCATTTAAGATATAACATGATTCATCACATTCCATATATAATGGTATCTTATTAATCTTCTTAGCTCAAGTCATACTCAAATTTCTAACCTTGATATCTTTTGGAAGAAAAGAAGATATAGTCATCTTGAATCAATCATCACCATCAAATTGAGAGCTTGATTCTCCTATTGAACATACCATCATAATGTTTTATTTCATTTAGGGAAATATTGTAAGTCAATCTTAACAATATTAAGATAAATATATATCTTTCGGTTTACCTATATACCAACTAAATCAATTTAATGGTATAATAGATTTCCTAACCATTTAGCATGCTTTATAACTCAAGTACTTCTAATACAAAGTCACTTCATTTCCATGTCTTTAAAACATAAACGTCTTACTTTATATTATACGTCTTTCAAGACTTTATGTTTGTGACTTTATTCAATAAATCATGAACATGTATAACTAAAGTAATCATGAACACCACTAGGTTTCAATAATCTTTTCAAGTTAATTCACTACTATGTCTATTTATGTAATTTCAAGAATACACAAATATTTAACTTTAGTAGAATAAGATTACTCTATATATTTATGTCATTCAAGGAATTGTCCATTTTAAGAAACCGCAAAATAATCCACGCCCGATCTTACGACATGTGGATATTTTACCCTCGTGTTTACAATTTAGTCCAAGCTTTTACATGACTAAATCAAAACAACAAGTGTTTCTTAACGTGAATGATATATATACTTTTAAGTAGTCTTCTAATCATATTGACACATGATCTAACTTTCATCTAATACTAATTAGATTGTTAGTATCTTATCTTGAAGACAAGAGAATCATATCTTTATTAGTTGTTTCTTGCACACAATGTTCATTTCTCCCACTTGTGCATGGAACAACCTCATATATTAGATAATCATCACGTCTAACGTTCGTCTATACAAAATATGATTGTGCCACATATATTAGCTTTTTACAAGTAGATGTAGAATCACTTAATCAACAAGTATCAGTACATAACTATCTTTGAAGATATTAGTGTCAATAATTCGAAAGCAATTATCTTAGAACATACTAAAGATAATATGGGTTATTACCAAGACAACAAGGCTTGTAACTCCCACTGAATTAGAGAATGTTTTAATAGACTCAAAATCAGTAATACAACACAATTCTCCCACTGAACTTGACAACATTGAAAATGTTTCATAATCGGTGAAAATAATTAGTGTTGTGTTTACTTTCTTACACTTTTGAAAAACACATTCGTAGCAATTATTTATAGTGTTTAAGAGTGTAATCTACTTCGTAAATGATGACTTATCCATCAAATGCTTTTTAACTTGAAAGACTTGACATGCAATTTCTTTCTTAATAGGTCTACCAACCCCACAATGGTATGTAGTGCCTATAAATGGTCAAAGCACAACTACTAGACAAATATGCTAGTTTGCCTTATAACCAATTAGCGGTAACTTTTAATAACTCAAAATGTACTTTTCTTAACTATTAAAGTTTGCTATGAGTTATGGATTTGAATTTGACATTTCTAAAATCCTTATTACTCCTTCTTCACTCATGGAAAAGAGTTTAGGTTTATCTTTTAAATTGACTCTATCCTCAACCATACGGTTTTAGATCAATAAATGAATAAACCACGTTTACGGTGTAACGTTGCATTAATACATTTGTAAAAGAATTTACAAAATTCAATTTTAGTATTTTTGATAATACCATTCAAGAAAATAAAATTACCCTGGTAATAAAACCATAGTATTTTTCTTGAAAAACTAGAATCCAAAATGACATAATTTCATCACATCAGTTGATCTGATAGCAATGAAAGTATTCAAGATGGTAACTTGTCGAACAATGATTGACAAACAAATTTGCAATTTCTAGATATTTAAGGGATTTACATTGCCAAAAGTCTTTTTGCATTGTAAACATGTTTCATCCCTTCTTTATGCCTTAAGTTTTCAGATCTCACTGAGTAACTCAATTAAGTCCACTAAACTAAAGAACGTAAAACCTTCATGTGCAATCTTATTCAGTCATGAAGTTTTCTCTCCATTACAACATCGTCCAGAATCTTATATGACGACAATTGTAACTTCAAGTGTTCGTCAATTAGATGGCATATGACTTTAAATTTAGGGTATAAATTTCGATGTCAAAATCATGCATGGAGAAGCATGCATACATCTCCATAGCATTAGTTTAATAAAAACTTTAGTAAACCTTTTGGTGAGACTAAATTTTTCGCCATATATATTGCAAGTTGAGGTATTGGTTAAACCAATTAAAGATTTTACCCACAACTATTCACAACGTACGTCTCCTAGAACTCAGCTAGAGCACAAAGCAATAACCTTATTCATTGTGTTTCGGATGTGAATTTACGGTTAAATCAACCTTAAGGAATTATGTAAATAATAACCGTAGGTAATTCCAACTTTGACGCACAGGCGAGCCGGGAATTCGGTCAGCGACTAATGGCATAACACCTCCTTCCTTAACCGGGTACATGACCAGCGGTGCGTTATACCCATTTTATAGTTTATCAAAGTTGAGTAGTCCGTTAAGTTATTATTGCAATTCCAATCAACGCAAATCATATGTCAATTAGATCTCAAAACAATTCATTAATCTTTATATGATTTAGTCCATATTAATTTTTCTTGGAAAAAATTACCCTTGTTTACAACATAAAAACGCATGAAAACGATAAGGTACAAAAAAAACTAAATCATAAACACATAATAACAGTTTATATGTGCAATAAATAAACCAAATAGCCACATGCATACGATTTATTCAATAAACATCAAATCTCGGTTTTTATATTCATATAAAAGTCTTCCCTAATTTTAGATTTATTGAATCAAAGAAAGTATGTAGCAAAACACGTAACAATTACCACATAAAACATATGATCCATGAAAAACATGCATGTTGATCACGGATCTCCCACATAACTTAACAATTAAATCTCTACGGATTGAAACATGAATTCACATAACATAACAATTAATCATGCAATTCATCAAAGTTCCACCCAAATCACTTAACAAATTAATTAAATCACTACGGATCGTAACCTTAAATACATGACATAACAATTAATCATGTAATTATCTAAAGATCAAAACATGCAATTTTAGGGTTTCACAAAAAAAACTATCTATTTTTTTAATTTATAATCGGCTAAAAAAACAAACAAACCGACCTTTTTTTTAAATCGAATTTAAAAAAAAACAAAACCAAAACCCTAATTTTTTTTTTTAAAAACATGTTGTTTTAACTCAAAACAGTTATTAGTTAATAACAATCTTTAGATCTCGATAATTATAACATGTTAAAACGGCTCTCGATGCCACTGTAGGTTTATGAAGTTCATAACAATTATTAAAACCCCTAATATGGATCAAAGCACACATAGCGGAAGCGATTTAACAAGATCATAATAATAACAAAATTATAATTAATCGAATTAGGGTTACATACCTTTATCCTAGCGAAGATCCACAAGATCACCAACGAATCACCAATTAGGGTTTATGACAAACACTACCAAGATGTAGTCTAAAGTAAGACTACATTACGTTCTTGTACACACGTAATACAACGAGCTAACCGTGATTCTAGCACGTGTAAACCGAGCTTCTACACTTGTGGAATATCTACCCAACAACCCTAGAGAGGGGCTAGGACTAGATTATTGTTGAACCAAAACCAAAGGATAAAAGGAACCCTAAAAAAGGTGTTTTTCCTTTGGATTTGATCAAACAAAGAAACCAAAACCAAAGGTTAAAAGGAACCCTAAAGAGGGTGTTTGCCTTTGGTTTTAGTCGCAGGAAGAGAGAAAGAAAAGAGAGTAGGATAAAAAATAATGAAAGCCATGGGGTGTTTATATAGGCTTGGCAAATCTTATTCTCCAGGTAATAGACCAATTAGGAAACAAAATCCCCCCTTGGGCCTTGTATAACCGGCGGTGGAAGCCCACCCATGGGGTCTTCCGGAACTTTCCTGTTTCCTTATTTTCTCTTCTATTTAATTCCATAACGGTCGTTTATACTTAACTTTTAATTATTAACGATCGTTAGTTAAGCTTCGGTTTAATTTAATAAATATATTTAATAAATAAATTAACCCTTTACGTAATGTGTGCAATCTCGTAATCCCGAGTTCGATCCTAACACACGACTATTTAAATATAAGGCCATAAAACTTTCAGCTCCCACTTGGACATATTTCAAAATATCGTGATCACATTGGTTAGCGTCTAGTTACACGCCAATGCCCTAGTACGATCTCGAGTAAGGTCTCTTGGATAAAACCTTTTAATGATTTACTATCATTATTATTATCCTTTCATTTCAAATACAACGTTAATAGGATATGGATCTCAGTCATTCCTTACATTAACAATTATGTTTCTCTTTATGGATATAGCAAGATCACCAAAACAAATTTGGGTGCGGCCGCACAAATATCTTACTACTTCCCCGAGGGGCCCAGCTGTATTATACTTCAAAATAAATTTTGAAGGAAACGAATCCCATTTTGACTACAAGCAAAACTTATGAACTTTGCAACACTTCCGGAAATAATCCTTATAGCAACCAGTTACGTTTAGCGTTAGATTATTCCATAGAAATGCACTAGATCCACGACAGTTTCCTGGTATCTCAGGTCTAAGGATAACTATTTATGATTTACTTGATGACAAAGATCCATAAAGTAAAATCATATAGTTGGGATAAATCTAATATTTGATTCATCAAATATCATCCAAAATTGACCAATTTGCTTTCAAATATACTCTGTCACTATTTTGAATTGTCTTAGTTTAATAATATTCTCATATTATTAATCGACAACGGACATTTAGAAATATCATAATATTCATGGATTAAAACATGTAAAATAGGATACAAAATTAGATAACAAGAATAAACGAAACCCAATCTTTATTTTTGTTAAATAATAATGTCTTAACATCCTTTATCCAAATACTAAATAGATCAATGCATGAAAACATGGTCGATGCATTATGCCTCTAACAATGACACTTGCACTTGTTTGGCAAAGCATAAAATAACCAATCTTGACCTATTGAAATTTTGAGAATACTTTCTTCAAGAATTCAATTCATTGAAACTCTTGTACATGTGCATTCAAATAGTTTGATATTGCCACATAGTATCAAAATTGTGAAACATCCTTGATCACCAATTTCCTAAACTTCCAAAACACATTTGAAGTTCAAAGTATTCTAATTCTTTAATGTGTAATGCAACTTTAATCAACATGTCATCTCCAAAGATCCCATGACTAATATTGAGTGTTACCTCAATTATATCTTTTCAAGTTTTACAACTTGTCATAAATGATATGAATACGTTACCTTTAATATCTATTATATAATGTTTGATTCCAACCAAACCTCCAAATTTATTGGCTATGATAATTTGCACAACGATTGACAAATTATTCATCTATAGAATATGGAAGCCGATCCAAGATTTAGGATGTTATTCTATTTCCAAACATATTCCTTCATAGTATTTATTACACAAGTTATTTAATAACTTTTAAATAGATCAATATATAAAAATTATCATGCATTTTAAGCATGATATAAATACAACACGACACACATGAGAATTTCTCAAACTAGATTTAGATTTCTTCATGTTCTAAATATCCATATAAATTTATTACATGGCATATTATGTTGTATTTCCACCGTATAAATAAATAAATTTATTTGTTCCAAGGTTATGTATATCTTATTTTCTAAATCTCCAAAGCAAAGTTTCATCTCAAATGTAAACCAATTCGACATTTAATTTGAATGAAAACTTACTTTTTTACATGTCTATTTGACACATATAATTTAAGAAAATAACCATAATACTCCCACTAGCTTTTAGGAATACTCAGAAATCATCTTATTCAAATTTAAATCCAATCTTGGATTTCAAATTAAACATAAGAATAATCTCCTAGATGCATGCTTTTATCCATTCATGGATAATTTCATTTTGTACTTCTACAAATATTTATTTTGAAGTAATAAACTCATTTCGATTACTTAAGTCCTTGCTCAAGTAGTCATTCAAGAAATAGTTCATACATATCCAAATTTTTCAATTTAAAATATGACCATCAAAATCTCTATACATTTAATGTGTTTAGGAAAGAATACTCAATCACAATTAATTACTTAAATGTGATTAATAATCTATTCATAATACATACATTAAATATGTGTACAATTCTGTCCATATAATTTCAACAAAAAGATTAAACCACCACAATTGGCGTTTTTCTTCCTTTGACGAAACTCATCTCCAATATCTAGTCAAACTATTTAAGATAAACCAAATCTAAAATTGATTATCTTATTTGGACAACATCTATAACATTCATAGTATGAGTAATTTACCCAAAACAATATTTGGTAACAAATCACAACAATTACTTGTATATAAATCGCATATCTGAGATATCCTTACGGACCTATGACGTAAATTCCTTTATCTTGAGAGTTAGCATTTACAAGCCTACCTCATGATAATTACTAGTGTATTTTAGAAGATTATGTATCTTGTAATTTTATCTTTCAAGATCAAAACTCCCACTTGTTTTTAGTAACTTAAAATTACTCTTTAAATACATAGCAAATAGATCAACACTCCAACGTTATCTATATGGGACATTACAAAACATAATGACAGTTCCATACTCTTTATTTTCTAAACAATCCACTTCATAAGTAGTTTAGCAAAATCCGAACTCCATTTAAGATATAACATGATTCATCACATTCCATATATAATTGTATCTTATTAATCTTCTTAGCTCAAGTCTTACTCAACTTTCTAACCTTGATATCTTTTGGAAGAAAAGAAGATATAGTCATCTTGAATCAATCATCACCATCAAATTGAGAGCTTGATTCTCCTACTGAACATACCATCATAATGTTGTATTTCATTTAGGGAAATATTGTAAGTCAATCTTAACAATATTAAGATAAATATATATCTTTCGGTTTACCTATATACCAACTAAATCACTTTAATGGTATAATAGATTTCCTAACCATTTTGCATGATTTATAACTCAAGTACTTCTAATTCAAAGTCACTTCATTTCCATGTCTTTAAAACATAAACGTCTTACTTTATATTATACGTCTTTCAAGACTTTATGTTTGTGACTTTATTCAATAAATCATAAACATGTATAACTAAAGTAATCATGAACACCACTAGGTTTAAATAATCTTTTCAAGTTAATTCACTACTATGTCTATTTATGTAATTTCAAGAATACACAAATATTTAACTTTAGTAGAATAAGATTACTCTATATATTTATGTCATTCAAGGAATTGTCCATTTTAAGAAACCGCAAAATAATCCACGCCCGATCATACAAAATGTGGATATTTTATCCTCGTGTTTACAATTTAGTCCAAGCTTTCACATGACTAAATCAAAACAACAAGTGTTTCTTAACGTGAATGATATATATACTTTTAAGTAGTCTTCTAATCATATTGACACATGATCTAACTTTCATCTAATAATAATTAGATTGTTAGTATCTATCTTGAAGACAAGAGAATCATATCTTTATTAGTTGTTTCTTGCACCCAATGTTCATTTCTCCCACTTGTGCATGGAACAACCTCATATATTAGATAAACATCACGTCTAACGTTCGTCTATACAAAATATGATTGTGCCACATATATTAGCTTTTTACAAGTAGATGTAGAATCACTTAATCAACAAGTATCAGTACATAACTATCTTTGAAGATATTAGTGTTAATAATTCGAAAGCGATTATCTTAGAACATACTAAAGATAATATGGGTTATTACCAAGACAACAAGGCTTGTAACTCCCACTGAATTAGAGAATGTTTTAATAGACTCAAAATCAGTAATACAACACAATTCTCCCACTGAACTTGACAACATTGAAAATGTTTCATAATCGGTGAAAATAATTAGTGTTGTGTTTACTTTCTTACACTTTTGAAAAACACATTCGTAGCAATTACTTATAGTGTTTAAGAGTGTACTCTACTTCGTAAATGATGACTTATCCATCAAATGCTTTTTAACTTGAAATACTTGACATGCAATTTCTTCCTTAATAGGTCTACCAACCCCACAATGGTATGTAGTGCCTATAAATGGTCAAAGCACAACTACTAGACAAATATGCTAGTTTGCCTTATAACCAATTAGCGGTAACTTTTAATAACTCAAAATGCACTTTTCTTAACTATTAAAGTTTGCTATGAGTTATGGATTTGAATTTGACATTTCTAAAATCCTTATTACTCCTTCTTCACTCATGGAAAAGAGTTTAGGTTTATCTTTTAAATTGACTATATCCTCAACCATACGGTTTTAGATCAATAAATGAATAAACCACGTTTACGGTGTAACGTTGCGTTAATACATTTGTAAAAGAATTAACAAAATTCAATTTTAGTATTTTCGATAATACCATTCAAGAAAATAAAATTACCCCGGTAATAAAACCATAGTATTTTTCTTGAAAAACTAGAATCCAAAATGACATAATTTCATCACATCAGTTGATCTGCTAGCAATGAAAGTATTCAAGATGGTAACTTGTCGAACAATGATTGACAAACAAATTTGCAATTTCTAGATATTTAAGGGATTTACATTGCCAAAAGTCTTTTTGTATTGTAAACATGTTTCATCCCTTCTTTATGCCTTAAGTATTCAGATCTCACTAAGTAACTCAATTTAGTCCACTAATCTAAAGAACGTAAAACCTTCATGTGCAATCTTATTCAGTCATGAAGTTTTCTCTCCATTACAACATCGTCCAGAATCTTATATGACGACAATTGTAACTTCAAGTGTTCGTCAATTAGATGGCATATGACTTTAAATTTAGGGTATAAATTTCGATGTCAAAATCATGCATGGAGAAGCATGCATACATCTCCATAGCATTAGTTTAATAAAAACTTTAGTAAACCTTTTGGTGAGACTAAATTTTTCGCCATATATATTGCAAGTTGAGGTATTGGTTAAACCAATTAAAGATTTTACCCACAACTATTCACAACGTACGTCTCCTAGAACTCGGCTAGAGTACAAAGCAATAACCTTATTCATTGTGTTTCAGATGTGAATTTACGGTTAAATCAACCTTAAGGAATTATGTAAATAATAAACGTAGGTAATTCCAACTTTGACGCACAGGCGAGCCGGGAATTCGATCAGCGACTAATGGCATAACACCTCCTTCCTTAACCGGGTACATGACCAGCGGTGCGTTATACCCATTTTATAGTTTATCAAAGTTGAGTAGTCCGTTAAGTTCTTATTGCAATTCCAATCAACGCAAATCATATGTCAATTAGATCTCAAAACAATTCATTAATTTTTATATGATTTAGTCCATATTAATTTTTCTTGGAAAAAATTACCCTTCTTTACAACATAAAAACGCATGAAAATAATAAGGTACAAAAAAAACTAAATCATAAACACATAATAACAGTTTATATGTGCAATAAATAAATCAAATAGCCACATGCATACGATTTATTCAATAAACATCAAATCTCAGTTTTTATATTCATATAAAAGTCTTCCCTAATTTTAGATTTATTGAATCAAAGAAAGTATGTAGCAAAACACGTAACAATTACCACATAAAACATATGATCCATGAAAAACATGCATGTTGATCACGGATCTCCCACATAACTTAACAATTAAATCTCTACGGATCGAAATATGAATTCACATAACATAACAATTAATCATGCAAAAAAAAAAAAAAAAAAAAAAAACAATTAATCATGCAATTCATCAAAGTTCCACCCAAATCACTTAACAAATTAATTAAATCACTACAGATCGTAACCTTAAATACATGACATAACAATTAATCATGTAATTATCTAAAGATAAGAACATGCAATTTTAGGGTTTCACAAAAAAAACTATCTTTTTTTTAATTTATAATCGGCTAAAAAAAACAAACAAACCGACCTTTTTTTTAAATCGAATTTAAAAAAAACAAAACCAAAACCCTAATTTTTTTTAAAAAAAAAAACTTGTAGTTTTAACTCAAAACAACTATTAGTTAATAACAATCCTTAGATCTCGATAATTATAACATGTTAAAACAGCTCTCGATGCCACTGTAGGTTTATGAAGTTCATAACAATTAATAAAACCCCTAATATGGATCAAAGCACACATAGCGGAAGCGATTTAACAAGATCATAATAATAACACAATTATTATTAATCGAATTAGGGTTACATACCTTTATCCTATCGAAGATCCACAAGATCACCAACAAATCACCAATTAAGGTTTATGACAAACACTACCAAGATGTAGTCTAAAGTAAGACTACATTACGTTCTTGTACACACGTAATACAACGAGATAACCGTGATTCTAGCACGTGTAAACCGAGCTTCTACACTTGTGGAATATCTACCCAACAACCCTAGAGAGGGGCTAGGACTAGATTATTGTTGAACCAAAACCAAAGGATAAAAGGAACCCTAAAAAAGGTGTTTTTCCTTTGGAGTTGATCAAACAAAGAAACCAAAACCAAAGGTTAAAAGGAACCCTAAAGAGGGTGTTTGCCTTTGGATTTAGTCGCAGGAAGAGAGAAAGAAAAGACAGTGGGATAGAAAATAATGAAAGCCATGGGGTGTTTATATAGGCTTGGCAAATCTTATTCTCCAAGTAATAAACCAATTAGGAAACAAAATCCCCCCTTGGGCCTTGTATAACCGGCGGTGGAAGCCCACCCATGGGGTCTTCCGGAACTTTCCCGTATCCTTCTTTTCTCTTCTATTTAATTCCATAACGGTCGTTTATACTTAACTTTTTATTATTAACGATCATTAGTTAAGCTTCGGTTTAATTTAATAAATATATAAAATATATTTAATAAATAAATTAACCCTTTACGTAATGTGTGCAATCCCGTAATCCCGAGTTCGATCCTAACACACGACTATTTAAATATAAGTCCATAAAACTTTCAATCTGTTTATGTTGAGTCAATTGAAAGTTTTATTTGGAAACCCGTGTCATCTTATTTGGTCAAAATCAATGTTTATTTATATGCCGTCATAAAACTGGCTTTACGATAATCAGTATTCTGAATAATCGCTATGGAGCATAAGATCTGATTGAAAGTTACTTTACGATTGATGGTTACAGCGGTGATAAGGCCTAGCTACTTTTAGTTTACCATTAATCTGATGTTGGATATAGTTATTATCTCTTGTTTGACTTCATATGACTTATTTTCTGGTACTACTGCCTTTACTTATAAATACATGATAATCATACAATTTCTAGCTGTCAATCATGCATTCAATTTTGGACCGGCTTGATAGCAGCCAGTCTTGTTGTATTAGCTGAACGGTTAGCTGTTGTCAATGCTCTGTTCACCCTCTCATCCATGCCAGCTACACGCCTTGCTTCTTGAAAAAACAAAGCATTCACGTTAACCTGTTTTGCTTTGAGATAATAGAGAAGCGTGTTGGTTATGGATACTTTTAATTATAGCTTAAAATAATGTATGGACTAAAATTTTTAAGGCTAAACAACATCCCCTTAAGCTTTAGAAGTTGAAAGTTTGTGCTTTTAGATGGTACTTGACTGCCGTTAAAAAAAAGATGGTGCTTGACTGAGTAATGGCGCTGGTTAATTGCCATTGTATTATATGGAAACTCTTGCTGACTAATTTTTAATCATCTGTTTTAACTATATGTATGAATATGAAAACGATTTCTTATTTTATATAGTTAATATGTTATAACTAGTGATTTATTTATCAAGTAAAATTGTTAGGACACATTATCGATAATTATATACAGTTAATTTGTTATTAACGTTTAATAAAAACTTCACAATTTATTTAATTAACGGTAGTTAAATTAATTACAGGCTTTAATTAGTTTATCGTAAGCGCGTTTAATTAATTTAGGGACTAAAAATCAATTCTAGAATACCCTAGAGGCCTAGTCGGCCGATTATGGCTATAAGGGTTCTAAAAGGATTTTGTTTTGGTCCTTAAGGTAACTAAATATTATCTTGGGCCTAGACTTGGAGTGGGGTGCAAGAAAACGAAGGAGGTGGAGAAAGTATAAATACACTTCCCCTCACCTCATAATTTTCGACACACACACACCCTCCTAACCGATTTATTCAATCGGCCAAAACTCCCCAAAACCCTAAATTCACCTAAAGTGTAAACCTTTGCAAGATCGACTACCTTTTGGTACTACCTTGTGAAGTTTCTATACCTAATACTAAACCCTTGATCCTCGTGTCAAGGTTTTGGTTTGTTCTTGTTTCCCTTGGTGGTTCGACGCAACATTAACCCTAATCAGGGTTTTGGGTGATTTTTTCCAAGTGTATTGTAACGTCTATAAACCGATCCCTACGCAATCCCTAATTAGGGTTTTGGATCTAGGGTCTCTAGTTACAAGGTTATACACTAGTTGTTCGAGAAGTGAAGTTACCACTAGCATCGTGGTGTGTTCGTTAGACATGTCGTATGAGCAAACGATATAGACGATAATTTAACCGTTAAAGTTCAAGATCAAGATAAAGACGCATTAATCGATTTATTCAATTAATTAAAGGTTGGTTTTAAATTGTTTTTATTATGTGCTTAATTATGTATGATATACTAGATCCATTCTGCTACATACTCGTAGTTAATGGTATAACTAGTATTCAAAATCCCAACAGTGGCATCACGGGTCAAATCGTATGGCATTCATGGGTAACACATTGAATGAACACGCTAGATCCGCATTAAAACTCTCTTTATTTATTTTCTATGGCAATAACATGCATTCTTGCCATAAAGTTTTAATCTTGATCTAGATTATGATTAAAAGTGGGTAGGTTTAATTGAATTGGCTAATAAATCACCGCAAGCCTTACACCATGCCCAATCACCCACCTACGGCCGGCTATGGCAGTGAGCAGGTGGGGATACAGCTCTTCGTCAAAGTCTATGGCCAAGGCGTCGAGCCTCATGTCCATATCCTCTAGTCGGTCATCCACAACCTTTTCCCTGGCCTCCCTGTACCGATAGAACTCCTTGGCCAAATGCTGCTCACCCTTCACCAAGGTTGGGAGGTGGTCGCGGTCTTTGGTAAGGCTGTCGACCTTCGTAGTCAGCGACTGAACAGTTGCCTCCGCAGTGGTTGCCTACTAAAGTTGGTTATACAATTAATACAATGCAATCAATTCGATAAGTGTTAAAGAGAATGGCTTGGGGAAGAGTTTTGGTTATACCTTGTTGCTTAAGGCTTGGACCTCAGCTTCTAGCTTCGAGACTAGGGTGTCCCGGCTGTTGGCATGCTGCGCTTGCTCCTTAACGGTGGCCTCAGCGGTGGCAAAGTTGGCTCGGAGAGTGGCAATAGTTTGCTCATAATCCTCAATCATTTTTCCCTGTGGATTATCATCCTATTAGCACTCTGGACATGGTTTAACGCCCCTTCAAAGCGGTGGTGCATGGCCGCACCGATAGCCATCTGATGAGTTGTTGATATATTGAATTGTTCTATTAGCGCGCCATGGGTCAGCACATTCAAATCCTTGATCAAGCCGGGCGGGGTTAGGTTGTCCATGAAGTCCTTGCATGCCTCCGCCGTCTCCAACCTACTTTCCATAGATAAATGCCATTCAGGGCGGAAGGGTGGGGGTGACCCTTCTGGGAGCGGTTCCTCGTTGACCGTTGGAGGTGGTGATGGTGGTGCGTCCTCAATGATGGGGGGAGTTGTCCATCCAGTGTCCTCTTCATTAAGCGTAGCCTTGGCCGATTCTTCCCTGTAGGCAAAAGATCATTTTAACAATAAGGAAAAGATAGGTATGGTAAATCTACAAGTCGAAGATTGCATGATTACTTACGTGTGTCCCCTTGCTATCTCTGAGGTAGTTGGCGGCACGGTGTTTACTGGAGTGGCCTTTCACACGGTAGGGTTAGGTTGAGTTTTCACGCCAGTATGTAGGGCCACGAGATTATCCTTGGGTGCGCTTGTACTGCTACCCTCTTGATATTGGGGGTGGTCCTCTCGTAGCCTTTTGGGCAGCGCGTTGAATATTCCCACCTCTGTTTCAACCTCCTTCACTATCTTCCTTTTGGACTTACGCCTCCTCGAAGCGGGTTTGGCTTGTGCCGTGGTGCCCATCTCCTTAGCCGCCTCTTCATCTTCAGATCCAAATAACCTATTCACATCTTCAGAGAGTTGATCCAAGTTATCTCCTTGATCTTCTTCCTGGTTGGCTGGGGATCTTTCGCTCCAGTTGAACGACCAGTCGTGTCATCTAGCAATGGTTGACTCCCATCCTCATTGTCAAAATCTAGCGGCTACTTTTCAATTTGTGATCCACCCATGTCAGAATGTGGCTCGGGGTCACTTTTAAGGGGATGGTGATGTTAACGATAGCATCAAGCAGAGGTGGTTCATCCTGGTTCAAGGCTCTGGTACCTTTGGGGATCTGGGATGGGTCTCCTTGACGAATTAGTCCGAATAGATTCATAGTTGCGTGCAAAGGCAATCAAAAAAATATATAAGTTAGTTATCAACACTAAAAATACATCTTATTAGTGTCATTCAAGGTTTATTTTCACCCACCCTCTCTACGGCTATTTAGGAATATGGGGTATCGATCTGACTTGCCAAAGTAATTACGACTGATTCCTATCAGACACAAGAAATTTTCTTGCAAACCCTTGTGGAAGTGGGTACGGTGTGTATCTAAGATCCTAACATCCCTTTCACTGTACGTGTTGGAAGGGGAGGGTAATCCGGGCGGATTGAATGTTTTAGTACGAAGGGGAAAGGGAATACATTGGCATATACAAAGAAATATCGGTCGTGCCAATTTTTTAAACAGTCTATTGTGAGACCCCCCCCCCAGAATCTGACATGGAACAACTAGGCAACGAGGGGATCATAGGTCAAGGTACAAGTATCAATGAATTATAATTGACACGAAAATGACGTAATAAAAGACATATATATTACATCACGGTTTATCAGAGTTTTAAAACATCGGTCCCACAAGTTTTAAAACATAACAAAGTACCATTACATCATGGTTTAAATTTTTAAGATAACAAAAGATAAGCGGAATACTTTGACAACGTCATTTATAACAAAAGCATAAATATAACACAACACAGATCTTTCTAAGCTGCCAACATCCTGCGGTACCTCATCCAAGCAAATTAAGCATTATTACATGAGATTAAAACATGTAAAACCCGTCAACAAAAAGTTGAGTGATATTCATAGGTTTTGTAAACTAAGTAATGGAACACAATAGAGTTTGTAAAACAAGTAATGGGGGATGACTATGTACATTGTCCATAGTCATGATGTATATTATTGCTATTTAGTTCATGAACCGAAAGTTAACTCATGTAAGTTCCTCTAGTGAGTATTCAGCTTAAATACTCAAGTATAAAAAAATGTAAGTGCGTCAAGGTACTTAGGACGGGGATTGTCAATCCCAATGGATCCACCCACAACATTCGCGCTTAGCGCAAAGCATGCGGGCCAATTAACGGTTCATGATCAGGAGAGGAAACTTAAGGCTATAAACTAAAAGCAATAATATCAATGAATTCATCTGCTAGCATACAGTTCTGGATAGCATAGAGTTTAAAATATTGTGTTCCAACATGATAAACTCACCCCGTGTTTTGAAATAATGAACAAGTAGCTAAAGGGTCTATGAACTCACCTTAGTTATAAGGTGAAATCAACACGGAACTGGAGGGCTTAGTAGTAACAACGGAAAATCAAGCAACCTTAAGTCATCCGAGACCTACGATAATGGGACGCGAAAGTTTAGAAGATATGAAATAATGTTTAGAAAACACTTGAATTTAAATAGTACATAAACCATGTCAAGACACGCAAGAAAACCATGCAAGTGATACTTCTAGACACCTCTAAAAGTAAATTTTTACTAGACAATGCTTTCGATAAAAAAAACTTCCGGCACATACCAAATATACGGGCTGCTTTACCTTACTTAGACACGTTAAAAGTTTATGGAACGACTTGAGGAACTCATTTACTATCTATAGAAAGTGCTCTAAAAATATCGTCAAATGTTTTTACTTCTAAGACCACCTGCCCGACAGATCTTCGAACTACAAAAACCGGACAGATTTACGCTTTTGACTCGTAAAACCATTTTGACCTTTCTAACCAATCTCGTTTATAAAACCGACACTTGAGTGTGATAATAGACTCACAACCATAGGTTTACAGCCCAAGAACAGCCTTTGAAAATATTTAAAACTCAACTTATAGTCCCCGAGATTCGATCCAAATATCGACAACAACTTTAAATTGTGCCGATACTCGTCTCCCGGTACACGAATAATCAAACTATCGCAAATCCCTCCTCGATTAGAGTTAGAAGCTCTAATTTATATCAAATCGAAGGGAAGGAAAATCTCTACAGCCCTATCTTATTAGTTTAACAATAAACCAAGTTTAAAATAGGGATAATTATCAAAAGAGTCTTTCAATTTTGAGCAATTCGTGATTGAGTCTAAAAAACATGTTTTCCTGACACGATCCAGGACAACAAAGTACCAACAAAGAATATAGGGCAACAACCATTCAAATTTTGACAAGTGTCCAAAGAATAGGGCAATTCTAACAGATTGCCCCAAGATATAGGGCAACAGAGGACACTTGGCGCATTCTGCACCCAGCTGTCCTGTTGCCCAAAAAAATAGACCATTTCTAGAAAGAGAAAATTTAAGGTGTTTTTTGTGAAGAGAATAATGGGCAATAGACTTTTTTGGTAATTTTCCCATTAAAATATCCAAAATCAACCTTAACTTACTGCCTAAAATAACCACTTTAAAAATCATGACAAAACACTTTTTAACACAAATCCTCCATTTTTCTACCCATACTATCATCCTATAATCAAACTCTAAAAGTCTTAACACTTGCATGTAGGGGTGTGATTCGGGTTGACCCGGTCGGGTTCAGGTCAACTCGGCTCGGGTCAAGTCGGGTCAAGGGTAAAAAATATATAACCCGAACCCGAGCCTAATTAGAACTCGGGTCACTCGGGTTCGGGTCAATTCGGGTCGGGTCAACTCGGGTCGGGTCAACTCGGGTTCGGGTCAACCCGAGTTTAAGGAAAAAGTGTAAAAGTGGCTAAATTTTGTGCTAATACAATGTAAAATGTGTAATTTTAGTCGGGTCAAGTCGGGTTGGTCGGGTTCGGGTCAACTCGGGTCGGGTCAAGTCGAGTCAAGGGTAAAACATATATAACCCGAACCCGAGCCTAATTAGAACTCGGGTCAATTCGGGTCAACCCGAATTGACCCGAATACACTTTTGGACCCGAGTGACCCGACCCGAATATGATTATTCGGGTTCGGGTCGGGTTCGGGTCGGGTCAGCTTTTTCGACACCCCTACTTGCATGCATAAAAAACAAAAGATCAAAATCAAAACTTTATCTTTTTAACATCAAAATATGATGATCTAGCCATGATCAACACATATATGATAATCAAGAACCATTTCAACCATAAAATATAAAAAACATGAAAAGTGGTTGCATGTGTAAGATTTTTATATCTTTAGAATCACCTTTAAAATCTATGAGGTGGCCTAAATTTAGTTTTGTATCAATCAAAGTGGAGATGATGATTTAGGGGTGTTTTGGGGTGGAAGTCACGGCTATGGGGGAGGAAGGAGATGATGGTGTTTTTTTATTAAACTTTATGTGTGTGTGTAGTGGAAGAAAAAAATGGTATATATATGGTTAGGTAGGTAGGGGTTAAACTTGACAATTTTTGAAACCTTTGGACTAAAAAGTAAATACTTTGTTAAAAAGTGGGAAATGACTATTAGTCAATTTTACAATTATTTACGGGACTCGGGTTTCGTAAAAATACTTCTCAAAAGTTAAAACGTACTCAAAATAAGATAATGTTGACTCCCGGCTCAACTTAACACGTCATTAAAAGAAAACATCGAAAACATCGAACATTGACACAATTGTCAGTAAATGTGAAATACAAAGATTAAACATTGTGCCCGTTATCGGTCTAGACTTAATACAATGTAAAGATTAACATCTTTAGGTCGAAATATTTATCCCTCGGTTCTCGTTCCGTTGATTCAAGTAAAATTTTGTAAAAATGCACGCGGGTGCATTTAAATCAAAATATTTGATTTAAATAAATAGGGAAATATAAAATAAAAATAATTTTATAATTTCGAATAAGTATTAACAATGATTAAAATAATGTATAAGAGTTAAATAATTACTAAGAAAATACGATGATCTCACAGTCTACCTCCCTAAAGGAACTCTGGTCCCTCAGAGTTTAACTGGAGATGGAAGAAGAAGACGAGAACAAATGGTGATACTTAGCCTTGAACTGATCTTCATTCCCAAGTAAACTCAGCACCCTGACGTGAATCCCAACGAACTTTAACGATAGGAATCCAACTACGTTTCAACTTCTTGACTTGGCGATCCACAATCTCAATCGGTTTTTCAATGAAGTACATTTTCTCGTCCACCCTTATTTCTTCTTACGGTATTTGAACATCTGATTCGGTTAAACATTTCTTAAGGTTGGAAACGTGGAATACATCATGAACACAACTTAACTCCTGAGGTAACTTCAGTCGATAGGCTACCGAACCAACACGCTCAACGATCTCGAATGGTCCTACAAAACGTGGTGCAAGTTTTCCTCTGTTGCCGAACCTCACAATACCCTTCCATGGAGATACTCGTAGCAGCACACGTTCTGCGACTTGAAACTCAAGAGGTCTGCGTCTTTTGTCTTCGTAAATCTTTTGACGACTTCTAGCAGTTTTCAGTCTGTCCCTAATCTGTACAATCTTGTCTGTAGTTTCTAAGACTAATTCAGGTCCTATCAGTTAACTTTCACCTACTTCATTCCATATCACTGGCGATCTGCACTTACGTCCGTATAAAGCCTTGAGTGGCGAACACTTGACACTTTTATGATAACTCTTATTATAGGAAAACTCGACTAAAGGTATATGAGTGTCCCAGCTACCACCAAAATCCATAACACGTGCCCGCAACATGTCTTCCAAAGTCTGAATAGTGCGTTCACTCTGTCCATCCATCTCTGGGTGATATGTTGTACTCATTAATACTTGCGTACCCAACGCCTTTTGAAGTGCTTTCCAGAAATGAGACGCAAAACAACCATCCCTATCAGAAATAATCGACACTGGCACTCCGAGTTTTGCAACAATTTCGTTGATGTAAATTTGAGCCAATCTTTCTGTTTTATAATCCTCACGAATAGAAAGAAAGTGAGCAGATTTGGTTAATCTATCAACAATTACCCAAATTGCATCAAAACCACCACTGCTTCTAGGCAACTTTGTGACTAAGTCCATTGTAATCCTTCCCCATTTCCATTCTGGGACTTCTGGTTGTTGTAAAAGACCTGAAGGTTTCTGATGTACTGCTTTAACCTTTGAACAAGTCAGACACTTGTTAACGTACGCTGCTATATCTTTCTTCATACCTGGCCACCAATAAATATCCCTTAAATCGTAGTACATCTTATCTGGACCAAGGTGAATTGAATATCTTGAAGTATGAGCTTCGTCCATTATTACCTTTCTTATTCCTCCAACTGATGGAATCCATATTCGTCCGACAAAGTAAATTGTTCCATCGTCTTTCCATTCAAATTGTGCATCTAATCCTCGCAGTGTGAGACCCCCAGAATCTGACATGGAACAACTAGGAAACTAGGGGGTAACACGTCATAGTACAAGAAACAATGAATTACAGTTGACACAAAGCTGACGTAATAAAAACATTACATCATAAAAGTTCAGAGTTTTAAACATAGGTCCCAGAGTTTTATAAGCGGAAAAATATATTATTTCATCACGATTTATAATATAAAGTTGCTCAAAAGAATAGAATAAACTTCTGACAGTTTTTACTAAAAACAGTCTTTTAAAAAAAAGCGTCACAGAAATCTCCAAGCTGCGATAATATCCTGCGGGCTCCAATCCAAGCAAAGCTAAGTAATAACACCTGAGATTAAACATGTAAAATCGTCAACATAAAGTTGAGTGATATTCATAGGTTTAGCAGTAAAGGTGTGGAACACAAGCATTAATTTGTAAAACAAGTAGTATGGAGTATGGTTATCTACGTCAACCATAGTCCGAAACCATTATTATTGTTGTTTAGTTCATGAACCGAATCTTAACTTACGTAAGTATTCAGCTTAAATACTCAGGTATAAACAAATATTAGTGTGTCATGGTTAAACAACCGCAACATGGGACGGGGATAGTCAATCCCGATGGATCCACCCACAACATTCGCGCTTCACGCAATGCACACATTAAAATTAACGGTTCATGATCGGGGAGATGAAACTCAAGGCTAGACTAAAAAGCAATAATAATATCGAAAATCTGGAAAGCATACACGTTCTGGATAGCATACAAGTTCTGGATAGCATACAGTTTTTAAATGGTTGTGTTCCACCATGTATAATCTCACCCCGTGTTTATAAACCATGTATAAGTAAAAAGGGGCTATGAACTCACCTTATCCACGTGGTAAGTCAATCACGGTACTCAGCAACTGAGTAGAAACAATGGTAGTGAGACGATCACCGACGGTATTGATGCCCGGGAAACACGGAAACCGTAAACTATCACAATAAGGCGCGCGTTAAGACTCGAACTCAAATATCGTTGTATACCAAGTATAATAAGACTTTAAATAATTTCAAAGTATTCGTATTTCAAAACCAAAGACACGAACCAAATGAATTCATACTAACCCACTTATCCAACACTACACGATTAAACACTTGTGCGCTTGAATTTGACCCGTCATACGACGCCAAGTCAACGCAAGTCAAACTATACCTTTACCTTACTCGGACCAGTAGCTAAGTCATTTATATAATGACTAAGAACTTGAGTAAGTCACCATGTCCGATGGTGAATACTCAAACTCACGCAACACAAGCATTGAACTATGTGTCCAAAATAAAATCAGCAAGTACACCCTGAATGTACACACCGATCTACCCTATCTAGACTTGTTCGATTTAGATGAAATTTGGTGTCAAGGTCACTTATAACCTGTACAAGGCCCTGCCAAAATTTGAGCCAAAGTTCATACTTTAAAATCCATCAGCTCGACACTATACTCGACTTCAAATTTGGGACAAAATTGTATACTTGTTTTATAAAACTGTTTAGACCACTTTAAAAGTACTAACTCGACAATCCGTATTTTAAAACCACTACTAGACTCATCAAATTAAGTTTATAAACTTTGAAAATCAGTAGTATCCATTATCTAACCAAGCCTAAAGTCCCCGACAGTCGACCCATAATCAACCACCATTTCGGATTGTGCCGATTTGCGTCTTCCGGTACACGAATACTAAAACTAGCATAACTTTTGACTCGTAATGAGTTAGAAGCTCTATCTTATACCAAAACGAACGTCTCGGAAAACTTTACAACAAAATCCAATAATCTCAGCCTATCTCAAATCATAAACCCACAAAAAATCTGTTCTAGACCTGCTGTCCCAAAATACACTTTTAGAAATCATAACAAACAAATTTTCCAACCAAAACTAATCATTCCCATACCTATAGAATCACTCTACTATCATACCCATCAACCAAACACTCCTAAAAACACTTGTATAACAAATTTAACAAAATCACATATCAAAAACAAAACTTTTTAGGATCAAAAAGTGATGATCTTACCAAGATCATCACAAGCATCATGATTTAAACAATTTCAAACCACAAAATCATAAAGTTATGAAAACTTGATGCATGTGCTTGATTTTGGTATCAAAAGAATGACAAGATGATTTCTAACATGGGTCTTGAATTTATTTTATTTAAAACAAGATCAAAATCAATGTTTTTGGGTGTTTTGTGGTGTTTATGTGGCGGCAAAAATGGAGGAAAGGAGAGAGTTGTTGTAAAAATTTAATAAAGTTTTGTATGTATGTGTTTTGGTTAAAGAAATAGGTTTATATATGGTAGGTAGTGGAGGGGCTAGTATTGCCAACTTGAAAACTTGTGGACTTAAAAACAATTAATAGTTTAAAGGGTAGAAAATGGCTATTAGTAAATATTGAAAATATTTACGGGGCTCGGGTTTCGTAAAAATACTTTTCAAAAGTTACAATGCATCATAAATATGATTATATGATTTCTCGACACGACTTAACACATAATTAAAACGAAATCTTCGAAAATATTAATTATCGAAACAATCGATAATAAAATATAAAGTTTTGGGCATCTGTCGGTATCGCGATCATTAGGAATTCTCGTTGTTCATTGATTTGAATAAACTCTTTGTAAAATGCACGTGGGTGATTTTAAATCAAAAACTTTGACTTAAGTTAATTATGGAAAAATAAAATAAGAATTTTATAATTCCAGATAAATTATTTATCAATGATCAGAAAATACTTGAAAAAGTATAACTTATTAAAATTATCATGATCTCAGGATTTTACATATAAAGAATACAAGAAATCGTAATACGTTGGAAAATTCAAGAAGCACGAATAAAAGAATATAAAAATGCTGAGAAAGTACGGGGTCTTACAGTCTTCCCCCCTAAAGGAACTCTGGTCTCTCATGATTCTCTTGAAAACAGTAGAAGATGCAAACAAGAGGGGGTACAAAGTGTAGAACAATTACATTGCTTCTCATGTAATTTCTGCACCACGGCGAATCTTCACCATTAGAATTCACTACGCTTCAGTTTCTTAACTCCTTTTCGTATTACTTTCAGACTTGGATTAGAATAACGACCTTTCAATACGGAGATATATCAGGAGATATAATGAACACAAGAATCGCTTAAACGGACAAAGTGCGCAAAAATGAATCAAGATTGTTAATCAACAAGGAGTCGTAAATCGTGCAAACTGTTAAGCATGACAATCTTAAAACGTAACAATCTAGTTACAAGAGAAATAGAAGGGGAAAATTATTTACATATGATCATTTTAAAATACAAGCTGTCACCGTCAGTTTTCTAGGATTTCGGTATTACTTTAAAACTCAGTTTAAATATTCTCTTGATTAAAAGAAAGTTTTACAAGGTTTAGTGATATAAAATCAAACTATCTATATTTAGTGAGTAAGCTGTTGCTATATCTTTTTCTTGATCAGGATTTTTGAAGCAAAAGTAGAACCGTTCAAAATAGTTTTCCTGATCGGCTTAAGAACTTTTGGATGACTGTATGAAATTATTGTTAAAACTCAAGGTTATCGTTACCATTATAAAAATCAGGTTTTCTAAGTTATTTAGAATCATTGTTAGAAATTATAAATTAAATAATAATTTCATTATATTGAAGGTAAAGTATGATAAAATCAATTACTTTAAAAGATACAGCCTGATATATTCTGGTTTTCAAAAGGTGACAAGACAGCAATGAATATGAATCATATAAAGGTCAACAATTTGTATGGCGAGCAATAACACAAGGGAATATAACGGTTTCGTATCAATTCTATTAACGAACATGATAGAATAGACACGTCGATGATAAAAATAATAAGAAACAAAGGATTATAGCAAGTCATCACTTCTTGTGTGCAGTTGGTGTCACCAACAACGACTTATTAAGTTCTCGGTGGTCGATACACGATCGAAAGAGAAAAGACATACAACGAATTTTCGAATCAAAGAAAATTCTTAAGAAGTTACTTGAGAGTAATTCTAGTAAAATGAACAACATTAGCAATGAAAGGCGAAATCAACACATGATTCACACGAATGAATTTCAAGACGATAAAGTCTAATACACATCATGGCAAATACACGTAATCATTGTTCACATCCAATCATAAATCATTAATCGCGTCCAGAGACGTTTCGAAGGTCTACCAAAATAGATAGAGAAGGTCAATCGATGTAGAAGCATATCAACGTTGAAACTTTCAAGTTTGGTATTAATGGTAAGAAATTAGACAATTGGTAACGAGAATTGTATCACAGATGAAGATGAGGTAACAAGTAAAACAAAGATCGTTCGGTAAGAAAATAGGTGCTTGAGGCATGTACTTTGTTCAAGAAAAGATAAGGGTTCATAGGTGTATGTCGCGAATTGTTGTTACTCGCATAAGATGTAAAAGTTTTCTAAAACTTTATTTTATCAAACTTTTTAAGGAACATAAGTAAAAAGTTGGTTCTTGACCAAATATTTAAGGTGACTATTGTTTGGCCTTGCATGGCTCCTTCTAAACTAGGCATAGGTGATCAGGCCATGCATAATTTAGGACTAGCAATGCGTTGCTCAACTTCGTCAAACCAGTGTTACAAGTCATATTATTTAAAATATGTATATAATGCCATTTTGTAAAAGCAGGAATCAAAATAATTTATGAAACTCTTCGCCAATAAGATATTGGCTAGATATTTAATTCAACAATTCGTATTGTTACAAGGGTTCTTTATAAGACCATAGTAGAACAACTTATGAAAATACGTTGTAAAATTAATATAAATTAATTTTATAAGATAACATTACAGTATTTTAATAATACCCAAGTGGAATATTTTGTAAAATGATTTGCAAACAATATTTGTTTGAGTTTATATGGTAATTTGTAAAATTGCAGTGGGTTACATGAGGGTAATAAAGAGTGGTTCAAGACAGTCAATGAAACGGTTACAAGGTGATAAGGTTTCAAAAGGTTTAGCCGGAATCGCCATGAGACACGTGTCAAGATGGTAACGAACGATATGAAAACAAGAACTTCAACCCTCGGCCCAAATCAGTGTTACTTTAGAAGTAGAAGAAAGACAATATAGAATGACAAATAATTCATATATAAAAGAAAGGATAAAGGAATCCGTAGGTGTGCACATCGTAATTTATTTGACAAAAATAAACTTTTAAGAAAGTAGAGCATCAGTTTATCAAACCACTTGGTTCCTAAAAGTTCAGGATTTATGTATGACCCAACTCAAAGTTACTATTTTTATACTTCTTCAAACGTAATCAATGTTTTTAGTTTGCAAAATATTATTAGTTAAAGTTTTACGAGCTCAAACGAACTCAAAAACACTCCAATCCATATTTTTAAATTTTATCAGCTTTGACCCTTTTCAGTCAACTTTGACTTTTGGGTTTGACCAGACCCATTGATTCACTAAATGACATTTTAAGACTCAAAGTCTAGAGTAATTTGGTGTAAAACGATGTTTTGAACAACTTTCTACTTTTACTCGAGACTTGAAACGGATCAAAAAATAGACGAAAATGTCCTTGCATTAAATCTGTCAATAAAATGATATTTTAGAATTATTTAAAAAATGACTTCTTGATTTTACAATCTCAAATGTGCGCAACTTGCTCGATTTTAGTGTTTACTGATAAAATATTATGTCCTAAACAAACTTCTCAACAGGTAGAAATATATATTTTTATGTCTAAGTAATAAAAATATTTTCTCGACACTGTTAAATTTCCTGTAAAGTTTCTGTACAAAGTATATTTTTCGACATAGCTTGAAATTAAATCCAATTTAATAATAACCCAGAATTAATGTACAAACAAGACTTGTGGATTCCATAAAGACGAAAAGAATAAATTGTATAATTAATCATGTAAAGAAACACAGTATAGAAATGGTTCAAAAATACCAACGAAAATCTAAGAAATCAGAAACGACACATTCGATTTCAAGATGTCATGCAGGAAGGTCTCTTGGCAGCGTGATTTTCCACAACTACAAGACATACTGAGAAAGAATTGGAACGTTAACGGGTCACACTCCTAGAGCGAGGAGGTTTAATGAAAAGGGAGGGTACAAGTTTAGAGGAATAGAATTGCATTCCAAATAATCGCTACACAATAGAGAATTTCAAGATGACAATGGTGTTTTCAAGGTACAAACGAATGTTGTAATTTGAATTCAAAATGTTGAATGGTCAATAAAGCAATATTTAACCGATATATAAGTGTCGTGTAAAATGGTGACATAAAGGTTAATCAAGATTACGAAAACCCACGATATTATTCAGCACTGATTCAACGAGTGCTTCGAGATGTGTGACTCACACGATGTCCTTTAGTCTTTCTGGGAGACACATTGAGCTACACAATGGTCTAAAGACTATTTTCAAGACATCCAATCACAATGATCGAAAAGAAATCTGCATATCTAAATAGATACTTTAAAGAGGTTTAACAATGAAAGTAACACGTATGGTAGTAAAATGAAAATCAAAAGTTTCATTGAAAACAACATTTATTCAATCCCGAACAATGGTATCACGAGAGTACGATGACATGTAACAGTGAGTTGAGAAAAATAGACAGTTCAAAAAGAACGAGTATATAAGGTCAGTCGTATCACGCATGAACAAGATAGCAATAGTACTCAGAAAAGTGAGTATGAAAAATCAGCAGCATACGCGCTCCGAAGACAAGTATGTAACGTCATAATAATATAAAATCATTGCAACAAGATCAATTCACAAGAATTCAAGAAATACAGTATAGGCATATGTAATCACAGTGATATTGAATGATAATCCATGAAGAACATAGGCTTTGAAAAGACATAGTAATTATCGTCATTAAAGTAATGTAATATTTCAAAATAAAATCAAGAGATGAAATACTACAACGATAATTAAAAGTAAATAATAAGGATTAGAGAGTTACCCGCTTAGATATCGAACAACATTGGCAGATTCTGTGGTTGACACTTAAAACATGAAATATTTGAACTTTCGGTTATAGACTAAGTTTTTGAAAACTACTCAGTTCCCTATAACCATTGCTCTGATACCAATCTGTGAGACCCTCAGAATCTGACATGGAACAACTAGGCAACGAGGGGGTAACACGTCATAGTACAAGAAACAATGAATTACAGTTGACATAAAGCTGACGTAATAAAAACATGTACATTACATCATAAAAGTTCAAAATTTTAAACATAGGTCCCAGATATTTATAAGCGGAAAAATATATTATCTCATCACGATTTATAATATAAAGTTGCCCAAAAGAATAGAATAAACTTCTGACAATTTTTACTAAAAACAGTCTTTTAAAAAAAAGAGTCACAGAAATCTCCAAGCTGCGATAATATCCTGCGAGCTCCCATCCAAGAAAAGCTAAGAATAATACCTGGGATAAAACATGTAAAATTGTGGGTAAAAGATATAAAATACCAGTTTACTTATTGATTTGTGCCGACTTTAAACATTTACTATTTAATCTCATGACTTTACCATTTTACTTTCAAATTTGTTCTGACTATACCAATATAAGCTTAAAATGACTATATTACCCCTTAAAATGACTATATTACCCCTTAAAATGACTAAAATACCCTTTTGTCAGTTTGTTTGAACCCAAATCCAAACCATTCATTCCAATCTTATATCACCTCATATCCTCTCCATCTCATAAGATATCTCATAATACTTTGAATCTTACCCACTTGGTAGCATACCATAGAAACATGACCCATCGTGAACTTCTTTTAATTAGAGGAGAATAGTGACACCCAATCTTGTTCATGTAGCATACATCTTCTTATGATTCTTGTTCGAACAAAGAAACGGCTTGAAGGTCATTTAAGGGTCTCGCGTAGGTTTGACTTTTGATTGTTTAAGATCGGTGATGATTCATGTTTCGAGCTTTTGATCTTTATTGATCCAATATGAATTTGAGTTTCGAATCATGAAGTGGGGATATGGTTTTAACAGTTGGGTTTAATCAAGGAAAATCTTATATACACTAAATCTGATTTCGGTTGCGTAAAGTCGAATGACCAAACATTCAAGCAAGTGTGTTTTGTTTGATCGTAAATCCTTTATGCATTATGTTTTGTCACATGGGCTTACTTTACATACTATAAGCAGTTCTAAAAAGCAATATGAACAATCTTAGATAGACACTTTTTAAGGTTTAGTTACATAGAAAGTTGCTGATTAGAACTATTTATATGCTTATTGAGATTTGGTACAGTGGACAAAAAGATTAATCTTTTTCTTATGTAAAACTGTGAATCTGATTTTGTTACTCGTTAGTTTGTCACATGCATCTAAGTAGAATTAGAAACGAATCGAATGTTTCATTAGATCAGAAGTGAATTCAAAGAGAGAGAAAATAGATTGGAGGAGTGAGAAGCACTTTGTGGCAACAGATGTAATTATGATGAAAAAGATAAGGGTAATATAGTCATTTTAGGCTTATATTGGTATAGTCGAAACAAATTTGAACGTAAAATGTTAAAGTCACGAGATTAAATAGTAAGTGTATAAAGTCGGTACAAATCAATAAGTAAGATGGTATTTTATAACTTTTACCCAAAAATCGCCAACATAAAGTTGAGTGATATTCATAGGTTTAGCAGTAAAGGTGTGGAACACAAGCATTCATTTGTAAAACAAGTAGTGTGGAGTATGGTTATCTACGTCAACCATAGTACGAAACCATTATTATTGTTGTTTAGTTCATTAACCGAAGCTTAACTTACGTAAGTATTCAGCCTAAATACTCAGGTATAAACAAATGTTAATGTGTCATGGTTAAACAACCACAACATGGGACATGGATAGTCAATCCCGATGGATCCACCCACAACATTCGCGCTTCGCGCAATGCACACAGGACAATTAACGGTTCATGATCGGGGAGATGAAACTCAAGGCTACACTAAAAAGCAATAATAATATCGAAAATCTGGAAAGCATACACGTTCTGGATAGCATACAAGTTCTGGATAGCATACATTAAATGGTTGTGTTCCACCATGTATAATCTCACCCCATGTTTAGAAACCATGTATAAGTAAAAAGGGGCTATGAACTCACCTTAGGCATGTGGTAATTCAATCACGGTACTCAACAACTGCGTAGAAACAATGGTAGTGAGACGATCACCGACGATATGGATGCTCGGGAAACACAGAAACCGTAACCTATCACAATAAGGCGCGCGTTAAGACTCGAACTCAAATATCGTTGTATACCAAGTAAAATAAGACTTTAAATATTTTCAAAGTATTCGCATTTGATACATGGGTTTTACTAGGTTCGGAATTCTCGGAATCCTCTCGAATTGATCTCAGTCAAAAGTAGAATGATTTGTTCTTGGTGACAAAAAGTGGATTGGATTTGGTTTTCTAGTCTACTAAACAGACAAGTGAATAAATGGTAATGAAGTAAACTTAAAACAAGCAACAAGTAATAAGCAAAACAAGTAATAAGCAAAACTGGAAAAATACCCCTATTCGGAAAGTTGGCTTATGCGGAAAATTTGCTTCATTCGGAATATTGACGTCATGCGGAATAAGATCTCTATGCGGAATATCTATGCGGAAAATACTCTCATTCGGAACATGCCTATTCGGAAAGATTACTCTACTCGGAAAAATGATGCTATTCGGAAAGTCTTCCCTATGCGGAAAATATGACCATTCGGAAAAATCTTGTCTATGCGGAAAAAAGAAGCTATTCGGAATATGACGGCTATTCGGAAAAAAGTTCCGAATAAGGCAACTGAAAAATGTCTATTCGGAAAGTCTGAAAAGTTCCGAATAGGAAAACTGAAACAGTCCTATTCGGAATATATGGAAAGTTCCGAATAAGGAAACAAAGAAACGGCTATGCGGAATACTGAAATATTCCGAGTAACAGAAATGAACACACCCCTATTCGGAATATTGAAAGATTCCGAATAAGGGAAACACAAAATGGGCTATTCGGAATTTTCTGGGCAGATGAAGAACAGTAACAGCAGCAAGTAAAACAGGGGACACGATTTTTAATCCAAAACGACTTAAATACTCAAAAAGGTTTCACCAAATTAAACACAAATCATTAACATACCATAAGGAACAAATCCCACTAATGAAAACACTAAATCAACAACTTTTTGAGATCAAACTAAAATCAAATAAAAGCTTAAGAACTTGCAACAAAAATGATGAAGAACAAGATGAATAGAAGGATGGAATAGATTGATTAATGAAAAAGTAACAAGGTTAATGATCAATGATTACAAGATGAAAAGAAAAAGATGAAAATCACCAAACTCCCTAATGGAGTTGGTGATGAGACGAACTACAAAGCCTGGAAAAAGGAAAATGAAAAACTAACTCCCTAATGTGTGAAGGGAAAAACTATATATAGTCCTAGTGGTTGGTTGGTGAGTGGGCTTTCTCCTCTTCTTCTTGTCTTCTCGTCTTTTCAGAAAAGTTGACGTTTTCGATTCTGATTCGGGATTAGTTGTCGATTAAATCCAACTCGTCTTTTAATTTCTTCGTTAAATAGACTCGAGTTTCTTCGACTTATGAAAATCTTCCGTCTTTAGTCCTTTTCTTCAATAAATCTTCGAATAGGCCTAGTGACTTCAAATCTTTTGCATCTCTTGGACAATAGACTTCGTCTTCAGTCTTTTTCCTTGATAAAACCCGTGCAATCCCATGTTTTCTTTAATATTCATCCGGTTAGCTCTGAAAACACAATAAACACAAAAACCACGCATAATTCCAAACAAATGATATTAATTACGTGTTTTGGTCTTGTTTTAGCCAGAATTAAGTGGTAAAAGGATGGGTGTTTACACACCTATCAAATCCCCTACACTTAACCATTGCCATGCCCTCATGCAATGCTTAGTGATAAAGCAATTTTACATTTTTCTCATAATTAATCAACCTCGGCCTTATTCAAATACTACTAATTAAGAATCAAATAACTAGGAGAAATAAAAACTTTAAGATAAACAAAAAGAAATGAAATAACTTGTAAAGAAATCAAAGACTTACATTAGGGCTTTGGTGTTGCGAAGATTTATCACCCTCAAGTTTCACGTTCCCCAAACTAAGCTTAAAAACGAGATCATTGTTATTATAAGTTAGTAAATCAAACACTTACACACATGGCTTAATTAAGTGCTTAAACTCCCTTATTCCTAATTGTATCTCTTATATTTTATTTTTGTCTTAGAATGATCATGAAGATGCATTTTTGGACTTATTTCGATAATTTATTAAGGCTGAAAGCAAAGTAGGACGATTTGATCAATGGTTAGCTAAAGGACAAAATCTCTTAAAACTGCTTCTCGGGATATCAAAAAGTTCATATCTTGGCATAACTTGGTTCACGATTTGAGACCTTTCTCGGGCCGATATTTGGCATGTACTTCATACTTCATATCTTCGAGAGACGTTCTTGAGATAATGGTCTTCTCATCATAATAGAGTTTCTTCACTTGGAGACTTTTGAGGGGTACTCCAACTTTGTTGACCACGACTTCATGATTATTTCTTCAATCTCTAATTGGGATTTTGAGATACAACGATCCGCCTCCTTTTCGGACTTGGATCTATTTATCCTCATACCTTGTTAGGGTCTTTTCGGATAGACTTCTCCATGATCTTTATGGGAGTTGATTGCTTTTCGTCGTGTGTCTTGATCCTTCATATTGACTTTAGGAATAATGCTTTTCACATCACTTTGGATCTTCAGCAATAAAATTGAATCCTCATGCCTTGTTAGGGCCTTTTCGGACTCGCCAATCTTCGCGCCCCGCTTCATAAGTTATGCCTTGGCTATGAACTCTTATCATTACCGAGCAACTTTTAAACGATCTTGGGCTAGAAGCTAAGTAACTTTTCAAATCGTAAGACCTTACTTATTGCAGATAAATTATTAGCAAGTGATGGGAGAATAGGCGAATAATTACACCAAGTGAGCTTGCGCAAGAATACCGACTTATAATTGACTCTATCATTACTCGTCCTCCACAATTTAAAATCTCAAATAATGAGACTCGTGGACACTTAGCCTAATAAACCAATTAAGGTCTACATGGTTAAGGATACTAGCTAGAATAAACTTGGATAAGTCTATTCGGGTTGAGTCAAAATAAACGCAACAGGCCTAATATGTCAAAGATTCCTAAACTAGCTACACCACTTATTAATATTTTTGACTTTATTGCGGAATATATACATATGAAAGCAACGATAAAAATTTTAAAAATTACGACTAAATGGCCAAAGTTAATTAAAAATTTGAAAAATGTTGAAAAATATGATTTTCCGGTTAATTGAAGGCATTTTCATGGAAAAGTCCACTTAAAACTTCGATAGAAGTCTCCCCTACACTTAAGATAAACATTGTCCTCAATGTTTAAGCATGTGGGAAAAGTCTCCCCTACACTTATGACATTGTGCACGTTGGTTAACTCAAGTTAAGGAAGAGACGACTAAAGTGATCAATTTCAAATGTGAGTATGAATAAAATTGAATCACGATAGTTGAGAGATAGAACCGGATTTCGGATAACACGGGAGCACGGTTCTTCAAAGTTTCCAAGATTGCAGTAATCCCTGTAAGCACATCACCACACAAACACAAATGACCAAAATAGGTCCTCCCCTACACTTAGGGGGTTAAAGGGATAGATACTCGGGCTGCCTCCCGAGGAGCGCTTGTTTTTGATAACCGAGTCACGAGCCTGACTCGACCCAAATTCAGTTCATGGGGAACGTGGTGAGGGATGGTATCACCTCCTGAGAGGTGTCCTCACCAAAGTACAACTTCACTCGTTGGCCATTCACCTTAAAATTTGGTCCATTAGGTTGAGCGAGTTCGAGAGTACCATATGGAAAAATTTGGGCGATGGTGAATGGGCCGGACCAACGAGATTTGAGCTTGCCCGAAAAGATTTTCAACCGAGAGTTAAAAAGTAAGACTTTGTCTCCAACATGGAACTCTCGGTTTTTGATCTTGGAGTCGTGAATGAGCTTAGTTCTTTCCTTATAGATCAAAGAATTTTCATAAGCCTCATTCCGGAGTTCATTCAGCTCATTGAGTTGGATCTTGCGTAGGTCACCGGCTTTGTTTATATCAAAATTAGCCCACTTCAAGGCCCAATAAGCCTTGTGCTCCAACTCAATGGGGAGGTGGCACGCTTTCCCGTACACAAGACGATAAGGCGTACAGCCGATCGGGGTCTTGTAAGCAGTACGGAAAGCCCACAAAGCATCATCGAGTTTATCAGCCCATGCGGCACGATGCTCTCCCACGGTCCTTTCAAGAATTCGCTTCAGCCCTCGGTTGGATATTTCAGCCTGGCCATTAGTTTGTGGGTGGTAGGCTGTGGAAAGACGATGGTTTACACCGTACTTAGCCATGACTCTAGCAAATTGGTCATTGCAGAAATGAGTCCCACGATCACTAATAATGGCACGAGGCACACCGAAGCGAGCGAATAGAGCTTTCAAAAAGTTACAAACCACCCTTGCGTCATTAGTAGGCAAAGCTTTGGCTTCAACCCACTTGGAAACGTAGTCAACGGCTACAAGGATGTATTTGTTTCCTTTAGAAGAAGGGAATGGCCCCATAAAGTCGATACCCCAAACATCAAAAATTTCACACTCTTGGATGAAATTATGAGGCATCTCGTCTTTATGTGTGATTTTGCCTTGCTTTTGGCAAACATCACATCGCTTAACCATATTGTGAGCATCACGATATATGTATGGCCAATAAAATCCCGAATCAAACACTTTCTTCGCGGTGTAGTTGGGACCAAAGTGACCACCGGTGGGTCCTTTGTGGCAAGCATCAAGGATGTCCGACGCTGCCGGTCCATCAACACATCGGCGAATAATCAGATCAGCACATTGTTTGAATAAGTAAGGGTCGTCCCAAAAGTAAGTCTTGATGTCGGTAAAGAACTTCTTCTTTTGCTGGGACGTCAACCCTTCCTTGAGAATTCCACCCGCCAAATAGTTTGCAAAGTCCGCAAACCACGGGGTTTCATTCGGCTTCGAGTTTATAGACATTAAGGTCTCCAAGGGAAAAGAATCATTGATTTCTTTGGTCGGATGATCCCCTTGGTATGGATCCTCAAGTCTACTAAGATGGTCCGCGGCTAGGTTTTCTGCTCCTTTTTTATCGCGGATGTCGATTTTAAATTCCTGGAGCAGCAAAACCCAGCGAAGAAGTCTTGGTTTGGAATCTTGCTTTGTCAACAAGTACTTCAACGCGGAATGATCGGTATACACAATGGTGGTAGAAAGGACAAGATAGGGGCGGAATTTTTCAAAAGCATAAACAACAGCTAAAAGCTCTTTTTCGGTTGTCGTATAATGCAATTGTGCCCCAGTCATTGTCTTGCTAGCGTAATGGATCGGTTGGAAGTGTTTATTCACTCTTTGTCCAAGAACCGCTCCAATAGCAAAATCACTAGCATCGCACATCAACTCAAAAGGCAGCTCCCAATTAGGGGTAACCAAGACGGGTGCCTTAGTTAGCTTATCCTTAAGCGAGTTGAAGGCTTCAAGGCACTCTTTGGAAAAGATGAAAGGAGTATCTTTTTCCAAGAGGTGGGTCATCGGGCGAGCGATTTGAGAAAAGTCTTTGATAAATCGGCGGTAGAAGCCCGCATGACCCAAGAAACTTCTCACACCCTTCACAGTGGAAGGTGGAGGCAACTTTGCTATAACATCGACTTTAGCACGGTCTACTTCAAGACCGGCTTTCGAAATCTTATGTCCAAGCACGACGCCTTCTTTTACCATAAAATGGCATTTTTCCCAATTTAGAACAAGGCGAGTGTCTTCGCACCGCTTTAGCATACGTTCTAAATTGGCAAGGCAAGCAGAGAAGGAGTCCCCGAAGACCGAGAAATCATCCATGAAGACTTCCATGGTTTGTTCAACCATGTCATGGAAGATAGCTAACATACACCTTTGGAAAGTCCCTGGCGCATTACATAAGCCGAAAGGCATTCTTTTGTAAGCAAAAGTGCCATAGGGACAAGTGAATGTGGTCTTCTCTTGATCTTGGGGATCGATGGGTATTTGAAAATAACCCGAGAAACCATCCAAAAAGCAGTAATATTCATTACCGGCTAATCGTTCAAGCATTTGGTCCATGAAAGGTAGAGGGAAATGATCCTTTCTCGTGGCATCATTGAGTTTGCGGTAGTCTATACAAACTCTCCACCCAGTAACGAGACGAGTGGGAATCAACTCGTTGTGTTCATTGGGAACAACGGTTATTCCGCCCTTCTTGGGCACACAATGGATTGGACTAACCCATGGTGAATCCGAAATAGGGTAAATCATACCCGCATCAAGAAGTTTGATAACCTCTGTTTTGATGACTTCATGAATTTTTGGATTCACCCTTCGTTGGCTTTGAATAGTGGGCTTATAGTCGTCCTCCATGAGAATTTTGTGTGTGCAGAAGTGAGGATCAATTCCACGAATATCCGAGATTTTCCACGCAATAGCCTTCTTATGATCTTTCAACACAGCAACGAGGCGAGTCTTCTCTTCATCTTTCAAATCCTTTGCAATAATGACGGGCGACTTCTTGTTATCGTCAAGGAACACATACTCGAGATGAGGCGGCAACTCCTTAAGTTCCAAATCCGGAGGATTTTCGACGGGAGGCGTTTTCAAAGTCGTAGTATCGATAGCAATGACCGTGGGAGATGGAGGCGAAGGATTGTCTTCAGTGAGAAGATTGTCAAAGAAACTCATGTCTTCATCCCCCTCGGTGGGAGAATCATTAGTGGCTAAATTCGCATCTCCCATGGTATCTTCAAGATTGTTCCAGAATAAATCACTATCTCCAAATAGAGACAATGATGAATCAATAGAGGACACGGTCTCAACAGTGGGAAGAGATGTAGGAATACTTTTGCAAGCATCATTAAAGTGTTCTTCACAAGCCTCATCAAGAACGTCAATACAATTAACGCTCTCATATGAATAAGGCTGTTTAGACAACTTTCCCATGTTGAAGACTACTTTGTCGTCACCCACTCTCATGATAAGCTCTCCGGCTTCAACATCAATAAGAGTGCGACCGGTCCTCAAGAATGGACGACCAACAATAAGTGGCACACGGGGGTCCATCTCGTAGTCGACAACAACAAAATCAGCAGGGAAGGTGAATTTGTCGACTCCTACGATAACATCTTCGGCTATCCCCACTGGATAAGCAACCGTACGGTTCGCCAATTCCAAAGTCATCTTGGTGGGGACTAGCTCTGGGAGAGATAATTGCTTCCAAACACTTAGAGGCATGAGATTAATACTGGCACCTAGATCGGCTAGGGCCATGCAATTCTCTACTCCCGGGAAATTGCAAGGGATAAGAAAACGACCCGGATCACCAAGCTTGGTTGGCAATTTCCTTAAGAGCACTGCAGAGCAGTTCTCATTAAGTTGGGTGTTGGCAATGTCGAGGAGCTTTTCCTTGTCGCTCAGAAGATCTTTAAACATTTTAGCATACTTGGGCATGTGAGCGAGAGCCTCAGCGAAGGAGATATTAAAATTCAGTTGTTTAAACATTTTCAGAAAGTTAGAAACCTGAATATCATCCTTGCTCTTTTGCTTCTCTTTCCTCAACCTAGAAGGATAAGGTATATTGGAAGAAGATGAAGGCTTTAGAGGAATAGGATCACTCACAACCACGGGTGGAGGAGGGGTAGAAAGAAGAGGTGGAGAAATTGGGGAAAGAGAAGGAGGAGGAATAGGAGCGGGCGACTCGTTCTCCTTAGTCACAACCACCGGTGGAGGTATAGGAAGCTCGGGTTCCTTGGTACCTTTACCACTTCTAGTAGTGATTGCTTTCATCTCCCCTCTTGGGTTCGCAACGGTGTTACTCGGAAGAGTACCCGAAGAAGAGGGTTGACTACTTTGGAAGAAACTAGCCATCATGTTCCTCAAGTCATTCGTCTGACTATCCAACGTGTTTCGCATATCGGCCCTCAAATCATTTCCTTGCTTTACCAAATCGGCTTTCAGGTTGAGCACTTCTCTCTGAAGATTTCCCACTATCGCATCGTTAGTCCTCATATAAGTTTCCACTTCTTGGTGAAGAGCGGTGGGTTGGTTAGGAGGAGCATTGTATGCAGGTGGTTGGTAAGCAGGTTGTTGGTAGACTTGATTGGTTCTTTGAGGTGGTTGTTGCTGCTTGTGAGGTGGGATGTATGGTTGTCGAGGTTGTTGTTGTTGTTGAGGAGGGCGATTAAGGTTTTGTTGTTGGTTTGGGTTGGTAGGAGGGAAACCAGGTGGTGAAAGATAGTTGTTGTTGCGGTAACTAAGCAAGTTACGGTCACCTTGGGGTTTTGCTTGATAACCGGGTTGTTGGTAGGTGCCATATGCCGCATTCACATTCTCAGCAGGGTAATCTTGGGTGGCGGTACAAGTTGTATAGGAGTGGGGACCACCGCATATCTCACAAGGTTGGCTGACAGCGTTCACTTGTGCGTTTTTAGCGTTGTTGCTGACGGTGTGGGTGACAAGCGATTCAAGAAGTGTGGTAATTTTGTCTAATCGCTTGTCGCTGTCATTAGTGCTAGCACTAGCAACATTGGTCCTAACGCTCTTGGTTTGCACACGAGACTTGTTCTCAATGATATCCCAAGCAGCATTGGAAGTCTTAGCCAATAAATTACCCCCTGAGGCACTATTCAGTGAATCTTGGTCACTCATGCTTAAACCATTGTAAAAAGTATTTATTTGATGTACTTTGGTAAAACCATGTTGTGGACATTTTCTTAAAAGATCTTTAAAACGATCCCAAGATTCACTGAATGACTCATCGTACTTTTGTTCAAAATTTATAATCTCATTCCGCAAAGCGGTAGTACGAGAGGGTGGAAAAAAGTAATTGATGAACTTTGTTTCCAAATCCGTCCACGAGAGAATACTCTGTGGCGGTTCCTTAGCAAGCCAATGCCGGGCTTGTCCCTCTAAAGAAAAGGGAAAAAGTTGTAACCTTATCACTTCTTGTGAAACGCCATTGAACTTGACCGTGTTGGTGAGTTGTAGAAATCTCTTGATATGGTCATGTGGGTCATCAATGGTTCGTCCCAAGAATGGCTGAGCTGAGACCATCTGGATAAAGCCTGACTTGAGCTCGAAATTGTTGGCGGCAATTGGAGGAATGACAATTGGATCCGTGTTGCCATCAACATGAGCTTGCAGCAATTCGATCATTGGGCGATTATCCGGAAGGGGCTCATTGTTGTTGTTATTCATATTGTTGAAAGGCGGGTTGTTGTTGTTATTATTGTTGTTCGGAGGTGGTATGTTATTGTTGTTTTGGACACCAGCCATGTCTAAGTTATCGAGAGGCTCGGGCTCTTGATAAGACGTGGATCGAGTGCGCATACACCTGCAAAAGAACGAACAAAGAGAAACAAGGCAAAAATATTTTTGGTTTTTATGGTTTTTTAATTTTTAGGATTTTTGAAAATTTTGTATTTTTTAGTGTTTTTGAAAAGTTTTGTGAAAAAGTAACGTTCACGGGGAACGGATCCCAAAATCCAAGTTCTACAAAAAACTTTTGATCTTAACGAGAGGAGCCGGCAGCGGCGCCATTTGATACATGGGTTTTACTAGGTTCGGAATTCTCGGAATCCTCTCGAATTGATCTCAGTCAAAAGTAGAATGATTTGTTCTTGGTGACAAAAAGTGGATTGGATTTGGTTTTCTAGTCTACTAAACAGACAAGTGAATAAATGGTAATGAAGTAAACTTAAAACAAGCAACAAGTAATAAGCAAAACAAGTAATAAGCAAAACTGGAAAAATACCCCTATTCGGAAAGTTGGCTTATGCGGAAAATTTGCTTCATTCGGAATATTGACGTCATGCGGAATAAGATCTCTATGCGGAATATCTATGCGGAAAATACTCTCATTCGAAACATGCCTATTCGGAAAGATTACTCTACTCGGAAAAATGATGCTATTCGGAAAGTCTTCCCTATGCGGAAAATATGACCATTCGGAAAAATCTTGTCTATGCGGAAAAAAGAAGCTATTCGGAATATGACGGCTATTCGGAAAAAAGTTCCGAATAAGGCAACTGAAAAATGTCTATTCGGAAAGTCTGAAAAGTTCCGAATAGGAAAACTGAAACAGTCCTATTCGGAATATATGGAAAGTTCCGAATAAGGAAACAAAGAAACGGCTATGCGGAATACTGAAATATTCCGAGTAACAGAAATGAACACACCCCTATTCGGAATATTGAAAGATTCCGAATAAGGGAAACACAAAATGGGCTATTCGGAATTTTCTGGGCAGATGAAGAACAGTAACAGCAGCAAGTAAAACAGGGGACACGATTTTTAATCCAAAACGACTTAAATACTCAAAAAGGTTTCACCAAATTAAACACAAATCATTAACATACCATAAGGAACAAATCCCACTAATGAAAACACTAAATCAACAACTTTTTGAGATCAAACTAAAATCAAATAAAAGCTTAAGAACTTGCAACAAAAATGATGAAGAACAAGATGAATAGAAGGATGGAATAGATTGATTAATGAAAAAGTAACAAGGTTAATGATCAATGATTACAAGATGAAAAGAAAAAGATGAAAATCACCAAACTCCCTAATGGAGTTGGTGATGAGACGAACTACAAAGCCTGGAAAAAGGAAAATGAAAAACTAACTCCCTAATGTGTGAAGGGAAAAACTATATATAGTCCTAGTGGTTGGTTGGTGAGTGGGCTTTCTCCTCTTCTTCTTGTCTTCTCGTCTTTTCAGAAAAGTTGACGTTTTCGATTCTGATTCGGGATTAGTTGTCGATTAAATCCAACTCGTCTTTTAATTTCTTCGTTAAATAGACTCGAGTTTCTTCGACTTATGAAAATCTTCCGTCTTTAGTCCTTTTCTTCAATAAATCTTCGAATAGGCCTAGTGACTTCAAATCTTTTGCATCTCTTGGACAATAGACTTCGTCTTCAGTCTTTTTCCTTGATAAAACCCGTGCAATCCCATGTTTTCTTTAATATTCATCCGGTTAGCTCTGAAAACACAATAAACACAAAAACCACGCATAATTCCAAACAAATGATATTAATTACGTGTTTTGGTCTTGTTTTAGCCAGAATTAAGTGGTAAAAGGATGGGTGTTTACACACCTATCAGCATTTCAAAACCAAAGACACGAACCAAATGAATTCATACTAACCCACTTATCCAACACTACACGATTAAACACTTGTGCACTTGAATTTGACTCGTCATACGACGCCAAGTCAACGCAAGTTAAACTATCCCTTTACCTTACTCGGACCAGTAGCTAAGTCATTTATATAATGACTAAGCACTTGAGTAAGTCACCATGCCCGATGGTGAATACTCAAACTCGCGCAACACAAGCATTGAACTATGTGTCCAAAATAAAATCAACAAGTACACCCCGAATGTACACACCGATCTACCCTATCTAGACTAGTCCGATTTAGATGAAATTTAGTGCCAAGGTCACTTATAACCTGTATAAGTCCCTGCCAAAATTTGAGCAAAAGTTCATACTTTAAAATCCATCAGCTCGACACTATACTCGACTCCAAATTTGGGACAGAATTGTATACTTGTTTTATAAAACCGTTTAGACCACTTTAAAAGTACTAACACGACAATCCGTCTTTTAAAACCACTACTGGACTCATCAAATTAAGTTTATAAACTTTGAAAATCAGTAGTATCCATTATATAACCAAGCCTAAAGTCCCCGAGAGTCGACCCAAAATCAGCCATAATTTCGGATTGTGCCGATTTGCGTCTTCCGGTACACGAATACTAAAACTAGCATAACTTTTGACTCGTAATGAGTTAGAAGCTCTATCTTATACCAAAACGAGCGTCTCGGAAAACTTTACAATAAAATCAATTAATATCAGCCTATCGCAAACCATAAACCCACGAAAAATCTGTTATAGACCTGCTGTCCCAAAATACACTTTTAGAAATCATAACAAACAAATATTCCAACCAAAACTAATCATTCCCATACATATAAAATCACTCTACTATCATACCCATCAACCAGCCACTCCTAAAAACACTTGTATGACAAATTTAACAAAATCACATATCAAAAACCAAACTTTTTAGGATCAAAAAGTGATGATCTTACCAAGATCATCAAATGCATGATGATTTAAACACTTTCAAACCACAAAATCATAAAGTTATGAAAACTTGATGCATGTGCTTGATTTTGGTATCAAAAGAATGACAAGATGATTTCTAACATGGGTCTTGATTTTGTTTTATTTAAAACAAGATCAAAATCAATGTTTTTGGGTGTTTTGTGGTGTTTATGTGGCGGCAAAAATGGAGGAAAGGAGAGAGTTGTTGTAAAATAATTTATAAAGTTTTGTATGTATGTGTTTTGGTTAAAAAAATAGGTTTATATATGGTAGGTAGTGGAGGGGCTAGTATTGCCAACTTGAAAACTTGTGGACTTAAAAACAATCAATAGTTTAAAGGGTAGAAAATGGCTATTAGTAAATATTGAAAATATTTACGGGGCTCGGGTTTCGTAAAAATACTTTTCAAAAGTTACAATGCATCATAAATATGATTATATGATTTTCCGACACGACTTGACACATAATTAAAACGAAACTTCGAAAATATTAATTATCAAAACAATCAATAATAAAATTTAAAGTTTTGGGCATCCGTCGATATTGCGATCACTAAGAATTCTCGTTGTTCATTGATTTGAATAAACTCTTTGTAAAATGCACGCGGGTGATTTTAAATCAAAAACTTTGACTTAAATTAATTATGGAAAAATAAAATAAGAATTTTATAATTCCAGATAAAGTATTTAATGGTCAGAATATACTTGAAAAAGTATAACTTATTAAAATTATCATGATCTCAGGATTTTACATTTAAAGAATACAAGAAATCGTAATACGTTGGACAATTCAAGAAGCACGAATAAAAAGATAAAAATAAAATGTTGAGAAAGTATGGGTTCTTACACGCAGCAATTCAGTTGGAGCCTTAAAGTCCTATGCAGCTTCCTTCCGTGCTTCCAAAATCTTAGTCTTGAGGCTAGATTGAATGGTTATACTCATAACACACACTCTCCTAGGTTTAAGTCTTTCCTTTCGACTTAGGGCATCTGCCACAACATTAGCCTTTCCTGAGTGATACTTAATTTCACATTCATAGTCACTAAGGAGTTCTAACCAACGTCTTTGACGCATATTCAAGTCCTTTTGGTCAAAGATATACTGAGACTCTTATGATCAGTGTATATTACACTTTTCGTCCCATAAAGATAACGTCTCCATATTTTCAAGGCAAGTACTACTGCACCTAACTCCAAATCGTGAGTAGTATAGTTCTGTTCATGGATTTTAAGTTGTTTGGAGGCATAAGCAATCACTTTTCCACGCTGCATTAAGACACACCCGAAACCTTGATGGGATGTATCACAATAAACTACAAAATCATTTGGTCCGTCTGGAAGTGTTAACACTGGGGCATTACACAATTTCTCCTTTAATAAGCAAAAGGCTTGCTCTTGCTCTTCATTCCAAATGTATTCCTTATTCTTTTGTGTAAGCAGGGTTAAAGGTTTGGCAATCTTGGAGAAATTCTCGATGAATCTACGATAGTATCCGGCTAACCCGAGGAATGAACGGACTTCATTAGGCGATTTAGGAGATTTCCAATTTTTAACTGCTTCAACTTTACTAGGATCCATGTGTATACCATCCTGATTTACCACGTGTCCTAAAAACTGAACCTCTTTCAACCAATATTCACACTTAGAGAATTTGGCATACAACTTTTCTTTCTCCTGGAGAGTTAAAATTATTCTCAGACGGGTTTCATGATCTTTTTCAGATCTCGAGTAAATGAGGATGTCGTCAATAAAGACTATGACAAACTTATCAAGGTAGGGTTTGCAAACACGGTTCATTAGGTCCATAAAAACGGCAGGAGCATTGGTAAGACCGAATGGCATAACGGCAAATCCAAAGTGTTCATAACGAGTTCTGAATGCAGTTTTGGAGATGTCACTTTCAGGCACTCTTAACTGATGATAACCTGAACGAAGGTCTATCTTGGAGAAAAAGCAAGCACCTTGCAATTGGTCAAATAAGTCGTCTATACGAGGGAGAGGGTAACAATTCTTGATTGCCAGCTTGCTCAGTTCCCTGTAGTCAATACACATTCTCATTGCACCATCCTTTTTCTTAACAAAGAGCACATGTGTAAAACCCGCATGCTTTTACCATGAATAGTACCCTTATGATCGTACGTACATGATTAGAATTTCCTTTTATAGCACGTTTGTGAGTCACGAACAAGATTTACAAGTTTTACATACGTGTTATAACACGAGAAGTATTTAATACGTATTAAGATACGATAATTATTTCAATAATAATTATAATCACGAACATACGAACATGAAATCATGAACGTAAATAGACACGAACCCATTAATATGTATTTATGTAATTATTATTACGACTACGTACAAGTATACAATATAACACGAACAATTAAGAATAAAATCATGTAAACACGAACACGAGAACACACATAATATTAGACACGAGAAAACATTCGGGTTACCCTTGTGGGCCCCACCTACCCGCGGACAAGACAAGGAAAAAGGGCCAAGCCCATGCAATTTTTACTAAAATAAGAAATTAGGAAAAGATATGTTTCATTATAACAAAAATTAGAAAACAAGAAGAACCCTAATCTCTCTTTTGCTCCCTCTTGGCCGCCGGGTAGAACACACACATAGGGTGTGGTTGTTGATTTTTGGTGATCGATTTCTTGCAAGGTTGTTAGTGTTTTCGTTCTCCATTGTTTCACGTAATCGGTAAATCCTTAAACCCTTTTTCTTTTTATGTTCTTAATTAACTGAACACATGAAATCATGAGTGATATAAAAACAAGAAATCTTTATGTAGATAAATAATGGGGGGTAAATTAATTATAGTTTAAGGGGTGTTTGTTCGGCCGACGCAAGGAACCGAGACCCCATGGTCTCGGCTTGCCTTGTTGTGCATCAACCGAGACCCCATGGTCTCGGTGTGGTGTTGTTGTATCTCGGGCGCAAGAACAAAGGAACCCCCGACCTTGTCGGGGGGTGTGTTGGTGTACGGTTGGGTCTCGGCAGAAACAATAACCACCACCGGCTTAAGCCGGTGGCTATATTTGGTAAGCAGGGGGAACCACAGTCGCGACAGCAGGAGGAACCTTGCCCAGCCGGCGGCTGCAGCCGAGAAAACATGGGGAACCACCGGCGTGGGCCAGTGGATGTTTTACACAAACAGTGGCAACCGGCTAAGCCGGTTAGCCACTGTTAAGGGTGCGTTTGTTGACCGGTTCACGGGGTTCACGAATACGGTTCACGACACGTTTAATAAATAAGACACGGGTTTTGGTCACGGCATTATTTTACAAGGTTAATTATTTTTTTACAAGTTTATTTTTTTTATAAGATTAAATTAAATTAGTTAAAACATGTACATAATTAATTTAATTTATACATGACTTAGGTTATTATTATTATTAATAATAATACATGGATTTTAACCTAAGTATTTATTATTTAAGTTAGACTATATAATTAATAAACATGCCTTATAATTAATTAATTTACATGACTTAGGTTATATTAATAATAAATATTAATACATGTTTTAACCTAAGTATTTTTACCATTTATTTAATTAAATCATGTTATATTTAATTAAATACTTTAACCTATAGTTTATTTAATTTACATGAAATAATTAATAAACTATACTATTTAATCACATGACTTAGAATATTAATCAGTAAACACTTAAGCTTATATTATTAGCTTAATAATCCAGTTTATTTCTATTTATGGAAACCTTCTATTTTTAGAAACTTATTCATCTAAGAAAGCTAACCTATTTATGGGAACCTTCTATTTTTAGAAACTTATCTATTTTAAGCAGTAAATCTATTTTTGGAAACTTTCTATTTTTGGAAATTTTCTATTTTTGGAAACTTTCTATTTTAGGAAAACTGCTATTTTTAGGAAGTTACTTATTATTACACAACAAGTATAATAATACAAGAAATACAGGTAATACCTGTTGGAGCATAGTTTGGCTAGGCCGATCTGACGACTCTCCTGGGCCGTTCGTCGTCTTCTCGGATCCTGAGTAATGCTGCAAACAATAAAGAACCGGTTAGACGTGGACCCGAGGCCGGAGCCCCGGGGTCCACCTCCGATGGTCAAGTTAGTATTGATCGATATATTGTATAAGAGGTGTGGTTAAGAGAGAGAACCTGATGTAGAATGAGACCCCCTACCCCTGTTTATATAGGCTTAGGGTTTCTTAAAGGATAAGTTAAGGTGTGTGTGGGCCGCGGGCCTATCGGGCTGGGCCCTTAACCGACTGTACGTCGACATGTCCCCCAGTCTAGTATGATATGGTTCATGATCATGTTATGCTAGACTCATTCGTGTATCATGCTCACTAACAACCGCGTGCGGCTTGCTGCTAGGACATCCTCATGGGTCGTCCGTAACATATGGCTCCACTCGTAAATGGGCTACCTTTCAGCAAAAAGATGATGGGATGGGATTGTGAATAGTGAGCATAGCCACTATACGTCATCATGTCCCCCAGTCTAGTATGTGAGGTTGTCACCGAGGTTACTAGAATTTATACCATATCCGTTACTTGTAAGCATATACACGCCGAAAGAACTGGGAAAACATGTATACGTAAGACGGGTGGTTATGCTCGAATGCTTGGTTTCCCGTGATTAGACGGTAAGGACCCCGTTAGAAGAAAGCGTGTTCTATAGCCGGGGTAACACTGGCATTGGCAAGGTATCGTTCTTATTCATCTCTAATGTGAGGATGATAAGAAGGTTTTATGAAGGTGAAGGTGGAACCCGTATGCTGCATCGTGAACATTTGAAGACGTACTTCTAATACCCACTAATGATGCAACATAGTGCGAATATTGCATTCGTCTTAAGGCCAACAGAATTCGTACTTCTGTGGCAAAGTGATGCGGATATTACATCCGTCTTATGGCCACGACAGTTTGATAACGACTTCCAAAATTTGCCACGGTTTTTCCTGGATCAAACGATATAAATTTTGGAAAGCTAGGCCAAGTAATTCGTCGCGGAAGACGTACTTCCGCAACAAAGAAATGTGCCAACGGAAGACGTACTTCCGCGACAAAGAAATGCTCCAACGGAAGACGTACTTCCGCGACAAAAAAATGTGTCAACGGAAGACATACTTCCGCGACAAAGAAATGTGCCAACGGAGGACGTACTTCTGTGACAAAGAAATGTGCCAACGGAAGACGTACTTCCGTGACAAAGAAATGTGCCAACGGAAGACGTACTTCCGTGACAAAGAAATGAGCACGTGGAAGAGATACTTCCACGGCGAAGATAACGAGCACGTGGAAGAGATACTTCCACGGCGAAGACAATAAGCATGTGGAAGAGATACTTCCACGGCGAAAATAATAAGCACGTGGAAGAGATACTTCCACGGCGAAAATAATGAGCACGTGGAAGAGATACTTCCACGACGAAAATAATGAGCACGTGGAATAGATACTTCCACGGCGAAGATAACGAGCACGTGGAAGAGATACTTCCACGGTGAAAATAATAAGCACGTGGAAGAGATACTTCCACGGCGAAAATAATGAGCACGTGGAAGAGATACTTCCACGGCGAAGACAATAAGCACGTGGAAGAGATACTTCCACGGCGAAAATAATGAGCACGTGGAAGAGATACCTCCACGGCGAAAATAATTAGCACGTGGAAGAGATACTTCCACGGCGAAAATAATGAGCACGTGGAAGAGATACTTCCACGGCAAAGATAACAAGCACGTGGAAGAGATACTTCCACGGCGAAAATAATGAGCCCGTGGAAGAGATACTTCCACGGCGAAGACAATAAGCACGTGGAAGAGATACTTCCACGGCGAAAATAATGAGCACGTGGAAGAGATACTTCCACGGCGAAAATAATGAGCACGTGGAAGAGATACTTCCACGGCGAAGATAACGAGCACGTGGAAGAGATACTTCCACGGCGAAGACAATAAGCACGTGGAAGAGATACTTCCACGGCGAAAATAATTAGCACGTGGAAGAGATACTTCCACGGAAAAAATAATGAGCACGTGGAAGAGATACTTCCACGGCAAAGATAACAAGCACGTGGAAGAGATACTTCCACGGCGAAAATAATGAGCCTGTGGAAGAGATACTTCCACGGCGAAGACAATAAGCACGTGGAAGAGATACTTCCACGGCGAAAATAATAAGCACGTGGAAGAGATACTTCCACGGCGAAAATAACAAGCACGCGGAAGAGATACTTCCACGGCGAAGATAATAAGCACGTGGAAGAGATACTTCCACGACGAAGATAACAAGCACGTGGAAGAGATACTTCCACGGCGAAAATAACGAGCACGTGGAAGAGATACTTCCACGGCGAAGACAATAAGCACGTGGAAGAGATACTTCCACGGCGAAAATAATGAGCACGTGGAAGAGATACTTCCACGGCGAAGACAATAAGCACGTGGAAGAGATACTTCCACGGCGCATGAATAAGCCAACGGAAGAGATACTTCCGTGGCAAAGGCATAAGCCAATGGAAGAAATACTTCCATTGCAAAGGAATAAACGCGCGGAAGGAGGACTTCCGTGACGAAGGAAAAAACCAATGGAAGAGATACTTCCATGGCAAAGGAATAAGCGCGCGGAAGGAGTACTTCCGCGGCTAAGGAATAAATCGGCAGAAGGCGGACTTCTGCGGCAAAGGAATATATCCAAAGATATTTGTGTGACATGCACATAAATAGTGGTATTATTATACCCTAGTAGCCCGCCAAGTTTAATGGGGCTATACTCGATTAGTAGTATTAAACTTAATCAAGTATTCAAAAAATTACGATCACGTAGACCAGCGCGAATGGACGTACCATAGCCGCGTATGAAAGATAGAAAGTGGGTTCGAACGTGCGAACCAACGCGGATGGGTCGTGCCACAACCGCGAATTGTCATATAGTATAAGATGTATCTTAACTAACTTATGGGATGGGCTATGCCATTACGTGCGGCGTACCGCATTTACCATAAGGACGGTCAAAGTTTTGACAAAATTTTGTTAGACGTGCATAGTGTGTCTTTTGCAAGTCCATCATGAGTCATGTGGTTTGCGTAACTTACTACAACGTCTTGATAGCAAGGTGTCTAACAAGGATACATGATCCGTGGTCGTTGGGGTTGCATCCCTCTTACACGACAAGTTGAATTATTAGGTTCACTCAATCCTCTTATTCCACCTGGGAACGATAAGTACATGTACGTCCGTAGGCTAAAGATGTCCGAATGTACGAACTAGCGCGGATGGACATACCATAACCGCGGATAAAAATAAATATATTATCCAAATTATATGTAATAATAGATAAATGTGCAGACGAGTGCGGATGGATGGACCCTGACCGCGGAGGGAAAGGGCGAGCCGCGACATGGCATTAGTAGGTCGGATCGCAACTTATACAGAAAATATAGTAACAAAATCAAAAGATATATGTAATATCTCCTTTGCCAATTTAAAAGATATGGATAATATCTTTTATTAACATAAATAATATTTTTGAATTTAAAAGATATAGGTAAATATCTTGTTACCTTTTAAAAAAATAAGATATTGAAATATCTTTGTATAAATTTAAAAGATCATGTAATATCTTTTATTATCTTAAAAAATATAAGTAATATTTAATTACTTATATGAATAATATTTTATCTATTTAAAAAAAATATATAAAAATATATTTTTACCAATTTATAAAATAAACAATATTTTTTTCTTTAGTCTAATAGATATGCGTAATATCTTTTATTAATATATAAAAAATATATCGGATTGCGGAGTACTGTGGAAGGATTTTCCTGTGACCGCGGCCTCAAAGAACAAATTATTATCCAGACGTGCGGAGTATCGCAGATGAAAAATAAAATAGGTTGGTACGTGCTGATTATCACGAAAGACGTGGTTACTCAACCACCCGAGTAGCATTTTGGAATTGTCGTTAAAATGTTGTTGCGATCGTATGAATTTAATGTTTTCCGCGTTATTTTATGCGAGAAGCAAGAATGCATGTACATATGAGATATACCCTTGTACGAATAGAAGCAATATACATTCTATTATTAGAAAGGAATACAATTTTCGAATACAGATGCACGTGTTATCATCGGTATCATTACGTATAACAGGATGTAACCAGATTGTTTAAAATATTGTCAAAACAAAAAATTATAGGCATATTTTCACCAAATATAGTGTCATACATAGTGTATTATATAAGTTCGGCACCAGTATTCCGCTCATGCGGGCTAGCGCGGATGACCGCGGATAAAAAATAAAATAAGTCCGAACATGCGAAGTTTTGCGGAAGGACGGGACCGACGCCCGTGTATACAAAAAGAAAAATTTATCCGGACCAAAGCATATATAATTACCGATATGAAAATAAGGGATAATATTTGCAAATAAAAGATAAATATGCAAATCAAAGAAAAACAATATATATAATATTTTATATCAAATTAAAAAATATTGACAATATCTTTTGATAAATATATTTGTTTTTAAGTGGATAATATCTTTTTTGTTTAAGATATAAATGATATTTAGAATATATAGTTCACACATTTTGACTAATTCACAAACATGCGGCATATATGAATTTATTTGTCACACTATCTTTTTAATATGTAATCATTATTCACCCGTAATACGGAAGCAAATTTAATATATTCTTTCAGTATGTAAGCAAAACGAGGACATCTCTCTACCTACATATTTTTCTGAAAAAGAAACCTTGCGCCTCCTTATGACAGTGTAACCGCAATAGGCTAGGCGGAAGATGACATGGTTAATATCAAGTTCGTGCCTTTGCAATTAAATCATAGTATGTAGACATGACCATAAACTTATAAACTATAAGCATTTCTTCTCTGTGTGGACATCATAATAAACTATTTAATTATTTTTGCATGCATAACAACTTGCAGAGTTTTCCCACATCACATATGTTGTCATGTATTTAAAGGAGTAGATCCACATAACATAATGTTGCACGCCAGAAAGTGACGGATGAAAAACAAACCAACGTTTTTTTTTTTTAAAACATGGCAAATCGCAGCAGATGAAAAGTAAAGATATCGAGGGTTTTAGTATTACCGATATTAGACATTGATCTGCGTTTGTGATAGTATGAGACCACGAACATAGTTTTAGTCAGGGTCCCACGGATGGCGCCAACTTGTTGAAGCATAGTTTGGCTAGGCCGATCTGACGACTCTCCTGGGCCGTTCGTCGTCTTCTCGGATCCTGAGTAATGCTGCAAACAATAAAGAACCGGTTAGACGTGGACCCGAGGCCGGAGCCCCGGGGTCCACCTCCGACGGTCAAGTTAGTATTGATCGATATATTGTATAAGAGGTGTGGTTAAGAGAGAGAATCTGATGTAGAATGAGACCCCCTACCCCTGTTTATATAGGCTTAGGATTTCTTAAAGGATAAGTTAAGGTGTGTGTGGGCCGCGGGCCTGTCGGGCTGGGCCCTTAACCGACTGTACGTCGACAATACCTAATCAGAATAGACATAATACATGATAAACGCAGTATAAAGCTTAAATCAGTAAAACATGACATGAACATATAAAACAAGCTAAGACATGATATAAAACCAGATACGTACTTAGTAATCAGATACTTATACACGCATATTATTTATGTAGCGTTAGTGATATCGAAGTAGGACTCTCTTCCGTTCGTCTTCTTCGTTCACTGGACACAAGGTACGGATTCTTCGTCCTTTCAGTATGGACATTCTTCCTTATTAGGATTCCCCGTAGGCAGCCAACTGTTTTCCCCAGTATATGTTTTATATATTTTGAATTGCTTATGTTTAAGTTAGATACCTAAAACCATATACATGCATGACCAGTTTCACCTAGTTATGGAGGTACCATAACCATAACACTAGAGGCACCAGTGTTATGACTCCACCAGGACGGAGTGATAGCTCGTGGAGTCCCTTCAGCTTTTGGCCATATTATTATTATTATCAGGTGGGGCGTATGGGTGCATCCTAGTTTACATGTTTTCAGCAGATTATTCAAGTGAATGTGGTGTGTGCCTTGCATCCTTCACAAGGAGCTGATCCCTCCTACCCAAACAGTATATTAAATTAGAGGCAGCCCCTCTAATTTGCATGACGAGGTCACCCCTCCAAGTATTCATGCACGTTGATATTTCATGACCTGTATTGGCTATTGGTAAACATGTTAAATAGTTTTTATAAGATAAACATAAGGCTTTTCAAACTATAAAACCAGTTTTATTAAGATATACTAGGTTATTCAGGACTTAGTCTTTTCCGCTTCTTCATGCTTATATGCTTATATTATTCATGCTATACTTGTATATCCGTGCACTGAGCGTTATGCTCAGCCGTTTTCCTTTCATGTTCCTAAAATGGCAGGTACTCAAGGACGCTCGTAGACTTTAAGCGTACGTGCATATGGATTGGAAGCTTCCTAGCCTTCATTACTTTATGCATTTCTTCATACTTTTGATCTCATTTCTATGGACATTGTTTAGTCCTTTTCATTCAGTACTTATGTTTGTGTGTGAAGGGTTCTACTTTTTGGGTACCGATGTTTGATTCTGGTATTTCCTTTATGGTCATGTGATGTTTTATACATTTATCCTTGTATGCTTTGATGACACGCCATAATCACGCGTGACATTCCATTTATCGAAATGGGGTGTTACAATTATGGTATCAGAGCCAAGGCTTTGACCTGTAGGCTCTCAAAACACGACCTGTGATTAGTGGGTAGTCACTGTGTTCTTCCTAGAACTGACAGTCGGTTTTCATGCATTCATCATTTTCATGCATACATATATATGTCATTGTCGTAGGTTTATGACTAAGTAATGGTTGGTACAGGACTGGCCCTATTTAGTCGCATGTGTTTTATCAAAAAATTTAAATTTGGGACCGACATTGGAGTCCCCTCGCCATGTCTTTTGTTTTGAGTGAACTGACCATAGGCGTTCACTCTCGCGCATACAAAAGTTTTCATAAAACTACATCATGCATTCATGTATTAATTTTCTTGCATATAATTTTTCTCATGATTTATTGGTATAAATTTCTTTCATGTATATAGTTTATGTTTTGATCAGTTTAATCATGTATATTATGTTATACTGTCAGATGGTTCTCACACGCGAGCAGGAACAACTCAATGCAGCAATCCAAGCTGTAATGCAAGCTATGCTTCCTCGGTTGAGGAACGAAATCAGGGTTGAGGTGCAGGCTGCCAACAATCAGCAGCAACACCCAGTACCTCCTCCTCCTCCTCCAGCAACATTGGTCACATGGCTGGAGAGATTCAATACGCTACGCCCTCGAGCTTTCGAGAGAACAGACAGCCCCAGTGAAGCTGAAAGCTGGTTGGCTCACATTGAGAAGATCTTCGATGCTATGGGTTGTGACCCTGTCTTCAAGTCGAGGTTGGCCTGCTACAGGTTCGAAGGTGATGTGTTATCATGGTGGATGACACTGAAGCAATCTGAGGGAGGTGATAATTGGGTGGCTGGTTTGACTTGGGCTCAGTTCAGGGATTTGGTGATGGGACAGTTCTTTCCCAAGGCTGAGCAAGACAAGCTGAAGAGAGAGTACAATGGAATCCGACAGAGAGCTGGGGAGAATAGCAACGACTTCATGCAGCGCTCTCTTCGCTTGGATGGTTTTCTTGGTGCAGCAGGTACTCCTAAAGAGCAGGTACACCACTTCAGGTGGGCTCTTCGTACATCGGTCGCAAACAACCTGGTGTGTGCTACGTTCAACATGGTGGCACAAGTGGCCGATGCAGCACGTAAGCTGGAGATGCTGCAGGAAAGAGATGAGTTCGGGGAATCAGAGAGACCCGATAAGAGGCAGAAGACTGGGGACCGGTCTCAGCCGGCTACTCAGCATCAGCCTACTCAGCCCAAGGGAAACGGTCAGACTCACGACCGTTCTGCTACGGATAGGCGTGGCGGTAATGATAATTACCGTAACAACGTTGGACACTCCAACAGCAACAGGTCCTTATACTTACTCATTTTCTTATGATTACATGTTATAATTCTTAATTCTGACACATTAGAGAATCTTCTACCAGGAATCATGGTAACGGGAGGGACCAGAACCAGAGAGGTTCACAGCCTAACCGTCCAGCTATCAATGGTATTCCATCTTACGAATTATCCGCATTTTCCTTTGTACCATTATCATGTCTCAGGTATATTGTTCTTATCAGGCTCACAACCAGTCAGGACACCTGCTGGAGGATATACTCATCCTCTTTGCACTACCTGCCACCGTAGGCACCCAGGGCCATGTCGTCGCGACAGCGACGCATGCTACAAGTGTGGTCTTCCTGGCCATCGCATGAAAGACTGCCGCAAGGGCGAGATGGAGGGCATATCGGGACATGCTGATACCAAGCCGCCTCCTACTAGTGGACGCGTTTACACAACATCTCGTGATCAGGCCAACAAGTCTACAGGTACCATCACTGGAATCTTGTATATGTATGGTCAATCTGCATGTGCTATGTTTGATACGGGTGATACTCACTCGGTCATTTCTACTGCTTATGCCAAGAATGTTAGGATACTCCCCATGCTACTAGAGAATATACTTAATATTTCCACGCCTTTGAGAGACTCTGTACGCATAACCCATGTGTACAAGGGCCTTCCCCTAGAGTTTTATGACAAGATTCGTCTTGTTGACGTACTTCCGCCAGACATGAATGATTTTGACATGATTTTGGGCATGGATTGGCTATCCAAGCATCATGCTACCATATAATGCCATTCATATCGATTCATCTTCGGTGATGTTAATGCGCCAGAGTACATTCACAACGGGTTCGTACCCGGAAGGTCTGTACAAATCATATCAACCCTGCAAGCACGTACGTTACTTTCACATGGTTGCGAGGGCTATCTAGCTACTATTCATGACATGGATGTTGAATCCCCATCAATTCAGAATCAGCCGATAGTGTCAGAATTTCCAGATGTATTTCCAGAAGAACTTTCGGGCATACCACCTGCACGTGAAGTAGAATTTAATATCGAGCTCATCCTAGGAGCTGAGCCGATTTACAAGGCTCCTTATCGCATGGCTCCCATAGAGTTAAAGGAGCTGAAGGATCAATTGCAAGAACTTCTGGAACGAGGCTCTATTCGGCCGAGCGCATCTCTATGGGGCGCACCGGTCTTATTCGTTAAGAAGAAGGACGACAGTATATGTCTTTGCATAGACTATCGCGAGCTCAACAAGATTACCATCAGGAATAGGTATCCACTACCACGCATAGACGATCTGTTTGACCAACTCCAAGGGGCCAAACATTTCTCCAAGATTGATCTAAGATCGGGCTATCATCAGCTACGGGTTAAGGAGCAGGACATCGCCAAGACTGCTTTCCGTACACGCTATGGCCACTACGAATTTGTAGTCATGCCATTTGGCCTTACCAATGCTTCAGCAGTGTTCATGGATTTGATGAACAGAATCTTCCATAAATTTTTGGACAAGTTCGTCATTGTCTTCATTGACGACATCTTGATATTCTCTAAGTCCAAGGAGGAACGCGAAGACCATCTTCGTACAGTACTATAGATTCTTCGCTAGAAGCAGTTGTATGCTAGATTCTCCAAGTGTGAGTTCTGGTTAGACAAGGTGGCATTCTTAGGTCACATTGTATCAGTAGAAGGAATCACGATGGATCCAACAAAGGTTGAGGCTATTACCAAGTGGCTAAGACCGACATCAGCAACTGAAGTCCGCAGTTTCCTAGGCTTAGCTGGTTATTACCGTAGGTTCGTGGAGAACTTTTCCCGTTTAGCACTACCATTGACCAAACTGATGCGGAAAGGGGTGAAATTCGTCTGGACTGAAGAAAGAGAGAAGAGCTTTGAAGACCTAAAGCAGAATTTAGTATTTGAACCGATTCTTACTTTCCCATCTGGTACAGGTGGATTTCAGATCTATAGTGATGCATCAGGAAAGGGACTTGGCTGTGTTCTCATGCAACATGGGAAAGTGATCGCGTACGCTTCACGGCAGCTTAAGCCTTATGAAGAAAATTACCCTACGCATGACTTAGAACTTGCAGCAGTCATGTTTGCATTGAAAATATGGAGGCACTACTGGTATGGAGAATCATGTGACATTTTCACGGACCACAAGAGCTTGAAGTATATCTTCACTCAACGTGAATTGAACATGAGACAGAGGAGATGGTTAGAGCTGTTAAAGGATTATGACATTAGTCTGCAGTATCATCCCGGCAAGGCGAATGTAGTGGCAGATGCACTTAGTATAAAGTCTGGAATGATAAACGACATTAAAATTGAGGAGGAAATTATAAGAGACTTGGAGCGACTAGACATAGAGATCATGGTACGTGGACAACACGGTTACTGGGCTAATCTTAGAGTGGAACCCGAGTTACTCTCTAGGATCAAGGAAGCTCAGAAAGATGATGGAGAAATCTGGGCAATAATTCAGAATTTAGAGAAGCAGACAGAATTCCGAGTAGACGCAGATGGTATCTTATGGCAGGACACGAGACTTTGTATTCCTGATTGTTAATGCAAGTGATGCCTAAAAACATTATTAGTGTTAACTAATCTTTCTTAGTTTTGATCACAACAAACCATACAACACATTTAGTGTAAAACACAAAATGAATTATTTAACTAACACTATCATCAAGGTAATAATCATATCACTAACCTTTCTTAATCATACTTAGTGATCATCAAAATGATTATCCTTAAAACTCACTTTTATTAATAAGACAAAAGACTTTTTAATAAACTTTCTTTTTTAGAAAATGTTTTATTAAAATGGAAAATGAAAATTTGAAAATGGCATATTCGAAATGCTGTTAGAATATCCTTTAAAGGGTTCAAATACCTCAGATATTCCCACACCACTAAAAGACAAAAAACGGAGCGGAGTCCAGTGGCGGTACCTTAAGTACCTACGCGGTACCTTAGCGATATGGTACCGCGGGGTTAGATAAGGTACCGCGCACAGTAGCCGTTATAGATCCGTTGTAACTTTGTCTCCTTTAAATAGTGGGTCAAATCTCATTTTCCAGCAAGCCTCTTGGACGTTTTTCTCAGCCCTCTTTCTATTTTCTATAGCATAATCATTAGTAAATGATCACTTAAATTGTTAAGGATGTTTACATATGATTATCCTCTTGATCCCCTCCTTTACCATGTCCAATGAGAAGATCACTCACTCACTAGTGTTGTGATAAAGATGAATCTATGAGCTAGTCATATTCATCATGATACCCTTTTTTGTTTTAGGTCAATCCAATGTATTTATGAATACTTGGACTAGTTGTGTTCATCCAAGTTATTTGTGGATACTTGGATTTGTTGTGTACATCCATTGCATATGTGTTTGCTTGGATTTGTGTTGTGTAAATCCAAGCTACATGTGTGTACTTGGATAAGTCTAGTTGAGTTGTAATAGATTTGATTAGGAGTTCTCACTAAACTATAAAGTGATGTGGTTGTGTCTTGTGAGTTCTCACTAAACTTCAAAGTGATTAGTAGTTGTGTTGTGTGAAGTTCTCACTTAGCTTCAAAGTGAAGAGTCGTGAAGACTGGTTCTAGCTTTCGATTAGAACTCGACATCTAGCCTTGTGTCGTAAAATGGTGAAGTAGGCAACGTCGTGAAGACTGGTTCTACCTTAAGATTAGAACCCGACATCTAGCCTTGTGTCGTTAAATTGTGAAGTAGGCAACGTCGTGTAGATTGGTCCTAGCTAAAGATTAGGTCTCGACATTTAGCTTAGTGTCGGAAAATAATGTAAGCAACGATGTAAGGTTTTCTCCGCCGAGAAGGGAGCTTGTGGATATAGTGGAAATCTCGAGTAGGTGTACTCGAGGAGTGGAGTAGAAACGAGGATAGAGCCTCGTTGTCGAACCACTATAAATCTTGGTGTCTTCCCACTAGGTTGTCTCCTTCCTTACTCTTTACTTATTTCATTATCATTATACTTGCTTATTATCTATGCTAGTGCATTTCAATTGAACCTAATCATTATGCAACTTAGCCTCAAGTAAAAGATAGTTTAGATACAAACCAAATTGAAAGTAATTTTAATTTGGTCACCAATCGAAGAGAAACTATTCAACCCCCCCCCCCCCCCTTCTAGTTTCTACAATTGGTATCAGAGCGATGGTCACTCAAGATCTTTGAAGTATATTGTACTTTGAAACTTGGATCGATCCATTGTCTCCTCAAATTAAAAGGTCTAGTTGCACTAAAGTTTCTCTTTGGTCAAAACTATGTTTTCTTTGAAAATAGGTCTTTTAATTGATAATACTGCATCCCACTTAAGATTAGTAGCCTTTATGCATTCTAGATATACTCTTGAAATGTATCTACTAGTTTGCATCTTGCTTTGTGTAGGTACTCATGAAGATCAATCAATTAATTGGTTATGGATTGAGTTACTTGCACTTTTAGAAGAATCATCTTCATTGATCTTTAACATCTTTGAATGATGATACCAAGATGATTGGGAATGTTACTAGTCCTTGAAGACTTAGTACTCATCATAGTCATTGATTCGGCATAGCACTTATTCCTTCATGGATTGCTCTTTGTGGCCAAGGTACGCTTTCGTTCTTCCACACGCCCTTTGATCATTCTTTTGATCATTACTTGACTATGTGCTTGTTCTCGGCATCCTTGCCTTGACATTTATTTGTGGTTTGTGTTTCTTTTCTTTTATCCTCTCAAACCTTCATTGCTTGGATACTTGACTCACTATGGTGATGTAGAGTGAGTTAGTAGAAGCTTAAAGTATCAAGCATGATTTCTATGGTTTGCACCCATACGGTTAGTAGGCCCTTTGTGGGAGAGAAAGTGAATTAATACCTTGCTCATATTTTAGTTTAGAATAAGACTATTATTGAAAGTGATCTTAGTCTATACTTGAATAATTGCTTTGTGCTTATTCATTACCAAAGTCGTTTATTGTTTCGCCGGAAAGGCACGTCTTAAACCACTATATATGACACAAGCTCTTCGTTACAACTACTTGAAGATTGTCATTAATCCCTTGAGCATTGAACCTAGTCTTGATTCACTTCTCTTGACTTCTCTCCACTTAGTCGTTTTGCTACGAGTAGTCGTTTGTCCGTTTCGGTTCTTTTCGATCTTGATTTAACTCGTAATCCTTCATTAAGGCATATTGCTTAGTGTTATGATGATCCAATGATATTCTAAAAGGCTCATGATTTAATTTTAAGTATTTTAGAAAAACTGGATTTTCAAAATTTGGCGTTTTTCAGAGATAAAAGCCTGCCTCTGTAGGCGGTTCCTTATCTCCGCGGCTCAAACCCGCGGTTCCTTATCGATAAGGTACCGCGGGCAGTAACTTTTGTCAGAGCGCCAGTTTGAGTTTTTTATTCTTTTTCAAACCAAACTCTCTCTCTCCCAAAAACACACAGCTGACGGGTTTTACCTTTTCCACCATTGTTGAAGCTTCCAAAACCTTCAATCACTCAAATTAATTGATTCCAAGTTGTGAGTTTCACTCATCCTTCATCTAACATCAATTAATTGTAAGTATTTTATTTCAATTTCATCTATTTTGTTCTAGGGTTCATCTTTTCATAATTGGGGATTTTTAAAATTGAAATTGAATTAAAACCTTAATAGGAATGTGGGTTGACATGGTAATCTTACTATGATTCCTTAGGTTGATATTCTTTAAGATTTCACTAAAACCCACTTGTAGAACAAATCCGAATTTAATCTAAATGATTTTGGTTGAATGATGGATTTGAGATGAACCCATGAACAAGTAGGTAATGACATTGTTAATGCTTACCTAAAAACCTTGTTTTGAAAAACCAATGTTCTAATCCATTGTTGATCTAACATAGATCATGTGTTCTTGGTTAATGATGGAATAGACACATTGTGAACATGAAAATGATATGGATTCAATCCTATGTTTGTCAAGAAATTGATATAACACATTTTCATCTTTCGTTTTCCTTTTTATTTTTCATATGAGTGATTGGAGAAATATTGTCTTGTGTTTGTATTTAGGTAGTTAATCATGCCTTCTCAATATCAAAAAGATCATCAATTCACTAGAGATTATATGCCCGACATCTCTCAAACCTTTGTTTCCCCTCAACTCCAAAACGCTTTTCCATCCCTTTCCTCTCGTTGTTTCCATGAGGGTAGGATTGTAGATTCAAGAATAGCGGGAGATAATTATATCAACTCTATGTTCGAGCTTATTGGGTTAGATTGTTTGCTTTACATAGACGAGGTAATTTATCCCTTGTTCCTTCTTGAGTTCTTTAGTACTTACTCCATGCTTGAAATCAACAACCAAATCTTTATTCGTTTATTGTTGAATGGTCAAATCATTCAATATTCCCTCGATGACTTTGGTGATATTCTTGGTGTGCCATTTGAAGGCACTTGTCGTTTCACGGATAAGTGGAGACTAGATGCTCTCTTGGAGTCAAACGATAAACCTCCAAATGACACCACCGAAGTTCATCTAAATTTCATCCTTGAAATCATCACGAAAGAGCGTAGTGGAAACGTTGTGAGAAGCCTTCATACAAATGTGCGAAATGTGAATAGGTATGAAGTGCTCTCAAGCGACCTTAAGGATTACATGCTCCAATGGGCTAACATCCTTAGGGAAAATGTGTTTTGTCTTGGTGGGAACCGAGATCATATCCCGGCTTGCATGGGGCATATGTTGTTTTGCCTGTTTACTTCCACCAAGTACAATCTTGCATATTACATCGCTCAACGTATAAATTATGCTATTTCCAAACCCAAAACAAACCTCCCTTATGCTATGCTTCTTACTCGCCTCTTTAGAAGGGTTGGTCAAGATTTTCCTCAACTCGATCTTTCTCGCTTTCACCCGGTTCAACGGGTTATGTTGCCTATTCAAGAGGCGTATCAACGAAAGCCAAGAAGTGACCGTGGTTCGAGAAAATCCGACCATCAAGAGCCGGATGAGGAGGACACCGATATGCCACCAAGTGATGGTGATGGCATCGGTCCTAGTTCTCATTTTGACTATTCAAGTAACTCCCATCCATCCTCAAATCAATTCGAGGATGATTTTGAAGACTTAGCTCCTCCTCCTCACCCTTCTAGTGATGTTCCTGAAGATCTCAATATGGAGCATCTTTATCGTGAGAATCTTAGAACTCGGGGAGAATTACATGAACACCGAGTGGAGTCAAGAAAAGGGTTCAAGTATTTGGGAAAGATGATCAAGGGTTTAGGAAAGAAAAGGAGGTGAAGACTTTGAAGTTATGTCAAAGTTTGGATTTGATGGTTAAACATTTGGTTATTAACTCTTTGATTTATTTGTTTATTAACTTGTGTTGCATGCTTGGATTACTATTTATTTTGATCCTTAATGTTGCTTATGCAATATTGTTTGTGTTTTACATAGCTTTGTGCATGCCTTTTGATAGTTAGCTTATTAGATTATGATCTGTAGTTAACTTTGGCTTGTGAAACTTTTGGGAAAAATCTGGGTTTATCAAAAACTGGGAAGGGAAATTTTTCAAAACCTTCTGGTCACGGTTCCATATCGTCCCGCGGTTCCTTATCGATAAGGTACCGCCGGTCCTAGATAAGGAACCGCCGGTCACTGTGCACGACAGCATCTTTGCTTTACACTGTTTTCTTAATTTTGTGTAAACCTTGCATGATTTTCAGTAATAAACTGCACATTTCCTAAACTAGGTTACCTAAATTCATTATTCACCTAAAATGATTTTAACCCATTACTAGTTTGGATCATCCCCTCACCCATTTAAACCCACCTTGTTTGCCATGTTCTTCACACATCAAACATACTTCCCTAAACCTTAAACCACCCTAATCAACCATGGTGTGTACCAAAACCTCAAACACTCCCAAGACCTCCACCCCAAGGAAAACACTCAAAATAAGGGTTAAGGTAGCTAAGCCTAACTCCTCACCTTTCCACACACCTAAGAATGAGAATGCTCCTATCCTCATTTCTTCATCACCTTCCCCACCTCTTGCACCATGCAAGACTTCATCCACCCATGGTACTAACCACTCCATTGGTTCTACCTCCTCTTCATTCAACTTAAGAATGAATGAGCTTTCTTCTCCCTGCACTCCAAGTGCACCCTTGGAAGTGACCACACAACCTCAACCAATCCAAAGCATTCCTTTTGGGAATGACTTTAATGACACTTTGGTGACTTTACCATTTACCCCTCACAACTCACCTATTTCACCAACCTTGGAGGATTTACCTCCACACTCACCCATTTCCCCTTTGGGGAACATGCCTCCACTTTCACCCACATCACCCTTGGAGAACTTGCCTCCTCCACCTCCACCCAACTCAAACATCCCAATTTTGGGTGTCCCTCTTTCCCTCCTCTTGGGTGATCCTTACTTTGGGTTTCAACAAACTCATGGTCCTAGATGTCCATGTTGTCTCTACAACCACTACATCATCCATAACCTAAGGATGGATATGTATGGACTACATAGGGGTTTGCAAGACTTCTTGCTTGCCTTGTTCTCTATGCCTCCTCCTAGGAGATGAATGATGGAGTTTTTATAATAAGAGTTTTCAACAACAAGGCAAAGAAAACTACTTATCTAGATTTAATATTAAGCTAGCTATGTATTAGTTAGTCTTTATTTATCTTTGTACTTTCCTCATTAATGAATGTTTCATGTTGTTGTCTTATGAATTTAGTTTTGTGTGATTCTATCATTTTGTGCACACTAATCAACTTTAATTTGAAATTAAAATTGAACCTAAATCTATCACAACCCCTAAAATTGGTTCAAAATGATATCTAAATTATTTTGTCACCCTTTGTCAAGACATTCTTTGTGAATGTGTTGCTTTATGCAACCCTAGCATATTTTGGTTCTAATAGAGGTAAAGTTCCAAGATTTGCAACTTTTTGAAAAAGTCTTAGTTTTTCCCAAAACCCAGGAAAAACATAGTTTAAAGTCCACTGGACGCGGTTCCTTAAAGACCCGCGGTTCCTTAGTGATATGGAACCGCCGGCCCCTATAAGGTACCGCGGCCAGAAAGTGGCTTTTGACGATTTTTTGGTCAAAACTTTTAAAACCCTATTCCCAGTCAAGATTCCTTGTTTACTCAAATTGACTAAACATTACTTGACACTACTCATTTTGTATTCAAATTCTTACCTTGATTACATTTTACTTATACCCCAACCTTGAGATTTCATTCTCACACCTTCCCAACCTTGAGAATTCATTCTCACATAACCTTGAGATATCATTCTCACACTCTCAGAATGCCTAACTCCTACATTCCTAACCTTGACATTTCTTTGTCACAACCCCTCTCACCCAAAGCTTCCTCATCCAAGCTTTCAAAGAAACCGAAAATCTCGGTTCGACCCGTTTGGGTTAAGAAGAATGAACCATCTTCGTCCAAACCACCCAAAAACCCTACCTTCTCTCCAATCAAGTATTGGAATGAGACTTACACCATAAACCCCATCACCGGAGCAAAAGAAAATGTTCCACCACCACCACAATCCTTCAATACCCCTCAACTCAATGACCTTTCAACCTTCCCAAACCTCACAAGGCATTGTGAAAACACTCCCAAACCCTTTACCCCACCACCACCAAACCCTAAGTTTGATGCCATACCCCCATCAAACAATTTTGTGTTGCATCATGGATCCTCGTGTGATTGTTGCCGATTTCAACAAATTGAACTTGCTCATGTGTATGAGAAGTTAAATTTTCTTGAATTCCTCATCACTCGACCTCCTATTCAAGTTTTCGTTCCGGTGGACAAAACTTCGAATGATGCATCGTCGTCTTTTTAGTTTTATCTTATTTTTAGCAATCTTGGAAAATATCACTATTAGACTAGCTTATGCTTAGTGGTTTATTTTTCATTTTTTGCTTTTAGATACTCATACTATGTGTATGACTATCTTCTTTGTTGTATTTTTTTATGTAACCTTTGTGTTATTTGTGTGCTATTTCATTAGTTCTATTTTGAGTTGATCTTGGTTAATTTTTTACAATTGCTTATGGGTGATTACATCAATTCTAAAGCTTTAACCCATTGACAAGCTTATCATCTTCATTGGATTGAAGTTTGATTTTGTCAATTACCTCTTTGGACATACTTAGCAAAATACTTGCTTCTAATTTGAGATTTCTTCGTTTTCTCCCTCTCAAGTTACTTAGTAGGTAGTGATCATATATACATTGGTGTTTCTTTCCTTTCTACTAACCTTTGTGTAGCATGTCACCTTAGCTCACAAACTTGGTGCCCCAAGCAAGGGGGAGCAACCACCAAGGGGGAGCTACTAGCAAAGTTCGATGTTCTTCAAAGACTTTTGCTAACCTTTTTGCTACGACAAAGGGGGAGAAATGATAGTGATAAACTAGTTAATAATTCCATAGTTTGTGTTTCTACGTAAATGAGTTTATCGTTTGTCGTAATCAAAAAGGGGGAGATTGTTAATGCAAGTGATGCCTAAAAACATTATTAGTGTTAACTAATCTTTCTTAGTTTTGATCACAACAAACCATACAACACATTTAGTGTAAAACACAAAATGAATTATTTAACTAACACTATCATCAAGGTAATAATCATATCACTAACCTTTCTTAATCATACTTAGTGATCATCAAAATGATTATCCTTAAAACTCACTTTTGTTAATAAGACAAAAGACTTTTTAATAAACTTTCTTTTTTAGAAAATGTTTTATTAAAATGGAAAATGAAAATTTGAAAATGGCATATTCCAAATGCTGTTAGAATATCCTTTGAAGGGTTCAAATACCTCAGATATTCCCACCCCACTAAAAGACAAAAAACGGAGCGGAGTCTAGTGGCGGTACCTTAAGTACCTACGCGGTACCTTAGCGATATGGTACCGCGGGGTTAGATAAGGTACCGCGCACAGTAGCCGTTATAGATCCGTTGTAACTTTGTCTCCTTTAAATAGTGGGTCAAATCTCACTTTCCAGCAAGCCTCTTGGACGTTTTTCTCCGCCCTCTTTCTATTTTCTATAGCATAATCATTAGTAAATGATCACTTAAATTGTTAAGGATGTTTACATATGATTATCCTCTTGATCCCCTCCTTTACCATGTCCAATGAGAAGATCACTCACTCACTAGTGTTGTGATAAAGATGAATCTATGAGCTAGTCATATTCATCGTGATACCCTTTTTTGTTTTAGGTCAATCCAATGTATTTATGAATACTTGGACTAGTTGTGTTCATCCAAGTTATTTGTGGATACTTGGATTTGTTGTGTACATCCATTGCATATGTGTTTGCTTGGATTTGTGTTGTGTAAATCCAAGCTACATGTGTGTACTTGGATAAGTCTAGTTGAGTTGTAATAAATTTGATTAGGAGTTCTCACTAAACTATAAAGTGATGTGGTTGTGTCTTGTGAGTTCTCACTAAACTTCAAAGTGATTAGTAGTTGTGTTGTGTGAAGTTCTCACTTAGCTTCAAAGTGAAGAGTCGTGAAGATTGGTTCTAGCTTTCGATTAGAACTCGACATCTAGCCTTGTGTCGTAAAATGGTGAAGTAGGCAACGTCGTGAAGATTGGTTCTACCTTAAGATTAGAACCCGACATCTAGCCTTGTGTCGTTAAATTGTGAAGTAGGCAACGTCGTGTAGATTGGTCCTAGCTAAAGATTAGGTCTCGACATTTAGCTTAGTGTCGGAAAATAATGTAAGCAACGATGTAAGGTTTTCTCCACCGAGAAGGGAGCTTGTGGATATAGTGGAAATATCGAGTAGGTGTACTCGAGGAGTGGAGTAGAAACGAGGATAGAGCCTCGTTGTTGAACCACTATAAATCTTGGTGTCTTCCCACTAGGTTGTCTCCTTCCTTACTCTTTACTTATTTCATTATCATTATACTTGCTTATTATCTATGCTAGTGCATTTCAATTGAACCTAATCATTATGCAACTTAGCCTCAAGTAAAAGATAGTTTAGATACAAACCAAATTGAAAGTAATTTTAATTTGGTCACCAATCGAAGAGAAACTATTCAACCCCCCCCCCCCCCCCCTTCTAGTTTCTACACTGATGATCAAGTACTCCGGCAAGCATTGTTAGCTGAGGCTCATAGCTCCCCATTCTCTATTCATCCTGGTTCGACCAAGATGTACCATGACATCAAGCAGTACTTTTGGCGGAGTGGTATGAAACATGATGTTGCGACTTACGTCCCCAAATGTCTTACCTGCCAGCAGGTTAAGATCAGGCATCAGCGATCTGGCGGTCTTCTTTAACCGTTAAATATTCCAGAGTGGAAGTGGGACAAAATCACTAATAAGTGTGAAAACACTTATCCTTTTACCACTTATTTCCAATAATAACAAGACCAAAACGTGTATTTTATGTCGTAAAAGTCGGAATTATGCGTGGTTTGTGTTTTTATTGTGTTTTAGGACCAAAATATGAAAAAGGAAGAAAACACGGGCTTTCACGGGCTTTTATCGAAGAAAACGAGAAAAGACGAAGTCAAAAGATCAATAGTGCAAAAAGAACGGAAGTCCAAGGCCTATTCTGAAGATTTATCGAAGAAAAAGTCTAAAGACGGAAGTTTAATGAAGTCGAAGGAACTCAAGTCTAATAGAAGAAGAAAATTACTAGACAAGTTCAATTTACATCTACAAAACCCGAGACGACGTCGAGAAAGACAAAGAATTTAGATCGAGTCAAGAAGAAAAGAAAGAAAGAAGGAAGCACACACGCATTCCCCACTCCCTATATATACCCTCCTAATGACACATTAGGAGGGTGTTAGTCATTAGCTAGTTTAATTATCTTTGTTTTAGTTTTCATTTTAGAGAGAGAAAGTATCTTTTTTTTTAAGTTAAGCTTTAGTTAATCTTTGTATTTGAATTTCATTAATCAAAAGTTCAAGTTTAAGCTTTTTAATCTTCAATCTTTTTCTTCCTTTCTTGATTTTACTTTGTTCTTGATCTGAAATATTATTTCAAAGTTCTTGATTTTGATGTTTTCGTGATTAGAAGGTTTATCTTTTTAAGCTTTCCTAAATCTCACACGAATTAAGCTTTGAGCTATTCATGCTTAGTGGCTTATTGAGTGTTTTGCTTATTATTGTTTTTAGTTTTCCTAAAAAGATTCATACCTTAAAAGTTAATCTTAGAAAGTTTGCTTATTTGGAGATTTGATAAGTTTTCCATTCGTAGCTTATCAAGTCTCCTTAATATTGGTCGTATTGAGTTATTGGCAAGTGCTTATTGAAACTGCTTATTGAAACTTTGGCTTATTTTCATTTTCGGATTGTTTGTGTTCCATCGCAATATTGAGGTTTGCACATTCCGACGGATTGTTATTTGTATCGCAATAACCCTTAAGGGTTTTACTTTGCAATCTAGAGTACCATCTCCCTTATTCCGATCTGGGATTGCGATCGCTCATTGCGATCGCATATTCCGACCGAATTTAAGGTTACTTTGTGACGAAACTCTGCCCAATTATAGTTTGTAACATTCCGATAGAATCATATTGCGACAGAAGTGTATTGCGACAGATACATTCCGATAGGATTGAGCTTGTGTATTCCGATCTGAAACATTCCGATAGACAGGGTATTCCGATTGACCTACATTCCGACAGTCTTAACTTTGATATTCCGATGGCTTGTTTTAAATATATTCCGATGGTTTAAGCTTTTAGGTTTTAAAAGTTTTACAAAGTTTTAAATTCTAAATTTACTTGTTAAGTTTTTAAACATTTACATTTTACTCAACGACATTTTCTTATTTACCATTAGTTTAAAATAGATAATCAACCAAACCAAATTATTTTTCACCAAAAGACAATTGAGTCGCACTTTCTACCAATAATCAATTCGAAAAGACTTGGAACAACGAAATTATTTTATACGCGGCTTAAAAACCTTGTATTAAATGGCGCCGCTGCCGGGTCTTTTTGTTAAGATTAACGGTTTTTAGTGAGAGACGCGTTGGATTTTGGGATCCGTTCTTTTATGAACGTTATTTTCCCTGCCAAAAATTTTCAAAAATCCATAAAAATTAAAAAAATTTCAAAAATACAAAAATATTAAAAAAATCATAAAAAGCATTTCTTTTCCTAAGTTTTGCACCAAAAAGATTATATATATATATTCTCTGTTTCTTTGGTATCTTTTTCTTGTGCAGGTGTATGCGTACTAGATCTTCAAATTATTCTGAGCCCGAGACTCGTGAAGATTTAGATATGGCTGGTGTGCATAACAACAATAACAACCCACCTCTACCCAATTTGAATAACAATAACAACAACAATGTTCCCCTACCTGATTTACGAACAATGGAGGAACTTTGTCAACCCACCATGAACGGACGCGGAGGACCGATTGCGCCGATGCAAATCACGGCTCCTAAATTTTCGTTGAAGCATCACATGATCCAGCAAGTTCAAAACGCTTGCCCGTTTAGCGGATTACCGGATGATGATGCCAACAAACATCTCGACAAGTTCATTACCATCACCCAAAGCATGAAACTTCCCGGTGCTTCCATGGATTTTCTTCGCCTTCACCTATTTCCACACAATTTATCCCATCATGCCGAAAAATGGTTTGATCGTCTTCCCAAAAACTCTATTCAAACATGGGATGACATGACTCAAAAATTTTTGTCGCGCTACTTTCCACCATCCATGGTCACTAGTCTTCGCAACCAAATCAGTGGATTCACACAAGAACCTGATGAGTCGCTTTTCGATGCTTGGGAACGCTATAATGTTTTGATCGACCGTTGTCCAAACCATAACATGCTACCTGTTACTTTGATTGATACTTTCTATAATGGTTTAACTTTTCGTGATCGTGATACGATTAATGCTGCCGCTTGTGGTACATTCATGGAGAGAAGACCTGAGGAGTGTAGAGAGCTGATTGAGAACATGACCACTCACCACAAAAATTAGGATTCATCCGCATCCTCAAGATCAAACCCGAGAGTCAATGTTTCTTCTACTTCTTCAAATCCTGATATTACCGAAATGTCCTACGCAATAGTCGAAATGAGCAAAAAGATTGAATTTTTAGCCACTAACCAATTTCAGCAAGCTAAAGCTGTAGCCACGTCTTGTGAGATTTACGGGGATTCTCATTCATACACCGATTTTCCTTCTACTCTTGACAATCCGGAAAATGTGTATGCCGCTAACGGTAACTTTTCTACAGGAGGCTACCCAGCACGTCCTCAAGGAGACCGTAACTTGCTAAGTTATCGTTCGAATAACTATCTATCTCCACCCGATTTTTCCCCTCAAAACCAAAACCAAAACAATTTCAACCGCAACAATCAAAGCCAACCTCGAGCTACCAATCAATATCAATCCCAAAGAAACCCATATCCACCTCAAGGAAATAATTTAGCTTACCAAACCCCACCTCTCAATCAACCCACGACATTGAACCAAGACCTCGAAACTTACATGAGGACCAATAGAGATATGGTGACGGATCTTCAAAGGCAATTCATTAACTTGAAAGGTGACATGGCAAAACAAGGGAACGATATTCGAGCTGAGCTAAGGAATGACATGGCGAAACAAGGGAATGCTCTTCAAGCCGACATGAGAAACTCTATGAACAATCAAACAAATAACTTAAGGGATATGATGGCTAGTTTTTCCCAAGTAATCAAGCCTCTGGTTCGGGTTCTCTTCCGAGTAAGACCGTTGTTATTCCAAGAGGGGAGATGAAAGCAATCACCACCCGAAGTGGCAAAGGTTTAAAGGAACCCGAAATTCCTACACATACACCGGTGATTGTGACAAAAGAAAACGAGTCCCCTTCTCCAATTCCTCCACCTTCTACTTCCACCCCTCCACCACCTAAGGATGTGAGTGAGAATTCCATACCAAAGCCTTCATCTCAACCCAATATACCTTATCCCTCAAGGTTGAGGAAAGAGAAATTGAAGAACAAGGATGATATTCAGGTTTCTAACTTTCTCAAAATGTTTAAACAACTGAATTTCAATATCTCCTTTGCTGAGGCTCTCGCTCACATGCTGAAGTATGCGAAAATGTTTAAAGATCTTCTCAGCGATAAGGAGAAACTCCTTGATATCGCTCAGACCCAACTTAATGAGAATTGCTCTGTAGTCCTCTTAAGGAAATTACCAACAAAACTTGGTGATCCGGTTCGTTTCTTGATTCCTTGCAACTTCCCCGGGGTAGAGAATTGTATGGCCCTTGCCGATCTAGGTGCTAGTATCAACTTAATGCCTTTAAGTGTTTGGAAACAATTATCTCTACCCGAGCTAGTCCCCACCCGAATGACATTGGAATTAGCTAACCGTACGGTTGCTTATCCGGTGGGGATAGCCGAAGACGTCTTCGTTGGTGTCGATAAATTCACCTTTCCGGCGGATTTTGTTGTCGTTGACTACGAGATGGACCCCCGTGTTCCATTAATCGTTGGACGTCCATTCCTGAGGACCGGTCGCACTCTCATTGATGTAGCTGTGGGCGAATTAATCATGAGAGTTGGTGACGATAAAATCGCCTTCAACATGGGTAAACTTTCTAAGCAGCCTTCTGAACACGATAGTGTTAATTTCATTGACGTTCTTGATGAGACTTGTGAAGAACATTTCAAAGACGCTTGTAAAAGTGGTTCTTCTTCTCTACCCATTGTTGAGACCGTTGCCTCTATTGCTCCATCACTAACTCCATTTGGAGAAAGTGACTTCATTTTGAAAGAATTTGAAGAAACTTTGGGAGATGTAGACTTAAAATATGACGATTCTCCCTCCAATTGGGATGAAGACATTCGTACTATTGAGAAACTTCTCAATGAGGACCATATTTCTCCACCATCTCCTAAGGATATCTCTATCGATGATCCGAATTTGAAAGCGTCTTCCATCGAAAATCCTCCGGATTTAGAACTTAAGGATCTGCCGTCTCATCTCGAGTACGTTTTCCTTGAAGACAACAAGAAGTCACCCGTCATCATCGCTAAGGACTTGAAAGAAGAAGAAAAATCCCGACTTATCGTCGTGCTGAAGAATCATAAGAAAGCGATTGCGTGGAAAATTTCCGATATTCGTGGAATTGATCCTCACTTTTGCACACGTAAAATTCTCATAGAGGACGACTTTAAACCCACTATTCAAAGCCAAAGAAGGGTGAATCCCAAGATCCATGACGTTATCAAAAAAGAGGTTATCAAACTTCTTGATGCGGGAATGATCTACCCTATCTCGGATTCACCATGGGTTAGTCCCGTCCATTGTGTGCCTAAGAAAGGCGGAATTACCGTTGTGCCTAATGAAAACAACGAGTTGATTCCTACTCGTCTCGTTATAGGGTGGAGAGTTTGTATAGACTATCGCAAACTCAATGATTCTACGAGAAAGGATCATTTTCCCCTTCCTTTCATGGACCAAATGCTTGAACGTCTAGCGGGTGATAGGTGTGAAAACACCCATCCTTTTACCACTTATTTCTGGCTAAAACAAGACCAAAACACGTATTTAATATCATTTTTTTGGAATTATGCGTGGTTTTTGTGTTTATTGTGTTTTCAGAGTCAACCGGATGAATATTGAAGAAAACATGGGATTGCACGGGTTTTATCGAAGAAAAAGACTCAAGACGAAGTCTATTGTCCAAGAGATGCAAAAGATTTGAAGTCATTGCGCCTATTAGAAGATTTATCGAAGAAAAGGCCAAAGATGGAAGATTCTTATATGTCGAAGAACTCGAGTCTATTAAACAAAAGATTATAGGACGAGTTGGAATTATTAACCGACACTTCTCAAAATTCAAAGTCGGAAACGTTTATTTAAAAGAAACGTAAAGACTAAAGAAGAAAGAAGAAAAGAAGCCCAAAACAAAGCCCATTCACAAGCCCACCATCACAAGAGACGCCTATATATATAGGATTTCACTTCACATTTTAGGGAGTTAGTCTTAGTTTTTAGTTTTGAGTTTTTATTTTCTCTAGTTTTAGAGAGAGAAAGTTCTAAACTTTCTCTCACTAGTTTTCATCTTTCTTTCCTTCAAGATCAAACTTTTGTATTGTTTTTCATTAATCAAGTTTCAATTCAAGCTTTTAATCTTTAATCTCGTTCTACCTTTCTTGATTTTAGTTAACTTTTGGTACGATTTACTTATGATCCGTGTTGTTCATCTATGTTTTCGTGCTTAAAAAGTTAATCTTTTTATGTTTCCTTAAGTTTCTACACGAATAAGCTTTAAGATCTTTGTGCTTATTGGCTTATTTGTAAGTTTAACTTATTTACTTTTTAAAAGTTTTCTTAAAAAGTTTATCTTTTTATGGATTGATTCAAAAGTTTGCTTATTTTATATTTGGATAAGTTGTATTTGAGCTTATTTGATCCGGTTCACATTAGATTCGTTATAGTTTGGGTATTAGCTTATTCCATTAGCTTATTTCCCTAGCTTAAATTTCGGATCAACATTGTTATCGGAAAGGGCAAAGCCCTTTTCCGACCAGGTATTCCGACCACACCACACCCTTCTTTCTGATCGTGTGATCGGAAAAGGGTTTATATTATTCTGATTTGACTTGTTTGCTGAGATTCCGATTAGTGCATTATTCTAATTATTCCGATTGGGTATTTTTAGTGTATTCCGATTTGAACCTTTCTCCCATATTCCGATCACTGTTGATCGGAATCGGGTGTATCATTCCGACGGTGACCTTTATGGTTATTCCGGTCTGGGTATTTTAAGACATTCCGATTATACCTTTTATTTAGATTATTCCGATCAGTACTCGTTTTTAAATATTCCGATCTTACTTTCTTTTAGTATTTTCCGATTTAGTTCATGTTTTTACAAAAGTTTCCAAGAGTTAGTTTTATTTAGAGTTCAAGTATTTTTCTAAATTTGTCGTTAAGTTTTCAAGCATTTATTTTTAAACTCGTCTTTTTAGTTTAATCTTTTAAAGCTTTAATTTTACTCTTCGACACTTACTTATTTGTTATTAGTTCAAAATAGATAAACAAACCAACACCTTTTTATTAACCAAGAACAAATCATTCTACTTAGAACCGTGATCAATTCGCGGGACTCATTTTTGCAATGACCAATTCGCAAGAGTCATGGCTAAGTATGGTGTAAATCATCGTCTTTCCACCGCCTACCACCCACAAACTAATGGCCAGGCTGAAATATCCAACCGAGGATTAAAGCGAATTCTTGAAAGAACCGTGGGAGAGCATCGTGCCTCATGGGCTGATAAACTTGATGATGCTTTGTGGGCTTTTCGTACCGCATACAAGACTCCGATTGGTTGTACACCATATCGTCTCGTGTACGGGAAAGCATGCCACCTCCCCATTGAGTTGTTGCACAAGGCTTATTGGGCCTTGAAGTGGGCTAATTTCGATATCAACAAAGCCGGTGACCTACGCAAGATCCAACTCAATGAGCTGAATGAACTCCGTAATGAGGCTTATGAAAATTCTTTGATCTATAAGGATAAGACTAAGCTCATTCAAGACTCCAAGATTAAAAACCGAGAGTTCCAAGTTGGAGACAAAGTTTTACTCTTTAACTCTCGGTTGAAAATCTTTTCGGGCAAGCTGAAATCTCGTTGGTCCGGCCCATTCACCATTGCCCAAATTTTTCCATATGGTACTCTCGAGCTCGCTCAACCTAATGGTCCGAATTTTAAGGTGAATGACCAACGAGTGAAGTTGTACTTTGGCGAGGACATCTCTCATGAGATGATTCCATCCCTCACCACATTCCCCATGAACTAATTTTGGGTCGAGTCAGGCTCGTGACTCGGTTATAAAAAACAAGCGCTCCTCGGGAGGCAGCCCGAGTAGCTATCCTTTTCTGTTTTAACCTCCTAAGTGTAGGGGGGCCTATATAGGTGTTTGTATTTATGTGGTGATGTGATTATAGGGATCAATGCACTTTTGGAACCTTTGAAGAACCGTGCTCCCATGTTATCCGAAACCCGGTTCTATCTCTCAACTATCGTGATTCAATTTTCTTCATACTCACATTTGAAATTGATCACTTTAGTCGTCTCTTCCTTAGCTTCATTTAACCAACGTGCACAATGTCATAAGTGTAGGGGAGACTTTTCCCACATGCTTAAACATTGAGGACAATGTTTATCTTAAGTGTAGGGGGACTTCTATCGAAGTTTTAAGTGGACTTTTCCATGATAATGCCTTCATTTAACCGGAAAATCATCTTTTTCAACATTTTTCAAATTTTTAATTAACTTTGGCCATGTAGTCGTAATTTTTAAATTTTTATCATTGCTTTCATATGTATATATCCGGCAATAAAGTCAAAAATATTAATAAAGTGGTGTAGCTAGTTTAGAAGTCTTTGACATATTAGGCCCGTTGCGATTATTTTGACTCAACCCGAATAGACTTATCTAAGTTTATTCTAGCTAGTATCCTTAACCATGTAGACCTTAATTGGTTTATTAGGCTAAGCATCCACGAGTCTCATTACTTGAGATTTTAAATTGTGGAGAACGAGAAATGATAGAGTCAATTATAAGTCGGTATTCTTGCACAAGCTCACTTGGTGTAATTATTTGCCTATTCTCCCATCACTTGCTAATAATTTATCTGCAATAAGTAAGGTCGTACGATTTGAAAAGTTACTTAGCTTCTAGCCCAAGATCGTTTAAAAGTTGCTCGGTAATGATAAGAGTTCATAGCCAAGGCATAACTTATGAAGCGGGGCGCGAAGATTGACGAGTCCGAAAAGGCCCTAACAAGGCATGAGGATTCCATTTTATTGCTGAAGATCCAAAGTGATGTGAAAAGCATTATTCCCAAAATCAATATGAAGGATCAAGACTCACGACGAAAAGCAATCAACTCCCATAAAGATCATGGAGAAGTCTATCCGAAAAGACCCTAACAAGGTATGAGGATAAATAGATCCAAGTCCGAAAAGGAGGCGGATCGTTGTATCTCAAAATCCCAATTAGCGATTGAAGAAATAATCATGAAGTCGTGGTCAACAAAGTTGGAGTACCCCTCATAAGTCTCCAAGTGAAGAAACTCTATTAACGAAGAGAAGACCATTATCTCAAGAACGTCTCTCAAGATATGAAGTATGAAGTACATGCCAAATATCGGCCCGAGAAAGGTCTCAAATCGTGAACCAAGTTATGCCAAGATATGAACTTTTTGATATCCCGAGAAGCAGTTTTAAGAGATTTTGTCCTTTAGCTAACTATTGATCAAATCGTCCTACTTTGCTTTCAGCCTAAATAAACTATCGAAATAAGTCCAAAAAATGCATCTTCATGATCATTCTAAGACAAAAATAAAATATAAGAGATACACCTAGGAATAATTAGTTTAAGCATTTAATTAAGCCATGTGTGTAAGTGTTGGATACGCTAACTTATAATAACAATGATCTCGTTTTTAAGCTTAGTTTGGGGAACGTGAAACTTGAGGGTGATAAATCTTCGCAGCACCGAAGCCCTAATGTAAGTCCTTGATCTCTTTGCAAGTTATTTCCACGTAGATATTTTCTATCCTTTTGATTACTTTAGAAGTTTTAATTTCTCTTAGTACTTTAATTTCTGTTCAGTAGAATTTTAATAAGGCCAAGGTTGATTGATTATGAGAAAAGTGTAAATTTGCTTTATCACTAAGCATTGCATGAGGGCATGGCAATGGTTAAGTGTAGGGGATTTGATAGGTGTGAAAACACCCATCCTTTTACCACTTATTTCTGGCTAAAACAAGACCAAAACACGTATTTAATATCATTTGTTTGGAATTATGCGTGGTTTTTGTATTTATTGTGTTTTTAGAGTCAATCGGATGAATATTGAAGAAAACATGGGATTGCACGGGTTTTATCGAAGAAAAAGACTCAAGACGAAGTCTATTGTCCAAGAGATGCAAAAGATTTGAAGTCATTGCGCCTATTTGAAGATTTATCGAAGAAAAGGCCAAAGATGGAAGATTCTTATATGTCGAAGAACTCGAGTCTATAAAACAAAAGATTAGGGATGAGCGTTTTGACCCGAATCCCGAATCCGAATCCGAACCGCTCCCGGAACCGTACCGATTCCCGGTACCCGAATCCCGTTCGGTACGGGATCGGGACTACAAAATAAGGTAAAAAAAAATTCGGGACCACTAATTCGGTACGGGATCGGTACCAAAATCGGGAAATTCCCGAAAAAAAACGGGAAAATCCGATTTCCCGGTACCGGTACCGATACCCGTACCGGTACCGATACCCGAATCCCGTTCGGGTACGGGATCGGTACATAACTTTTTAGATCGGGAAAAAATCGGGAGCACTAAATCGGGACGGGATTGGTCCCGAGCTCATCCCTACAAAAGATTATAAGACGAGTTGGAATTATTCACCGACACTTCTCAAAATTCAAAGTCGGAAACGTTTATTTAAAAGAAACGTAAAGACTAAAGAAGAAAGAAGAAAAGAAGCCCAAAACAAAGCCCATTCACAAGCCCACCATCACAAGAGACGCCTATATATATAGGATTTCACTTCACATTTTAGGGAGTTAGTCTTAGTTTTTAGTTTTTAGTTTTCATTTTCTCTAGTTTTAGAGAGAGAAAGTTCTAAACTTTCTCTCACTAGTTTTCATCTTTCTTTCCTTCAAGATCAAACTTTTGTATTGTTTTTCATTAATCAAGTTTCAATTCAAGCTTTTAATCTTTAATCTCATTCTACCTTTCTTGATTTTAGTTAACTTTTGGTACGATTTACTTATGATCCGTGTTGTTCATCTATGTTTTCGTGCTTAAAAAGTTAATCTTTTTATGTTTCCTTAAGTTTCTACACGAATAAGCTTTAAGATCTTTGTGCTTATTGGCTTATTTGTAAGTTTAGCTTATTTACTTTTTAAAAGTTTTCTTAAAAAGTTTATCTTTTTATGGATTGATTCAAAAGTTTGCTTATTTTATATTCGGATAAGTTGTATTTGAGCTTATTTGACTCGGTTCACATTAGATTCGTTATAGTTTGGGTATTAGCTTATTCCATTAGCTTATTTCCCTAGCTTAAATTTTGGATCAACATTGTTATCGGAAAGGGCAAAGCCCTTTTCCGACCAGGTATTCCGACCACACCACACCCTTCTTTCCGATCGTGTGATCGGAAAAGGGTTTATGTTATTCTGATTTGACTTGTTTGCTGAGATTCCGATTAGTGCATTTTTCTAATTATTCCGATTGGGTATTTTTAGCGTATTCCAATTTGAACCTTTCTCCCATATTCTGATCACTGTTGATCGGAATAGGGTGTATCATTCTGACGGTGACCTTTATGGTTATTCCTATCTGGGTATTTTAAGACATTCCGATTATACCTTTTATTTAGATTATTCCGATCAGTACTCGTTTTTAAATATTCCGATCTTACTTTCTTTTAGTATTTTCCGGTTTAGTTCATGTTTTTACAAAAGTTTCCAAGAGTTAGTTTTATTTAGAGTTCAAGTATTTTTCTAAATTTGTCGTTAAGTTTTCAAGCATTTATATTTAAACTCGTCTTTTTAGTTTAATCTTTTAAAGCTTTAATTTTACTCTTCGACACTTACTTATTTGTTATTAGTTCAAAATAGATAAACAAACCAACACCTTTTTATTAACCAAGAACAAATCATTCCACTTAGAACCGTGATCAATTCGAGGAGATTCCGAGACTAATACTGAACCCCAATGAAAACGCTTGTATCAGCGGGTAATGACTATTACTGCTTTTTAGACGGTTTCTCCGGGTATTTTCAAATTCCCATCGATCCTAAAGACCAAGAGAAAACCACATTCACTTGTCCTTATGGAACATTTGCTTACAAAAGAATGACTTTCGGCTTATGCAATGCTCCTGGGACATTCCAAAGGTGTATGATGGCTATCTTCCATGACATGGTTGAAGAAACTATGGAAGTCTTCATGGATGATTTTTCGGTCTATGGTGATTCTTTCTCTTCTTGCCTTGCCAATTTAGAACGCATGCTTAAGCGGTGTGAAGACACTCGCCTTGTTCTAAATTGGGAAAAATGCCATTTATGGTAAAAGAAGGCATTATGCTTGGACATAAAATCTCAAAAGCCGGTCTTGAAGCGGACCGTGCTAAAGTGGATGTCATAGCCAAATTACCTCCACCTTCAACCGTGAAGGGTGTGAGAAGTTTCCTTGGTCATGCGGGCTTCTATCGTCGATTCATTCAAGATTTTTCTAAAATCGCTCGCCCGATGACCCACCTCTTGGAAAAAGATACTCCTTTCATCTTTTCCAAAGAGTGTCTTGAATCCTTCAATCTTCTTAAGGATAAGCTGACTAAGGCACCGGTCTTGGTTACCCCTAATTGGGAGCTACCTTTTGAATTGATGTGTGATGTTAGCGACTTTGCTATTGGAGCGGTTTTGGGCCAAAGAGTGAACAAACACTTCCAACCAATCCATTATGCTAGCAAGACAATGACGGGGGCTCAATTGCATTATACCACTACCGAAAAAGAGCTTTTAGTTGTAGTGTATGCTTTTGAGAACTTCCGCCCCTATCTTGTCCTTTCCACCATAATTGTCTATACCGATTACTCCGCGTTGAAGTACTTGTTAACTAAACAAGATTCTAAGCCAAGACTTCTTCGTTGGGTTTTGCTCCTTCAAGAATTCAACATTAAAATTCGTGACAAGAAGGGAGCCGAAAACCTAGCCGCGGATCATCTAAGTAGACTTGAGGATCATTATCAAGGGGATCATCCGAATCAAGAGATCAATGACTCTTTTCCCCTTGAGGCCTTAATGTCTATAAATTCTAATCTTGATGACACCCCGTGGTTTGCGGACATTGCAAACTACTTAGCGGGTGGTATTCTCATCGAAGGGTTAACATCCCAACAAAAGAAGAAGTTCTTTAAAGATGTTAAGACTTACTTTTGGGATGACCCTTATCTCTTCAAACAATGTGTTGATCTGATTATTCGTCGGTGTGTTGATGGACCCGCAGCTTTAGACATTCTCGAAGCTTGCCATAAAGGACCCACCAGTGGTCACTTTGGTCCCAACTACACCGCGAAGAAAGTGTTTGATTCGGGATTCTATTGGCCCACCATTTATCGTGACGCTCACGAGATGGTTAAAAATTGTGATGCTTGCCAACGCCAAGGCTAGATCACACATAAAGATGAGATGCCTTAAAATTTTATACAAGAATGTGAAATCTTTGATGTATGGGGCATCGACTTTATGGGGCCATTTCCATCATCTAAAGGGAACAAGTACATCCTCGTAGCCGTTGACTACGTTTCTAAATGGGTTGAAGCTAAGGCTCTCCCTACGAACGATGCGAGGGTGGTTGTAAACTTTCTAAAGCAGCTTTTTGCTTGATTCAGTGTTCCTCGTGCTATAATCAGTGACCGCGGGACTCATTTTTGCAATGATCAATTTGCTAGAGTCATGGCTAAGTACGGTGTCAATCACCGTCTTTCCACCGCTTATCATCCCCAAACCAATGGTCAAGCCTAGATTTCTAACCGCAGATTGAAGCGAATTCTGGAACGTACTGTGGGAGAGCATCGTGCCTCGTGGGTCGATAAGTTAGATGATGCTTTGTGGGCTTTCCGTACCGCCTATAAGACCCCGATTGGTTGTACACCTTATCGTCTTATGTACGGGAAAGCATGCCACCTCCCTATTGAGCTGGAGCATAAGGCATACTGGGCCTTGAAGTGGGCTAACTTCGACATCAACAAAGCCGGCGATCTTCGGAAGATTCAACTCAATGAGCTAAATGAACTAAGGAATGAAGCTTATGAGAACTCATTGATCTACAAGGAGAAGACTAAGATCATCCATGATTCTAGGATTAAGAACCCAGAGTTCCACGTTGGTGATCAAGTTTTACTCTTTAACTCTCGGTTGAAGATCTTCTCGAGAAAGCTGAAGAGCCGCTGGTCTGGTCCATTCACCGTCGCCAAAGTCTTCCCATATGGCACCCTTGAGCTTTCTCAGCCAAATGGGCCCAATTTTAAGGTGAATGGCCAGCGCGTGAAGTTGTACTTTGGTGAGGACATCTCTCATGAGATGATTCCATCCCTCACCACGTTTCCTTTGAATTAAGTTCTGGGTCGAGTCAGGCTCGTGACTCGGTTAACAAAAACAAGCGCTTCTCGGGAGGCAACCCGTGATCTATCCTTTACCGTTTTCATAATAAGTGTAGGGGGAGCCCCGTATGTGTTTGTTGTCTTCTTTCTTATCATGTGCAGGGATTCGAGCTTTCAAAGATCCATTCTTGATGACTTTTGACGACCCGTGATTCCGTGTACCCGTCTTCCCAGTTCTATCCTAAACTGTCGTGATTCAATATTTCATATCGTATATGTTCACATTGAAATCACTATAGTTGTCCTTTCCTTAGCAAGATTTAAACAAAGTGCACAATGTCCTAAGTGTAGGGGAGTTTACTCCCACATGCTTAAACATTGAGGACAATGTTTATATCAAGTGTAGGGGGGACTTCTATCGAAGTAAGTGGTCTTTTCCATGAATTTGCCCTCATTTTAACCGAAAATTTGATTTTTCGACATTTTCCAAATTTTTAATCTATTTTGGCCTTGCAGTTTTCCTTTTTTTATCGTTATTTACTTTCTTTGCTAAAAATAAAGTTTAATAAAGTGATTTTTAAATTTTTCAAAGTCGTGAATATTTTGACTCAACCCGAGTTTACTTATCTAAGTTTACTCTAGCTAGTATCCTTAACGTGTTTAAGTCAAGTTTTGCTAGGCTTTTATATAGGGAACTTTAGAACGCGAAAGTCTTAACTCTCACGGGTTAAGAACAAGAACTTTTCGCAAGTTCCTATAATTGATCCTAGAGAGTTGTTTATCAAGGGAACTTTAAAATGCGATTTCTAAACTTGAAAAAGTCTAAGAATTTGCAAGATTCTATAGATGACTCGAAAACCCAAAACTTTGATTTAATGGGCTAAGCATCCACGAGTCTCATTCCTTGAGATTTTAAATTGTGGAGAACGAGAGATGATAGAGTCAATTATAAGTTTGGTATTCTTTCGTGAATTTATGTGAGATAATTATGAGCTTCTTCTCCCATCGCTTGCTAATAAATTTATCTACAATAAATAAGGTTGTACGATTTGAAAAGTTACTTAGCTTCTAGCCCAAGATCGTTTAAAAGTTGCTCGGTATTAATTAGAGTTCATAGCCAAGGCATAACTTATTGAAGCGGGATGCGAAGATTGGCGAGTCCGAAAAGGCCCTAACAAGGCATGAGGGCTACATTTTGTTGCTAAAGATCCAAAAGTGATGTGAAGAATCATTTATCAAAAATTAATATGAAGGATCGAGACACACGACGAAAAGCAAAAACTTCCCAAAAGATCATGGAGAAGTCTATCCAAAAAGGCCCTAACAAGGTACGAAGATAAATAGATCCAAGTCCTAAAAGGAGGCGGATCGTTGTATTTTTAAGTCCAAAATAAAGATTGGAGAAAAATGAAGAAGTCGTGGTCCAAATTTGAAGAATCTCTCAAAAACTTCAAGTGAAGAAATTCCTATTATGAAGAGAAGACCATAATTTCAAGAACGTCTCTCAAAGATTTGAAGTATGAAGTCACTGCCAAATGTCGGTCCGAGAAATGTCTCAAATCGTGAAGTGAGTTATGCCAAGATATGAACTTTAAGAGGTCCCGAGAAGTAGTTTTAAAAGATTTTGTCCTTTAGCTAACTATTGATTAAATCGTCCCACTTTATTTTCAGCCTAAATAACTATCAAAATAAGTCAAACAATGCATCCTCATGATCATTCAAGACAAAATTAAAATATAAGAGATACACCTAGAAATAAGGGAGTCTAAGTAAATAACTGGCCCACATGAATTCGTGTTTGTTTGCTAACTTATAATAACAATATTTCGTTTTTAAGCTTGGTATGGGGAACGTGAAACTTGAGGATGATAAACATTCATGGCAGCCAAAACCCAAATGTAAGTTTTTGATTTCTTTACTTGTTTCTATCTTTTTATTTTCCTTAATGTTTAGTATTTAATAAAGGCCAAGGTGGGTTATTTATGATGGAAAATGTAAACCGTGCTTTAAAATTAATGCATTGCATGAGGGCATTGCAATGGTCAAGTGTAGGGGATTTAATAAGTGTGAAAACACTTATCCTTTTACCACTTATTTCCAATAATAATAAGACCAAAACGTGTATTTTATGTCGTAAAAGTCGGAATTATGCGTGGTTTATGTCTTTATTGTGTTTTAGGACCAAAAGATGAAAAAGGAAGAAAACACGGGCTTTCACGGGCTTTTATTGAAGAAAACGAGAAAAGACGAAGTCAAAAGATCAAGAGTGCAAAAAAAACGGAAGTCCAAGGCCTATTCTGAAGATTTATCGAAGAAAAAGTCTAAAGACAGAAGTTTAATGAAGTCGAAGAACTCAATTCTAATAGAAGAATAAAATTACTAGACAAGTTCAATTTACATCGACAAAACCCGAGACGACGTCGAGAAAGACAAAGAATTTAGATCGAGTCGAGAAGAAAAGAAAGAAAGAAGGAAGCACACATGCATTCCCCACTCCCTATATATACTCTCCTAATGACACATTAGGAGGGTGTTAGTCATTAGCTAGTTTAATTTTCTTTGTTTTAGTTTTCATTTTAGAGAGAGAAAGTGTTTAACTTTCTCTCACTAAACTTCATCTTTTCTTTCAAGTTAAGCTTTAGTTAATCTTTGTATTTTAATTTCATTAATCAAAAGTTCAAGTTTAAGCTTTTTAATCTTCAATCTTTTTCTTCCTTTCTTGATTTTACTTTGTTCTTGATCCGAAATATTATTTCAAAGTTCTTGATTTTGATGTTTTCGTGATTAGAAGGTTTATCTTTTTAAGCTTTCCTAAATCTCACACGAATTAAGCTTTGAGCTATTCATGCTTAGTGGCTTATTGAGTGTTTTGCTTATCATTGTTTTTAGTTTTCCTAAAAAGATTCATACCTTAAAAGTTAATCTTAGAAAGTTTGCTTATTTGGAGATTTGATAAGTTTTCCATTCGTAGCTTATCGAGTCTCTTTAATATTGGTCTTATTGAGTTATTGGCAAGTGCTTATTGAAACTGATTATTGAAACTTTGGCTTATTTTCATTTTCGGATTGTTTGTGTTCCATCGCAATATTGAGGTTTGCACATTCCGACGGATTGTTATTTGTATCGCAATAACCCTTATGGGTTTTACTTTGCGATCTAGAGTACCATCCCCCTTATTATGATCTGGGATTGCGATCGCTCATTGCGATCGCATATTCCGACGGAATTTAAGGTTACTTTGTGACGAAACTCTGCCCAATTTTAGTTTGTAACATTCCGATAGAATCATATTGCGACAGAAGTGTATTGCGACAGATACATTCCGATAGGATTGAGCTTGTGTATTCCGATCTGAAACATTCCGATAGACAGGGTATTCCGATTGACCTACATTCAAACAGTCTTAACTTTGATATTCCGATGGCTTGTTTTAAATATATTCCGATGGTTTAAGCTTTTAGGTTTTAAAGTTTTACAAAGTTTTAAGTTCTAAATTTACTTGTTAAGTTTTTAATCATTTACATTTTACTTAACGACATTTTCTTATTTACCATTAGTTTAAAATAGATAATCAACCAAACCAAAATATTTTTTCACCAAAAGACAATTGAGTCGCACTTTCTACCAATAATCAATTCGAAAAGACTTGGAACAACGAAATTATTTTATACGAGGCTTAAAAACCTTGTATTAATCACCATGGATTTTGTTACTAGTCTTCCGCCGACAAAGAAGAAGCACGATGCGATTTGGGTTATCGTTGATCGACTTACCAAATCAGCTCATTTCTTACCGATCCGCAAGGAGTATTCGGTCAATAAACTCGCCGATACTTACAAGAAGGAGATCATGAGACTTCATGGTGCTCCATCCAGCATCGTCTCAGACAGAGATCCTCAGTTCACTTCGCGATTCTGGAGAAGTCTGTAGAAAGCTTGGGGGACAAAACTCAAGCTTAGCACAGCTTTTCATCCTCAAACAGACGGACAGTCGGAGCGAACGATTCAGACATTAGAAGACATGTTGAGGTCATGTGCGTTGGAATGGACGGGTGATTGGGACGATTATATCTGTTTGGTGGAGTTTGCATACAACAACAGTTGGCACACAAGTATCAAGTGTGCTCCTTCCGAGATGTTGTATGGCAGAAAGTGTCGCGCCCCAATCTGCTGGGATCAGGTTGGTGAGCGAACACTTGAAGGACCAAAAATGATAGAATTGACTAACGAGAAGGTCGCAGTAGCTAAGCAGAAATTGCAAGAAGCACGGTCACGTCAGAAGAGTTATGCAGACAAGCATTGTAGGGACTTACATTTTAACGTAGGAGATCATGTTTTCCTTAAGGTTTCGCCGGCACGTGGTGTTAGACGTTTTGGAATCAAAGGGAAGCTCAGTCCTCGATTCATCGGACCATTTGATGTCATTGAACGAGTCGGTGAAGTATCTTACCGCTTATCATTACCTCCACAGCTTTCTCATGTTCACGATGTTTTTCATGTGTCCTTACTCAGAGGGTACAAGTATCATCCCCTTCACATGGTTCAGTATCCACTGGAACAGATTCGTGAAGATCTCACTTTCTTAGAAGAACCCGAACGAGTTCTTGACAGACAAGAACGAGTCATGAGAAGGAAGACGATTCCATTCGTCAAAATCCTTTGGAGGGATCATACCGAGCGGGAAGCCACTTGGGAAACAGAGGAGTCTATCCGGGCTTCTTACCCTCATTTCACATTTTGAATTCGAGTATGTTCTTCTTTTTCAGTTACATTATTTATAATTCGAGGACGAATTATTCTTTTGAGGGGGAAGAGTTGTAAAACCCGCATGCTTTTACCATGAATAGTACCCTTATGATCGTATGTACATGATTAGAACTTTCCCTTTATAGCACGTTTACGAGTCACGAACAAGATTTACAAGTATTACATACGTGTTATAACACGACAAGTATTTAATACGTATCAAGACACGATAATTATTTCAATAATAATTATAATCACGAACATACGAACATGAAATCATGAACATAAATAGACACGAACCCATTAATATGTATTTACGTAATATTATTACGACTACGTACAAGTATACAATATAACACGAACAATTAAGAATAAAATCATGTAAACACGAACACGAGAATACACATAATATTAGACACGAGAAAACATTCGGGTTACCCTTGTGGGCCCCACCTACCCGCGGACAAGACAATGAATAAGGGCCAAGCCCATGCAATGTTTACTAAAACAAGAAATTAGGAAAAGATATGTTTCATTATAACAATAATTAGAAAACAAGAAAAACCATAATCTCTCTTTTGCTCCCTCTTGGCCGCCGGGTAGAACACACACATAGGGTGTGGTTGTTGATTTTTGGTGATCGATTTCTTGCAAGGTTGTTAGTGTTTTCGTTCTCCATTGTTTCACGTAATCGGTAAATCCTTAAACCCTTTTTCTTTTTATGTTCTTAATTAATTGAACACATGAAATCATGAGTGATATAAAAACAAGAAATCTTTATGTAAATAAATCATGGGGATAAATTAATTATGGTTTAAGGGGTGTTTGTTCGGCCGACGTAAGGAACCGAGACCCCATGGTCTCGGCTTGCCTTGTTGCGCATCAACCGAGACCCCATGGTCTCGGTGTGGTGTTGTTGTGTCTCGGCCGCAAGAACAAAGGAACCCCCGACCTTGTCGGGGGGTGTGTTGGTGTTCGGTTGGGACTCGGCAGAAACAAGAACCACCACCGGCTTAAGCCGGTGGCTATATTTGGTAAGCAGGGGGAACCACATCCGCGGTAGCAGGGGGAACCTTACCCAGCCGGCGGCTGCAGCCGAGAAAACAGGGGGAACCACCGGCGTGAGCCGGTGGTTGTTTTACACAAACAGTGGCAACCGGCTAAGCCGGTTAGCCAATGTTAAGGGTGCGTTTGTTGACCGGTTCACGGGGTTCACGAATACGGTTCACGACACGTTTAATAAATAAGACACGGGTTTCGGTCATGACATTATTTTACAAGGTTAATTATTTTTTTACAAGTTTATTTTTTTTACCAGATTAAATTAATTTAATTAAAACATGTACATAATTAATTTAATTTATACATGACTTAGGTTATTATTATTAATAATAATACATAGATTTTAACCTAAGTATTTATTATTTAAGTTAGGCTATATAATTAATTAATTAATAAACATGCCTTATAATTAATTAATTTACATGACTTAGGTTATATTAATAATAAATATTAATACATGTTTTAACCTAAGTATTTTTAACTTTTATTTAATTAAATCATGTTATATTTAATTAAATACTTTAACCTATAGTTTATTTAATTTACATGAAATAATTAATAAAATATACTATTTAATCACATGACTTAGAATATTAATCAGTAAACACTTAAGCTTATATTATTAGCTTAATAATCCAGTTTATTTCTATTTATGGAAACTTTATATTTTTAGAAACTTATTTAATTAAGGCAGCTAATCTATTTATGTAAACTTTCTATTTTTAGAAACTTATCTATCTTAAGCAGTAAATCTATTTTTGGAAACTTTCTATTTTTGGAAATTTTCTATTTTTGGAAACTTTCTATTTTAGGAAACCTGCTATTTTTAGGTAGTTACTTATTATTACACAACAAGTATAATAATACAAGAAATACAAGTAATACCTAATCAGAATAGACAGAATACATGATAAACGCAGTATAAAGCTTGAATCAGTAAAACATGACATGCACATATAAAACAAGCTAAGACATGATATAAAACCAGTTACGTACTCAATAATCAGATACTTATACACGCATATTATTTATGTAGTGTTAGTGATATCGAAGTAGGACTCTCTTCCGTTCGTCTTCTTCGTTCACTGGACACAAGGTACGGATTCTCCGTCCTTTCAGTATGGACATTCTTCCTTATTAGGATTCTCAGTATGCAACCAACTGTTTTGTGACACCCCAGGCAAATCCCACATCGGCTGTGGCCAGGAGAGATCCATGGTTCATAAGATAACAATCGCCTTCTCATGACACAACGCGTTTTGTGGTCTACTGCAAGTGGGGTTCTTAGGAACTGGCAGTTAAGCGTGCTCATGTCAGAGTAGTACTAGGTTGGGTGACCAGCCGGGAAGTACATACAAGAGGGCCACAAAGCAAAGCCGTGAGCCTGCGGGCAAAGCGGACAATATTGTGGTCTGAGTAGGCGGGATGTTACAGGTGGTATCAGAGCCACTCCTGAGCCGTTCGGGATGGTGGGGCAAACCTCATCGAGGACGATGAGTCCCGAAGGGGGGGGGGGTGATTGTGACACCCCAGGCAAATCCCACATCGGCTGTGGCCAGGAGAGATCCATGGTTCATAAGATAACAATCGCCTTCTCATGACACAACGCGTTTTGTGGTCTACTGCAAGTGGGGTTCTTAGGAACTGGCAGTTAAGCGTGCTCATGTCAGAGTAGTACTAGGTTGGGTGACCAGCCGGGAAGTACATACAAGAGGGCCACAAAGCAAAGCCGTGAGCCTGCGGGCAAAGCGGACAATATTGTGGTCTGAGTAGGCGGGATGTTACATGTTTTCCCCAGTATATGTTTTATATGTTTTGAATTGCTTATGTTTAAGTTAGATACCTAAAGCCATATACATGCATGACCAGTTTCACCTAGTTATGGAGGTACCATAACCATAACACTGGAGGCACCAGTGTTATGACTCCACCACGACAGAGTGATAGCTCGTGTAGTCCCTTCAGCTTTTGGCCATATTATTATTATTATCAGGTGGGGTGTACGGGTGCATCCTAGTTTACATGTTTTCAGTAGATTATTCAGGTGAATGTGGTTTGTGCCTTGCATCCTTCACAAGGAGCTAATCCCTCCTACCCAAACCGTATATTAAATTAGAGGCATCCCCTCTAATTTGCATGACGAGGTCACCCTCCAAGTATTCATGCACGTTGATATTTCATGACCTATATTGGCTATTGGTAAACATGTTAAACAGTTTTTATAAGATAAACATAAAGCTTTTCAAACTATAAAACCAGTTTTATTAAGATATACCAGGTTATTCAGGACTTAGTCTTTTCCGCTGCTTCATGCTTATATGCTTATATTATTCATGCTATACTTGTATATCCGTGCACTGAGCGTTATGCTCAGCCGTTTTCCTTTCATGTTCCCAAAACGGCAGGTACTCAAGGACGCTCGTAGACTTTAAGCGTACGTGCATATGGATTGGAAGCTTCCTAGCCTTCATTACTTTATGCATTTATTCATACTGTTGATACTCATTTTTATGGACATTGTTTAGTCCTTTTCATTCAGTACTTATGTTTGTGTGTGAAGAGTTCTACTTTTTGGTACCGATGTTTGATTCCGGTATTTCCTTTATGGTCATGTGATGTTTTATACATTTATCCTTGTATGCTTTGATGACACGCCATAATCACGCGTGACATTTCATTTATCAAAATGGGGTGTTACAACACGCGCTCCCCACGGCGAATGACTAGGTCTAATGAAACCTTTTTCTTGTAATTCCTTAAGTTGATTCGATAAATAGTTCATTTCAGACGGGGCTAAACGATAAGGCGACTTGGCAACAGGCAGTGCACCCGAAATAATATCGATACGGAATTCAACTTCACGCACAGGAGGTAATCTCGTCAAGTCATCTGGGAATACTCTAGGAAACTATACGAATATCATCAAGCTTTTTCTTATCAGCCTTGATACAAAGAAGATAATTCGGATTGTCATCCGACTTCTCGCCGCGAAGTTCTAAGGTTTTACCCGAAGAAAGAGGAATACACAAGATTCACTAAAAACAAACAATGACAGCACGATGAGACGCTAACCAATCCATACAAACAATAACATCAAAACTACCACGACGCGTCGGTAAAAGGTCGATTAAAAACAAATGACTAAGCAAGTCGAGGGTATAGCCACGCAAGAGTGTGTTGGCACTAACAATCTTACCGTATGCTAATTCTACTTCATAGCTAGTGTCTAAAGCAGAAGGAGTAATATCAATGAAAGGAGTAAAGGCAGAAGAAACGAAACTTTTCTCAGGACCAAAATCGAATAAAACACTAACATAGTGATCGTTAAGAAGATACGTACCCGAAAGTCAAATGACGCCACTCGTAAAGACCACTTTCCCTTGCCCTTCATGGATCAAATGTTGGAGCGACTCGCGGGAAATGACTTCTTTCGCTTTTTAGATGGTTTTTCCGATTACTTTCAAATCCCTATCGACCCTCGTGATCAAGAGAAAACTACGTTTACGTGTCCATATGGAACGTTTGCTTATCGTAGAATGCCATTCGGACTTTGCAATACACCGGGAACGTTTCAACAGTGTATGATGGCTATTTTTCACGATATGATCGAGAAGTCGATGGAAGTATTCATGGATGACTTTTCGGTGTTTGGTGATTCGTTCACGTCGTGTTTATCCAATCTTGAGAGAATGTTAAAACGTTGTGAAGAAACCAACCTTGTGCTTAATTGGGAAAAATGTTATTTTATGTGTAAACAAGGAATCGTCTTAGGGCACAAGGTCTCGAAAACGGGAATTGAGGTAGATAAAGCTAAGATAGACGTCGTCGTTAAATTACCTCATCCCAAAATCGTTAAGGGAGTTAGGAGTTTCCTAGGCCACACGGGCTTTTATCGTTGATTCATCAAAGACTTTTCGAAAATAACTCGACCTATGACACACCTTCTTGAGAAAGATGCTCCTTTCATCTTCAATGAGGATTGTTTTCGAGCTTTTGAAACTCTTAAGAGGAAACTTACCGAAGCTACCATTCTTGTTGCTCCTAATTGGGAATTACCCTTTGAAATCATGTGCGATGCAAGTGATTATGCAATTGGGGCCGTTTTAGGGCAACGTCATGAAAAACACTTTCGACCTATCCATTATGCTAGTAAGACGATGACTGAGGCTCAAATAAAATACACTACAACGGAAAAAGAACTACTTGCCGTGGTGTATGCTTTTGAGAAATTCCGACCTTATCTCGTCTTGACAAAAGCATCGTGTATAGGGTTTAGGGTTCTTAATTGAATTGCTTATATTGTCAAATTTTCAGCTGAGGAAGGAGAAATGATTGACGACATAGATGATGAAATCTCGGATCAAGAACTCAAGCATATTACTCGTACATGGAAAAGAAATATTCAAGAGGTCCTCACAGTCACTGAAGATGACAATGGTCCTATCTTTGATTCTGAGCCACTTGATAAGGTGAACACAGATGACGAATATAATGTGTTTAGCGATACGCATGAGCATAGTGATCCACCTAACACCATTATTGACACATGTATGACGAAAACGGTTGATAGGAATACCTCACCCAATTCATCAGACATGTGCAATAATGAGTTTGGGGATGATTAAAATCCTAATGAGTATGATGATAAGGAGCGTGTTGCGCTTGCTAATTTAATTGCCATTTTAAACAAGATGTCGATGAAACTAGAAAGAGTCAAAATCAATTAAAGTAGGCAAACACAACACTTACTCAAAAGTTTGAGGAAAACAAAGCTGCACTTATAGAATCCCATCAGATTCTTGCAAGTTGTAGAGTTGAGCTTCTTTAGAAAAACAAGGAGCTTGAGGGGTATAAAGGTCGTAAAACTGAAAGTAAAAAGGACGATTTTGAACGTAAATATCAAGATACTTTGGAATTATTAGTTAAAGAGAAACGTCAATATAAAGTTTTTTTAGTTGATGAACGACAAAATGTACCTTGCAACGACTAAAGCAAACGAGCCTGAATAAATGATATCTATGACTAACATCGATGCTACTAAAATTGTTAATGAAAAGACATAAGAGGTTGAAAACTTAAAAAATGATTTCAAAACTAGACACGCTAAAGTATTGACAAAGTCATGGAACTTAAAGAACAAGTTAAGTTTTTCAAAAATATTGTTTATAAAACGAATAAATCTGTTCAAACCATAAAAATGTTGGCACCTCGCTCGTTTTTTAAGGGTAAAGCTAGTTTTACAATAACTAAGTACCTTGAGAAAGCTCAAGCTGAGAACCCGCACCTTTATTTCGATGAGTCTGAATGGATTGATTATGCTATAGTAGTTATTCCCCATAGTGAAGTGACCATCATTATGGAAGAGGAGAGTAGATCAAAATTAAATGAAGATTTTGTTAAACCATAACTATGCTCTTGAATTTGAAAAAAAGAAAATGCTATCACCAACAAATTTTTTTCTTAAAAAAGTTAATTATATATAATTATGGATAACGTTTCATAACGATTTTACTTGATGGATGAAAAATAAGAAACCATTTTCATACATACACCGAACTAACGAGCTTTATAAAAGACTAGAGTCGCCACTCGTTCAGCTAGCCAATAAAAACCATCCGAAAAAGAACCAAAGAGGACCTTTTAAAATCAAAACAGGGTCACCGTACCTCACTAGGATCTAGTATTTCTTAAGTTAATCGTTACATTATACCCGCAACGACAATACGCGAGTATGACTAATTGAACACGAGGGACAAATTAGTAAATTGGTGAGATAAGAAGCACAAACCCTAAGTTTAAACCCAAAATCCACACATGGGTCGTCGTCTCTCCTTAAAAACACATTTTCAGTAAACCTTAAACACACATACAAAACACAGACGAGAACAGAAACACAAGAACATTAAAAGATGAAGATCGAAGAAGTCCAATCGACAACTAAAAAACAAAGAATCGCTACTCATACTCATATCAAAGGCCTTGGTCTTGAGGTCGGTCCTTTTTTTTTCTTTTATAAAAATAATTATTTATTTAATTAGGTTTAGGGTTTATAATTCAATACTTACACTATAGTAGTGATACTTTTGTGTTTTTTGCCTTTAAATATATAGGATTTAGGATTCTTAATTGAATTGCTTATATTTTCTTATGCTTATAATTAATTAATTAATTGCTTAAAAATAAGCAAATTTTTAGAATAAGTATTTGGATTAGCTTATTTTGTTAACAATATGAACCAATGCTCAGGAAAAAAATTGTTAGAAAGTTCGACTCAAGTTCTTTTTATAAATGGTTTAAGGTCAAATGTGAAAGTCAAAAATTAGTTGGAGGTCTTCCTGAAAGCAGTTCGTTTACCCTCGGGCATGGTTGTACCGTCTGCAGCCTACCTCCCCATACCTCACTCTGGTGGGATTGGGTATGCTGTTGTAGTTGTTAAATAGGCATTTTGAAATAAGCGTTTCCCTACATGCTTACAAAAAAAGCTGCTTAATTTACCTCAAAATTAGCCAGATAAGTAGACATAGTTTGGATGACATGAAATTAATTCGTCTTAGTAATAAGCCGACGGACCCACATAGGTGCTGGGTGTGGCACGGGCTACACCCGGTTTTGTTACGATGTTATTTTAGTTAGCGTAACATTTTTATGTGCAACACCCCATTAAAAATCCTAGGTCCGCCTTAAGCAGCAAAACATTAGCAATTCCAAATGCTCCTGTTTTTGAAAAAATCATTAAATTTGGTTTAGGTGTTTCACTGATATATTTTATAGGGTATCCGACTGTTCTTATATCTTATATGTTTTTGGTTTTAGTTTATTTGATGGATTTGAATTTACTTTATATTGTGCAAATTTTGATTGGGTGGTGATGGTTATGTTTAGGCTACTGGAAAAGCGATACCGTTGGCTGCTGGATTTGTGGGGCAGGTGGCAGCAAGAGAGGCTGGCGGTCTTGTGGTTGATATGATTCGCCAGAAGAAGATGGCGGGACGGGCGCTATTGTTTGCTGGTCCTCCTGGTACTGGTAAAACCGCACTTGCTCTTGGTATCTCCCAAGAGCTTGGTACAAAGGTATTACATATTGTACAATCTAACCATGACGATTTGTTTATACGTTATAGAATACTTATTTTTGAACTTAGAAGTTAGAAAATGTAAAATGGGGACTAATATAGGTCTATATTGTTGTCTTTAGGTCCCATTCTGTCCAATGGTTGGATCGGAAGTGTACTCGTCAGAAGTAAAGAAGACCGAGGTTTTGATGGAGAATTTCAGAAGAGCTATTGGTTTACGTATTAAGGAAAATAAGGAGGTTTATGAAGGAGAGGTAAGAAGTGTTGAGTTATGTTTATTGTTTCTCTATATGGTTAAATGTTTGATGCTGTAACATTTTCTTATGTTTGGTATCAAATGGTTATTTAGGTGACTGAACTATCTCCAGAGGAAACCGAAAGTGTGACTGGTGGATATGGGAAAGCTATTAGCCATGTTATTATCGGATTGAAAACTGTTAAAGGGACAAAGCAGTTGAAGTTGGACCCAACTATTTACGATGCCTTGATCAAGGAAAAGGTGGCTGTTGGCGATGTTATTTACATAGAAGCAAATAGTGGCGCGGTTAAGAGGGTAGGAAGGAGTGATGCTTTTGCTACTGAATTTGATCTCGAGGCAGAAGAGTATGTTCCTCTTCCTAAAGGAGAGGTTCACAAAAAGAAAGAGATTGTACAGGTATGTTTCCAGAACCTTCAAGACATTCTATATGATTATGTATGAATGTTTGATTTACGGGTTAGAACTTTTTTCTTATCAGGATGTTACACTTCATGATCTTGATGCTGCAAATGCACGCCCTCAAGGTGGACAAGATATATTGTCACTAATGGGTCAAATGATGAAGCCTAGAAAAACTGAAATCACTGATAAATTGCGACAAGAAATCAATAAGGTATTCATACTTATGAACTTTGCCATTTAGTTAATTATTTCCAAATGGATGACTAACGATTGTTCAATGTATTCTGGTTTCAGGTCGTTAATCGTTATATTGATGAAGGGGTAGCAGAGCTTGTCCCTGGTGTCCTATTTATTGATGAGGTACCTCTCACTTCGTCCTTCTATTATGCATTTTTTGTACCACGGTTTACGAGTATATAGTTAAGTTAATTTGTATACAGGTACATATGCTGGATATGGAGTGTTTCTCCTACTTGAATCGTGCTTTGGAAAGCTCACTATCTCCCATTGTAATTTTCGCAACCAACAGAGGGATATGCACTGTTAGGTAAACTTTTTCACTTAGGCAACTTTCAACTGTTATCGGTGACTCGTATTTATGGTATTTGACTGATAGAAAAATTATCGAACACTTTAAAAAGTATGTGCAGCCATACTTTGGATATTTATTAGAGACAGAGAGTTTTTTTTTTTTGCTCAATGCAATTTTCACTATCGAGATTCTTTTTAAAATCTTGATAGTGATAAAAAGATATAATCTTTGCTGTTATTTTGTGGATATGCGTATCTTGTTTCTGTAACTTAAGAGTTAATTTTGGCAACTAAATCCCTAATAACTTGAAACTTGGTTTGCAGAGGAACTGATATGTCGAGTCCTCATGGCATACCTGTGGATCTTTTAGACAGGCTGGTGATTATTCGAACAGAAACATATGGTCCTGCTGAGATGATTCAGGTATATAAACCAGTTGCTATAACGAGACTCATTTATGAAGTTGTACAATTTCACTTGTTATAAAAATAATTTTCTAATTTTTGCCTGATCATCTGTAAAGGCATTCTAAGTTTTTTATGTTTGGATTAATTTATCTGAATGTGTTGCTATGTGATGGTCAGATATTGGCTATCAGGGCACAAGTGGAGGAACTATCTATAGATGAAGAAAGTTTGGCTTACCTTGGGGAGATTGGACAACAAGCATCTTTGAGGTTCGTCTTTTATCATGCTACGGATTCTTGGTTTTTCTTACCTTAGTAAGATTAACGGCTCAAATTAATAGAAAATCTCTTCTCCTGCAGGCATGCAGTACAGCTTCTAACGCCTGGAAGTGTTGTGGCAAAGATGAATGGTCGTGAAACTATCTGCAAGGTATTGTTTTTTTCTCTTAGTGTATTATATCTCGAAATTGGTTCGCTAAGGGGTGTAACAAAAGCATGTCTTTCTTGGCAAAAACATATAACATTCTTCATTTATGTTCATACAGGCGGATCTTGAGGAAGTTAGTAGTCTTTATCTGAATGCAAAGTCATCTGCAAAACTCCTACAAGAGCAGCAAGACAGATACATCTCGTGATGAGATCATCAGAGATCGTGAAGCACCAAGAATTTTTAAAGCATGGTAATGGGATCAACTTCTGGTATATTCTGTAAGCATTCAAGTGGGCCTTGCAGGTTAATGGCCTAGACTTTTCTTAGATATCTGAAAGAAGTTGTAGGTTTAATTTAAGCAAACATTTTGTTAAATGAGGTCGATTGACCCTGGTTTGGGTGTGTAGAAGGGGCATGGGCAGTAATTTTTTAGACCATTTAGCAAAATGTTAGAAGGCTGGTTCCTTATCTTTCCGCGTTCAAGATTAACAAGTGAACCAGACCAGTGGAACCTGAGTTTTAAGTGCATCTCCTGTTTTTCTCTAGTAATAGTTATATTCGTGTTATATTTTTTTTTGCTTGGATTTCTTATAATTGCTAAAATTATTAACTATGCCATTACACAAGTCTACAATTTTGTTAGGAACTAGTAAAAATGGAAGATGGCTTGCACGACACAATAATCAAAACATACAGATGCACCATTTTTGGGTTAAAGGGACTCTCACCCTGGTAAAAAGCATATAATGATATGTGTAATCGGACTTAACCCACGGGTCGTGTGTCTAGTTGGCACTCTCACCCGAGTCTTTCTAAAAGCAACATCATAAATAAAAAATGCAGAAGTATCCAGCTTCGACAACCCCTTGATTTGGGACATGCGAGGTATATGTGCTTTTCCAGCCCATAGTCCTTCACACTGTCAACAAGAAATTAGATTTTTTACTCACTCATTGCAAAAGATACTCGTTTTCAATTTTTCATAGATGGTCAGCTGAAACCAGTTGTTCATATATTCTAGTGTGGATAGGCTGACTTGTGAAAGTTTTTGTGTGTAAATTTTGTTTTTTTTGGCATATTTGTGTATATGTGAGGTATGTTTAGCCGTTTAGGTGATGATGTTGGTTGTCTTGTTATACTATGTTTGTGCCGAGTGAAAAGATGATGTGGCGTTGAGTTAGCTGTGGTGATAACCTAAGCTGACGGTGTATGTTCCGATTAAGGTGTTGTACACATATATATTGTGGGACTTAGGTGCGTACCTATTCAAGACCAGTATATTGATAAGATAGCATGGTGAGTGTGACAAGATCATGTAAAACGAGTTGGGCGTGTAACATAACAAAATTAGGCCACTTTTTCTACTCACGTTTTTTTTATCTACAGGCCCTCCTAACATCTTTCTCTACAGTTACTACCCTATAAGTGGTCTTTTACTCCTTACATGCAATTTGGAGACTCAAATCTTATTTATATTCCTACCGTTCCATAATAGTAGTCCAGTGTTGACTTTTTTCGGTCTTAATTTTGCAATTTTAACCTTAAATAACTTTATTTGTGTTATATATGATACTTGATGAAAAATATATGGATGAATTGGGTTTTAAATGTATTTTCATTAGTATAAGTTCATCAAGCATCATATAACACAAACAAAAATATTTAGATTCAAACTTTCAAAGTTAAGACTGAAAAAGTTAACAGTAAACTATTATTATGGGACGGAGGGAGTACTACCTTCGTCTCAACAATATAGTATATATTTTTTGTTGTCGTCTCAAATTAACTATTCATTTTTAAAAATAAGTAAAAACTTAAATCAAGATTACGATATTATCTTTACTTGAAGCTATAATTACAAATATTATAAAAGGTTTAAATTATTTGGTTAAGGGTAAAACTGTTTATACAAAAATTAAGAAGTAAGAGAAAGAGAAAACTGTAATTATAATTGTTTTTTTTACCGTGTGTTTTTTTGTTAATAGAGAATAATTCTGAAACGGATGGAGTATTGTATAATTATTTATTATTAACTATTACTATATAATATTTTTTAATGGTCATGAGAAAATAAATAAAATTAGTTGTATCTGCTATATTTTTGGCTGGATAGTCATATACACATGTTGTACATTTTTGTATTAACAACCATTTTTTTTTAGAGCATTCACCTTTTGACCAACAATTTTTATATAACATGCTCCCAACATGTATATATTGTGGTTGTATGTTGCTTTTCCATCTCAAATAAATTAGCAATTATCAAGTAATCTGATTTCTTATTTTATACCAACCAAAAGGTTGAGCACATGCATCAGAAAAAACTTTTTAATTGCTGTTTTATGTTGATTTTTGGGAACACGAGTGTTTAGTTTTATGTATCACGATTCATTTGATGATAAATGCTTCTTGGAATAAAAAAGTTGATTAATTATTACCTGTCTATGTTGACACTTATCGTCACACTTGGAATGTCATGACATGATATGATCCAAAATGACAAATATGAGCAATGCTCAAGTAAGTGAGCTACTCTACATATCTGACTTCTGCATCTAAAAAAATAAATGTATTTTCTTTATTAAATCTTTTTGAACAAAAAATAGATCAGACTCATATGAATGTTGAGCTACTCTACATATATGACTAAGTAGAACCTGAGTTGGTATACATATTAAACTTGACGAGATGTTACGATTTAAAATACTTAAAAAAAAATGAGTGAAAGACTTGACTCAAATGCAAATTTCTTGCTAAATTGGAGTGTTATCAGCTCATTAGTTTTTGAAAAACGGGTTATTGTTATAATCAACGATGAAATCATGACGAAATATGATCGAATGTACAAACGATGAAAACCTGACAAAATATATTTGGATGTGCACACTTTTTTGAATCGTAATATGACAGACATAAAAAATGAATTAAAACGAAGAATATAAATATATTTTGGTTGGCCGCGTACATTTAAAAAAATTGATGTTTTCTTCAAAAATTAACATTACATAGAGAAAATCCATAAGTGACTCGGGAATACATGATGACAACGGGTCGGGTTTGGGTCAGGTTTTAGTGAACCCGTACCCGTTTTAATGTTCATACATGTATCCGCCCCAATACCTGACGAGTATCCAATTAGTATTACACATCGAATTTTTGGATTTTCCCCGCGTGTATTGCGTATCCACAATTAAATTCTCGTTGGATATAATTGTACGTATAGAGTTAAGAAAAACCCTAGAAAACGACCAAAATAACTTCGTATATATTAAAAGTTAAAAAAAAAAACTAATTTAATATCATATCATGCGTTTTAATATGTCGAATAAGTCATTGTTTTTATTTTAACATTACAAAATCCAAATATGCTTGATCACAAACATCTTAATAAATATAAAATATAACGAATATGATCATCCAATTCGTTCAACAATCTTCATCTATCATTTTATACAAATTTAAAACTTATATAAAATAACAATAAAAACGAGTAGGAATTCAAGTAAATGAGTACGACTAAATAGGCTGGATATTACTAAAACCCGAACCTAAACCCGTACATGTAGAAAAGAATCCCTAACCTGTATTCGTATCTAAACCCACTAACTCAACCTGAACCCAACACAACCGATTCAGATTTTGATTTTCCTCATCAATTTTGAACGCTTTTAACATCCTACCCGGGAACCCTGACTCCATCCTGGTCAACAGAAGATCGCAAATTTAAGCATAAAATTAAGCTCTAGGTTTATGGATATTAATCAGTTATTTTACGATTTTTTTTAATTATAAGGTATTCTTCATAAGATTCAATTGGAATAATAATTTAAATAGTAAAAAATTAATGATTGAAATATCATGTTTAATTTAAAATGCTACTCGTGCCGAATGTTACACAAAAGGAATTACACTCGCCACAGATAACGGCGCGTGGTAACCACAGAAACTGTTTTGGCATAAACTAGTTTAGATTCTTTTTAAGAAAAAAATGAATCAAATTATAAAGATCCTTTACATTTCAACCCTCGAACTATTAACTAACAACAATACTATTCTACAATTTTTTACAGGAGTAATTCATGATGTTATGTTCATCTTTTACAGGATAAATTCAGGTGGTCATGAGCACCAAAAAAGTCGAACTATCCCATGTGGTTAGGGGGCATGTTTGGTTGCTTGAATATCAAAATGGTCAAAACAAAAAATAATTTGTTAAGTATGGTTTTTCTTTTTTTAGCCTGATTACGAAGTTTGAAATTTTCACTCGAATAAAACTCATAATTCGAACTAAAAATGTGTTTTTGTTATTATAAACAAAACTAGAGATAACAAAACATTTATATGACCAAAAACTGTCCCTATGTTGTAACCGTTAAAGCATTTGAAATAACCAAAACCAACAGTTATAATAACGGGCATAAATCAGTCTAAATACGCGGGAATTTTATTTTCTAGTGCGTTTTAAACATAGACGCCAACAAAGGGCACTGCCTCTTGGACCCTGCTAGGGGCTGCCGCCCCTTGGACCCTGCTACCAGGGGCGTTGCCCCCGAACCCCCGTAGTACGGGGGCTTCGCCCCTATATGATAATCACTATAACATCATACAAGTGTGCACTCCACACAACCCTGACTTGATGAACATTTATCACGATTACATATTATTCAACTAAGTTAATCCATTACACTTAAATCATATTGGTAACACAAAATCACCAACACGTATCGCATGTAGCATGTTAGTAGACGTGTTATTGTGTAAATCAAAATGAAAAAAAAAGTCTAGTAACGTAGACGACCTTAGGTCTTTATTTAGTACTACATGAATCCTAAAATAAGTGTTCACGTTTGATATTTGATGTTTTTCTTTTGCAACTTTAATCTTAATTTTTTTTTGTGTTACATATTACTTGATGTAATATATACATGAATTGATAAAGTTTTAAATGTAGTTTCACTAAAATTAATTTTATCAAGTATTATTTTACACAAACAATTTTTTTATCAAAGTTTTATCAAAAAGACTTTAAAAACTAAAAATAAACACTTATTTTAAAACAAATAAACTATGTTGATGAGAGGGTTACTTATAAGTCTACTTATATAAGTTATTTTAAAGTAAATGTTTATTTTAAAATATTAAAACCCCTTTATATAAACTTATAAGCCTACTTATATAGCTTATAAGCTTATATAAACTAATAAGCTTATAAGCCCACTATATAAGCTAAAACAAACACCCCATAATTACTAACTTTATCAATACAGTACAAATTTAGTTTCATGTAATAAATTTTTGTTATCTTGACGATATGAGTTTCATGAAATAAATATTACTTATGACTATAAATTAATGATTATATTATATATCTTGTAAATAAGTTAAATAAGATAAGGGTTTTGTTAACCAATGTTTATTGGATAGAGGTTAATGAGTAATAAATGAACATAAAATTTCTAAATTAATATTAAAATGCATTATATACACATTAATTTTCTTAAAAATGATATGTGTATATATATATATATATATATATATATATATATATATATATATATATATATATATATATATATATATATATATATATATATATAGTGTAAGGTTATTTTCAGAACCAAATAAATATACAGAACTGCGAGAACCACCTTTATACTCTTAAAATGCATATGTATTTTCATTATTATGTTTAAATTAACATTTAATAATTGTTTATTGGTAATAGATCCGAGTATAATGAGCGATATTAAGAGTGCACATGTGTTTTTATATTATCCAACGAAAAGATAGTTATAATACGTACGAAACAAATACATGTGCATGGTCCTAGGATACATATTCCTAGTGACATACGACAATGAAAATTCATGTATTTCTACTTAATGAACTAACCCAATGAATATACATGTGCATTTTAAGAGTAAAAAGGTGGTTCTCGCATTTCTGTACATTTATTTGGTTCTGAAAATAACCTCACCCTATATATATATATATATATATATATATATATATATATATATATATATATATATATATATATATACACTAGCCGCGTACCCGCGCAGTGCTGCGGCGGGTACCCGGCGACTAAGTTTTTCGACAAACAAATATTTTTTATTGGTGGTTTGAAGAATTTTGATGGCTGAATCTTTTGTGTGCAAATTTTTTTCGAGTTTTTTTCATAAATCATGATTTTTTTATATTAAGATTTCATAACTAATATTCTAGTAGTAATATTAATATCTATCAATAAGTTATTTTCAGTTTTATTTGTTACAAACTTATAATATACGGTTATTTATTGTCTCATTAAATTATTTATTTAATCATTAATGACCTTTACTCCTATTGACTTATATTTATAACTCATTTGTATCATTTACTTTTTAGATGAGTTTAAAAAAAAACATAATAGGCATTTAAACCTCAAAAATGGTTGTATATAGATTTCTAAATAAAGAAATGTTTGAGGCTGAAATATTTTAAGACTTCTAAAATAAAAAGTGATAAATGTTTTATAAAGTATAGATATATATATATATATATATATATATATATATATATATATATATATATATATATATATATATATATATATATATATATATATATATATATATATATATATATATATATATATATATATATATATATATATATATATATATATATATATATATATATATATATATATATATATATATATATATATATATACATACATACATATATATATATATATATATATATATATATATATATATATATATATATATATATATATATATATATATATATATATATATATATATATATATATATAGGGGCGAGTTATATGCAGAACCCATTTTAAGTGTAGAACTATGTAGAACTCTTCTTAACCAATCAAAATTTAGTAAATATTAAATATTTTTATTTTATTCAAAAAGGTATATTAGTCAATTATATTTTTACTTTATTTTTCTATTTTTAAATTAAAAAAACGTTTTCTAAATTAAGTATTTGTTGGAATTAATTTTTTGAAATAAAAATTATTGTTTTCCAAAAAAAAATCTTTTTATATTAATTTAAATAAAAACGATTTTATTCATACTTCACGTTTTTATTTAAAACAGTAAATATAAATTGGTTTTTCCTTAAAAATGTCATTTTACATCGGTTAACATGTATGTTTCTAGTAATTATTTTTTTAAACTTCAAATTTTAAAACAAAACATAAGTGTTATACATATGATGACTAAATTTATTACAAAAAAATAATATTAATATCACATACAAAATTTAATATCAAACGAAAATACAAATAAAAACAAAAATACTATCAAATTTACTATAACATAGGTGCATGACTTTTGAAAATATATATGCACGCCTCGGAGAACATATGTGTTCGCTTCTAATAACATAAGTGTTTGATCATCCTCGTAATTTTCATCACACGTCGTCTTTTCTATAGTTAAGCCATCCGAACTGAAAACAAAAATATGTTAATAAACCACTATATTAAACTTAATTGATACCTACATCTTACTATTATAAAATAAAAAACAAAAGAATTATCAAAGTCGCTATAACATTAGTGCACGGGTTTCGAAAACATATATGCACGTTAAAGAAAACATAAATGCACGTCTCCAAAAACATGAATACACGCTTTCGAAAACATAAATGCACATAACTTGAACATGAGTGCATGCGACTTTCAATATCAAAAACCACAAGCTTTCAACTAATAAAACAAAATTCAATTTAGTCCGACTTTCATATCAACCTTAAAACACTAATGCACATAACTTGAACATGAATGCACGAGACTTTCAGTATCAATAACCACAAGCTTTCAACGAATACAAAAAAAATCAATTCAGTTCGACTTTTATATCAGCCTTAAAACACTAATGCAGACAACTTGAACATAAATGCACACAACTTTTAACATCAAAAGCCACTAGTTTTCAATGAGTACAACAAATACCTAGTTGATGGCTCGATTAAAATCTAACTGGTGTTCATTTAATTTATCAAATGTTCTTCACTAACCTTGTCATGAATAATCATTGCATATATAATAATGTCAATTCCTATGCAATTAGATTAAAAGATATAAATTAGATTAATATTGTATCATCTGTATAAAAGGATAACCTTAAATATTGTACTACAGTAGTACTTTATATCAAAATAATATTAAACCACATGACGTTAGAAATTTGTTTTTGACTAAACAAACTCATCAATTTCCAACACATGCATTTTACGATATAAATGCAAACAAACTCATCGTCTTTTTATTTTATTATATTATATTATAACAACTCAAACCAATTCAATAGTAAACAATTTTTAAAAACTATAACGCAACTGATCTAATAAATAGATTGTTACTAACCGACAACTACAGATAGATCTTTGTGGATCCTCATGTTCATCTGACCCTTTTAAAAGAAACAATCACATCGCATCAGTGGTTGTTGTCTCGTTTAACCACCCGGTAATAAATCTGAACCGATTAGAGATCTGGCAAGTCCGGATCAATTTATTGTCGTAAAATTTGTTGGTACCTTTCTGCCATGGTTGTCGGTCATCGTAGATCTATAAGCATTTTTTCGTTATTAAAGATTATTGTGCTGGCTTGTGGTGAGTGGCTTGGGGTTTGAGAGAGGGATGACTGCGTGTGAGAGAAAGTGGTTATAATAAATCTAAGAAAAGAAAGATAAAGATCCATAGATACATGATAGCTTGAGGTGGTGCATGTGCGGTTAAGGTTTGGTGTAGGGAAGAAACGAATTGCAAAATAAAATTTTAGATCTAGTCAATATAGAGATAAGAATGAATTAAATATAAAAATCAATAAAAGTGTGATACCAATTATACCCTCTCAATCTTTTAGTTAATTGAAAAGAAAACATTTATCTTTTGTTTAATTACACTTTTGGCACTTTTAATCTTAACCTTTGATTACACTTATCTAATGGCCCAGATTGATTTTAATAGTTCTACATAGTTCTACACTTAAAATGGGTTCTGCATATAACTCTTACCTATATATATATATATATATATATATATATATATATATATATATATATATATATATATATATATATATATATATATATATGTATATATATATCAAATCAAATCAAATCAAATCAAAAACACTTATATAGGAAGGATGGTGAAATAATGCGTTAAATACAAAATTATATTAAAATGACACATGTAATTCATTAAAGGGTTTCCATAAAATGCTTTAAAAAGAAAATAGGAATTACAAATGATGCCTTAAATACAAAATTCTATAAAAAGGATGACCAAACAATGCCTTAAATACAAAAAGAAAATAGGATTTACAAATGATGTCTTAAATACAAAATTCTATAAAAAGGATGGTGAAACAATGCCTTAAATGCAAAATTTTATAAAAATGACACATCTAATTCATTAAAGGGTTTCTATAAAATGCTTCAAAAAGAAAATAGGAATTACAAATGATGCCTTAAATATAAAATTCTATAAAAAGAATGGTGAAACAATGCCTTAAATACAAAAAGAAAATAGGAATTACAAATGATGATTTAAATACAAAATTCTATAAAAAGATGGTGAAACAAATGCCTTAAGTATAAAAATAAAATAGGAATTACAAATGATGTCGTAAATACAAAATTCTATAAAAAGGATGGTGAAACAATGCCTTAAATACAAAATTCTATAAACACATGTAATTCATTAAATGATTTCCATAAAATGCTTCAAAAGAAAATAGGAATTACTCATGATGCCTTAAATACAAAATTTTATAAAAAAAATGGTGAGACAATGCCTTAAATACAAAAAGAAAATAGAAATTACAAATGATGCCTTAAATACAAAATTATATAAAAAGGATGGTGAAACAATGCCTTAAATACAAAATTTTATAAAAATGACACATGTAATTCATTAAAGGGTTTCCATAAAATGCCTTAAAAAGAAAATAGGAATTACAAATGATGCTTTAAATACAAAATTCTATAAAAAGATAGTGAAACAATGCTTTAAATACAAAAAGAAAATAGGAATTACAAATGATGCCTTATAAATAAAATTTTATAAAAATGATGGTGAAACAATGCCTTAAATACAAATTTCTATAAAAATGACACATGTAATTCATTAAAGGGTTTCCATAAAATGCTTCAAAAAGAAAACAGGAATTACAAATGATGCCTTAAATACAAAATTCAGTAAAAATGACACATATAATTCATTAAAAAGCTTTCATAATATGTTTGAAAAAGAAAAATCGGAATTACAAATGATTCACAATAGTTTGACTTACTAAAACAAAAATATTTTTAAATATTCGGACTGTTATGTTTTAGTCTCGGCTATATAGTGTTGCTATATATTAAACACGTGACAAAAAATAATAGCTATAATATTAATTTTTAAAAAATTAATGTAAGGTTATTCATAACATTAACATATACAAAATTTATTACCTCATAACATTCAAAAATACATAAAATATTTTATATAATATTATTAAATTCTAAAAATTTTTAATGTAACAAACTTATTCATATAGTTGACGTATGCAAATTCAATTAACTCATAATATTCTTAAATAAATAAGTTATTTAAACTACGTTATTTTTGTCCATTTTATGCTACATTATTAAAATATTAATTTCATAACTAACACTCCATATACTAAACTTCTAATACAAACACACATAACTTCAATTTTTATCAAAAATATATACTTAAAGCTAGCCCGTCCACCGGACGGGTCTAAAGGCTAGTGTATATATATATATATATATATATATATATATATATATATATATATATATATATATATATATATATATATATATATATTAATTTATGAGTTTATTTAATATGTATTTAATACATTTAAATATTAATTTAGAAAATTTGTATTTATTTATTGTCTATTAACCCTTATCCAATGAGCATTGGTTAGCAAAACCTATAAAATAATTAAATGTAATTCAAATATTAATGACTATAATATAACTATAATAAATAGCTATGCCAATAAATTTAGAACTAAATATATAATCTTCTATAATAATATTTGTATAAATTTAGTTCCATGTAATAATTTTTTGAATATTACAAATCGCGTGCATATACGCAGCTGAGAATAAATTGAAGTTTTAATATTATAATTTAATATAATCTGATAATTTATTATGCTTAGGTAATTATAACATTAGTACAACTAATAATTATGCACGCGTAACAACATAGAAATTTTCATTAAGTATTATAGATTTTTTTGTTGGTGTTAAATAATCGCAAGAATAATTTTTTTTTTAAAGTTTACGTATTTAAGAAAAGTAAAAAAGAAAGAAAGGTATATAGGCTGAAATTAACGAACAAAGACTTAAAGTATCTCAGATAGAAAGAAAAGCATTTTAATGTAAAATAATTTTTTTTTTATTTTTTTATTTATAAGATTAAACTTAAGAATATAATGTATAAAAGCTCAACACATTTTATTTTTTGTGTTTGATATGTTTTAGTTACCTTGCACCTGAGTAGATCAACCTATTTACCAGAATAAAATATGTTATGAATAAACATCTTAACTCAAAACCTAAAGCCCAGTTTGGTTTACAGTATGTTTTGAAAGGAATTGTAATTGATGAAAAGAATTGTAATTTGAATAATTTGTAATTAAAAGAAATGTAATATGTTATAATTAGAATGTGTTGTAATTGTAACTCATATATTTTATGATTGTGTTTGGTTGATAATCAACGTAATGTAATTCAAAATTTTAAAATAAATAAATAATAAATAATAATAATAATAATAATAATAATAATAATAATAATAATAATAATAATAATTATTATTTAATTAATAATAATAACTTATCATTACAATTATCAAAATTATACATAAAGTTGGACGAGAGTCTAGACACTGGTTGTTATTATTATTATTTAGTATGTTAATAGTATAATAATAATAACAATGATAATAATATTTTTTTAAAATAGTTTTTTATATTAATATTTAATTTATAACAATAAAAATAATATTTAAGATTTTATATAGTTTTAATATTAAATATTTTGTTAATATTTATTATATTAATAAATTAAATATTATATTATATATTTTTATTAATAAGAGTAATTTTAGTGATAAAATTTTAATTATAGATATTTTTAATTTTTTTTGAAAATAGTTAGTTTTTTTATAACTATTTATTTAATAATTTTTAGTTTTATTTTTTAATATAATTAGTTTTTTATTTTTAATAGTAGTTTTTTAATTTATAATTAATTTTTAAAAATTATTATCTTAATAAATAATTGTTTATTTATTTAATATATTAAATTCTAAATTATTTTATTAATATTTTTATATTAAAGTTCATATATTAGTAATTATTTTATTAATTTTATTATATATACAGTAGAAAATCTATAAAATAATATATTTGAGACCATCAAAATTTATTAATTAAAATATTTATTAATTAATCGATAAATTAATAATTATTAATTTATATATCGAAGGATTATGAAATGTTGAATTACTTTTTTTGCCACCAAACACAACTTCAAAAATTCAACCTTGTGACGCGGGGATCGTACGAGCTTTTAAGATGCATTATCGCCGTTGATTTTATAGAAGTCTTTTGGAGGGTTATGAATTAGGGGTTCCAAATCCAGCAAAAATAAATGTATTAGATGCAATGAATCTTGCAATTTCAGCATGGACTATTGATGTTAGTGCAAATACAATTGCGAACGACTTTCGTCATTGTAAACTTCGATCAACAGATAACATGACTTTTGAGAACTCAGATGAAGGTGGTGAAAGCACTCAAGAACTCCATAATTTGATCAAAGAGTTGGAGTATCGCAATGCAATGGATGTCGAAGATGTTCTGACTTACCTAGAAGAAAATGTAGTTGCACAGTTGTTGACTAATGAAAAAATTATTGAAAGCGTTATTGGAATTAATAAAGATGATATCGATGAAGAAGATGATGAAAGTTTTACAATGGAGCCTCTTTCGCGAAACGAAGCTATTAAAGCAGCAATCACATTGAACAATTTCTTGTTGAGCTATAAGAAAACAACACCAGAAGTTCTTACCATGCTAAGGAAAATTAGAAACGGGATTCAAGGGGAAATTGATTTCAACAAATAACAAAAAACAATTGAGTCATTTTTAGAGAAACCTTCATTAATCATTCATGTAATATGATATATATATAAGGAATTATTAATTTATATTTTATATGGGGTCTAAAGAAATTATCAAAATTGTATTATCTTATAATTTTAGCGAATTATTAATTTAGCACCCTATCCCCGAGACCCGAGTCGAGACCGGCAAAAAATATTATCTTAGAGAGTTTATTAAATAATCGAGTATTAATTTATCGAGTTTCTACTGTAAATAATTTATTAATCTAATATTAACTATTTAATTAATACTTAATAATAATAATAATAATTTTTTATTAATAATAATAATAATTTTTTATTAATAATAATTTTAAATATAATAATAGTAATAATAATAATAATAATTATTTATATTATTATGATTATTATTTATAAATATTGATATTTTAAAGTATAAAAATAATGAATTAAAATGTAACTTGAAATTTTTCACCCAAATGCATATGTAATCTGAATTTCTTACATGGATGTAATTGTAATGTCTTAATTACAATTACAGCGCAAACCAAACAGCCTAAGTAATGTAAAGTGAATTACAATTCACTTTCTTATGTCAATCAAACATCTTATATAATGTAATCGAATTACAATTACATCTAAATACGTCGAATTACGACGAACCAAACAGGGCCTAACTCAAAATAAAAACTTAAGATAAATATATCAAATCTCAACTATTAAATTATTTTTAATAAAAACCGAACTCCGAAAAAAAAGATGCAATTTTAACAATTAACAAACTTTTATAACAATTTATTAACAAATCACCTTTATTTTTAACTAGAAATAGCTTTTAATTCTTTTACTTTTTTATAATATAATCTCACCATATGTTCTAAAATTTTGTTATTTTTAATTCAACATCCATTTAGATATGTGTACACATTTTTTTATTTTTTTATTTTTAGTGATCTTATTTATTTTAATTTAAATTTTTGCATTTTAATATTAATTTGTTTGTTAAAAAAATAATCATCAGATACTCGTCGATGCATTACGCGAGTATTATGCTAGTTATTTAATAAAACGTATTATATGGAGTGAAAGGAACGATGAGAAAAATAAAAGGACTAAAATGTAACATACATAAAAACAAAAGATTATACAGAATTAACCCTCGGGGAATTGATAAAAACGTTTGAAGATGCCAATTTGTCATGTACTTAAACGGCGTTGCTGTCCTTAACTGACTTTTATTTAAATTTATAAATTTATCAAATCCACCTATTATTTCTGAAGCTCATTTCATCATCCATTATAAGCACACAACAAAACACAAACAAAACACAAACAAAACACACTCTCTCTCGATTCTTCTCAACTCTTCAACTTCGTTGTCAGAAGGTGCATATCGTTTTCTGCTAATTTGTTAGTTTTTTTCTATAGTTATTTGATTAAAATTAAGCTGATTGAGTTATCCTAGTGCGTGATTGATTCTGATTTCTTATAGGAAGTTAGGTGAGTTGTACGAAACTGGATTTTTTATTTTTTGTGTGGAGAATTATGGTTTTAAATTTTCATTTTCGGATGTTAGGTGTGTTCTTGTGTTCTTAGATTAATGTTGATTACTTTTTTTTTAAGGATGTTTGGTCAGTTGTAACAAGCTGAATTATGGATTATCGTGTTTAATTAATGAATGTTTGATTATAAGGCTTTTGGTTGGGGATATCGAAGGATATTGGGATATTCTGGCATTTACATTTTAATTTCCTCCAAAATCCCCGAGTTGCCAAAAAGAGGGAAATAAAAATTCCTACAAAAAGAAGAATTTTATTTTACTTGACAATTATTTTTTATAAATTTTTTTATAAAAATTGTTTATTTGGTTTTTATTCGTTTAAATAAAAAAATAAAATTTATATAACATGTATATAAAAAATGAAATATTCAAATTTATAAAAAAAATATTTATTTGGTTTTTACTCTTAGAAACAAGAAAAAAAAATGTAAATAAAAAATTATATAAATTTTATAATTTTTTTTTATAAAATATATATATTTTTTATAAAATTTATATATTTTTTATAAATTTTTTATAAAACTTTTATTAATTTTTTATAAAATTTATAAATTTTTTATAAAATTTATATAATTTTTTTATAAAGTTTACATAAATTTTTTATAAAATTTATATAAAAAGTGAAAATTCGGTTTTTGCTCGCTTAAATAGAATATTTATATAGAAAATATTCATTCGAGTTAACTGGGTCGACCCAAGACCAAAATATCAAAATAATATGAATTTCTGTAACCAAACATGCGTAGGCATTTTAAATTTCGAAAATTTAGATTCTCAAGAATTTTAATTTACTAGAATTTAGAATTCCGAAATTTTAATATCTTGAACCAAACGGCACCAAGTGCGAAAACCGGTCATAATTAGTATCCAAAAATAAAAACTGGACACATTTTTTTGGACATAGATAGTAAGGTGGACACTGTTTTTTTTTTGGACCAATGGGGTTCGGTTCGGAGACGAATGGTGTTTAATGATTTTTTGATTTTTTTTGGAAAATATTGTTCAAGGATTTTCTATAATGGATGATTAGTTTCTAGAGATAGTGTGATTGTGTTACGAGATTGCGAAGAATTAATATGTTACAGTATATTATTATATGTGTAAATGTATAACGTTATTAATTTTAAATATAAACATATTGAATTCATTATATTAATTATATTTTATTATTGTAATATCCAATTTAATGTCATACTTTATTGGGCAATTAGTGTATATTTAAATTTTATTTTGATAATTTCTTAAGACTTCATTGCATGAAAAGATACTACTGCTTTAAGCCAATTTAACTTTAAGGTATTTAACTTATTTTTAATCCCAATTTATGGTATCTAATGAAAATTTTGTGCAATATTAGGTTCTTAGAGCTTTTTTCGACTTTTTACATTGTTACCGGTCATTTTTTAGCTGAAATGGTCATGTAACGTGATGTATCATTCTAGTTGGCCATTTAAAACTTACTTCGGCTAAAATTATACTAACCGGTAACCTCTTCGAAAAGTAAAAAAACCTTGAGTAATGCTATTTATGCCTAAAACACAAGCCTAAAAACATGCCTAATGCATTATTCATTTGTACATTTTTATTATGCACTTTCTCTCTCCTAATTTCCACCAATTATTTTTTGAAATTAACCAATCATATCATTAGGCATATATGTAGGTTCACTAGTTAGGCATAACAATCATTTTTCAAAAACCTTACATGCATAAAAACTTAAGTTCAATGCCTGAGTTGAGAAATTTTTTTTGAATACCTAAAGTTATGTTTGCCTAAAGTATGGTACCTTTTTGGGCGATTTGCCCGTAAAAAAATTGTTCATATTGTAAAATTATGTTCTGAATTTTTGAATTTTTCAAGGAGTTAATTACTTAATTTTTAAAAAAGTAAGTTATTCTTGAAATTATAAATAAATTTAGTCCAGATAATTAATAATTTTGATTGAATAGATATCAAATACTTTTCTAGAAAGTTAAGAAATCAATTCGGTTAGTTTCAAAGTTGAAATTTTATATGTTTGACCTCGAAAGTCAAGTGTTGCTTTTACTCGATATATTTGATTTAGGTGGCAATTAGTTTAATATGCAAGACTTAATGATTTTGGTGATATTATGTTGCAGGATTGTAGAGGTTGTGAAATTTGTTTATGATAATGGCGACCGGAGCTGCTCCAGCTTCCTTTATGGGATTGAAGACTATGGATAACGGATTGGGGTTTGTGAAAACTTCGGATTTTATCAAAGTTTCGGACGTGAAGAGGGTTAAGTTTCATAGAACCAAGATATCCGTGATTAAGAATTCTAACCCTGGTTCAGATATCGCCGAACTTCGGCCTGCTTCTGAAGGGAGTCCTCTGTTAGGTATACGTTTTCTGTTACAATCATCTTCATGCTCTGTATAGCACTGGCATATATCCGTTTAAGTATCTGATGGAGTTTCTTTTTTTGTTTATAGTTCCCGTTCAGAAGTATTGTGAATCCACATATAAAACCATCAGGAGAAAAACCCGCACAGTAATGGTTGGAGATGTAGCTCTTGGTAGTGATCACCCCATAAGAATTCAAACAATGACCACAACTGATACCAAGGATGTGGCTGCAACCGTGGAACAGGTACGCTGATTTGCTGCCTATAATAATTTTTGTTTAAAGTATCATAGAATTTGGCCAAGTGACAGTAAAATTTAATAACTTGATATGTGGCATCCAAGCATAGTTCATAGGTATGTTATCTTTTGTCACAACTTCTGAAAGATGACTATAAAAGTGTCGTTGGAATAGTATATATAACATCCTAAGTTGTATGAGTTAATAACCTGCTTATGTTGGTATAAGTTTGCGCTTCATCTGGACTGTCAACTTAAAAGTTCATATGAATTTGCTGCAACTTTGGGTCAAAATATGTGACAGCCATGACCATAAGTCAACGTGCCACAGCCCGTGACCGTAAGTCAACATCTCACAGCAATGACCTTAAGTCAACATCTCACAGCAATGACCTTAAATCAACATGTCACAGCAATTACATGGAATTGGCAATGACATATACCTTAAGTCAGCATGTCACAGCAATGACCTTAAGTCAACATGTCACGGCGTTGAGCTGAAATCAACATCTCAAGGGCATGAACTTAAGTCAACATGCAATGGCCAGGAGCTTAAGTCAACATGCCAAGGCCAGGAGCTTAAGTCAACATGTCGCAGCCATGAGCTCAAGTCAACAAGCTTGCGCTGTTTAATTCTATCTTTTTTCCCCAAGAAACACTGTGGCATTGGGCCCCGATCGTGTAGACATATGGCACCGATAAGCGACTAGACACCTCACTTTTCTGTTGCATCTGTTTCTGACATTGTCAACTACTAAGCTAATACGTTGTATCAGTGTGGTTAAAGTATATCCATGCTCTAAAAGAAAATTCAATGATGGGTTATGCCATATTTTATAACAGCAGACTCTCAAAGGAATATTAATAATATAAGCTTTTAGATTCACACATCATCACACTATATTATCTGTTGTACAGGTTATGCAAATCGCTGATAGAGGAGCTGACATTGTTCGAATAACCGTGCAAGGAAAAAGAGAGGCAGATGCATGTTTTGAAATCAAGAACACCCTTGTTCAGAAGAAGTAGGTCTACATCTCTACTGTTAGGAATTTGTCTTATTTCCTGCTAATTTATCTGATACAAACTGCGTTTTGCAGTTACAACATACCTCTAGTGGCAGACATTCATTTTGCTCCATCAGTTGCACTGCGAGTTGCTGAATGCTTTGACAAAATTCGTGTCAACCCCGGAAATTTTGGTATATACTTATTATCGCTAGGCATCTTTTGTCAGATTTTCTTTCAAATTATTCAATCTTGTAATGTTTTTTCTTGCAGCTGATCGACGAGCTCAGTTTGAGCAGTTGGAGTATACAGATGATGATTATCAAAAGGAGCTTGAGCATATTGAACGGGTAAAGCTTCTTTATCAAAATTCCTATAATCTCTTGATCGCGATGTTTCTATGTTCTAGTACTAAATTAAAAACCTTAATATGTTTTGTGCATTCTGTTCACTAGGTTTTTATTCCATTGGTTGAAAAATGCAAGAAATATGGAAGGGCGATGCGAATAGGAACAAATCATGGGAGTCTTTCAGATCGTATCATGAGTTACTATGGTGATTCTCCTAGGGGAATGGTAAGGAGATCAGCTCCTCTAGAGTACTCATAGTTTCTATTAAGTTTTCCCTTAACCGCCTCTTGTGCCACCAAAACTTGATTTAACAGGTAGAGTCTGCATTTGAATTCGCAAGAATCTGTAGGAAGTTAGACTACCATAACTTTGTATTTTCAATGAAAGCAAGCAATCCAGTGATCATGGTTCAAGCATATCGTCTTCTAGTGGCCGAAATGAATGTTCAGGGATGGGACTATCCCTTGCACTTGGGGGTCACTGAAGCTGGTGAGGGTGAGGATGGACGTATGAAATCTGCAATTGGCATCGGGACACTTCTTCAGGTCCATGTCATTCATACTACTTAACTTTTACTAATATGAATGAACGTTTTGAAAGATGCAACTGACTACAAAAGCCGATGTCATTGTGAGTTTAATGATTATTGGTTTAGACTAGCTAAATTTTGTCTGGTATACAGGATGGTCTTGGTGATACTATCAGGGTTTCCCTCACAGAACCACCAGAGGAAGAAATAGACCCATGCAGGAAATTGGCCAATCTTGGTATGAAAGCATCCCAAATTCAACAAGGAGTGGTAGGTTTTTTTGCATGATAATCTTTTTATTGATCAATATACCTGTATATTTCTATTTTCTAAGTCTTATCTCACGTCCATTTCTAGGCACCATTTGAAGAAAAGCACAGGCGTTATTTTGATTTTCAACGGAGAACTGGTGATTTGCCTGTGCAGAAGGAGGTAAGCTTGTATTTCACAAAATGTTAATGTTGTAATCATATTATAGTTTCTTGTTTTCAAATAACAATTTGTACGTGAATGCATGGTAGGGTGAAGAGGTAGATTACAGAGGTGTACTCCACCGTGATGGCTCTGTTCTCATGTCTGTTACTCTGGATCAACTTAAGGTTATACTCACTTATATAGCTTCTTTATTGCCATTTTTGTATTTATCCCTCTTTTGTCACCACACCTTTCTCATATTCCATCATTAACTCTTTTTGGGTTTTCCTACTTTGTTTAGACACCTGAACTCTTCTACAGATCATTAGCAGCAAAACTTGTTCTTGGTATGCCATTTAAGGTCAGTTCATTCTTTGTCATGTATGTTTTTACAAATTGTTATCTTGGCATAACATATGTGTTTGTTTACTCATCATATTCTGTTTCAATTCAGGATCTTGCAACAGTTGATTCTATCTTATTAAGAGAGCTTCCACCAGCAGACGATAAAGATGCTGTAAGGAACATTTTCTTTCATGCTTCTTTTACTGTTACATATTTTGCGGCTTGGATGCCTTGGTGTGTGATGACCTAATAATTTTTTGTATCAATGATCAGCGTTTAGCTCTCAAGAGGTTGATTGATGTAAGTATGGGAATTATAACGCCTTTGTCAGAACAGTTGACAAAGCCTTTGCCCAACGCTATTGTCTTGGTAAACTTGAATGAACTATCCACCGGAGCTCATAAGCTTTTGCCAGAAGGTAAAATTTGCACCTTATTAGCACTCAATTGGTAGCATAATTGTGGTTCTCATACTAAATGTGATATTACTTTCAGGCACACGTTTGGTGGTGTCAGTACGTGGTGATGAGCCTTACGAGGAGCTTGATATTCTGAAAACCATTGATGCTACTATGATTCTTCATGAAATTCCTTACGCAGAGGAAAAAACTGGCAGAGTACAGGCTGCTAGGAGGCTTTTCGAGTACCTTGAGGAAAATTCACTGAATTTCCCTGTTCTTCACCACATACACTTCCCAAAAGGAATTCCCAGGTAAATTACTGAATTTTTAGCTCTCCATTCGGTGTAAGCTCTTTTAGAATCAATTTTTAATTTAAAATGTGCACCTACTGGCAGGGATGATTTGGTAATCAGTGCGGGTGCCAATGCTGGTGCTTTGTTAGTTGATGGACTTGGAGATGGTATCTTATTAGAAGCTCCGGATCAAGACTTCGAATTTATCAGGAATACATCATTCAATCTGCTACAAGGATGCAGGATGCGCAACACAAAGACAGTAAGGAATTAATCATTTGGATATCAAAATACATCTTATGCCATAGTTTTGCTTATGTCTAATTGAATTACAGGAGTATGTCTCGTGCCCATCATGTGGTAGAACTCTATTCGATCTTCAAGTGATCAGTGCAGAAATTAGAGAAAAAACTTCACATTTACCTGGTGTTTCGGTAATCACCAAATCCCTTTTAAAATACTGATTAAATAACACTGAGTACTAACTTTGTCATGCTTAGCATGTAAATATCACTTATTTGTTGTCGTCTTATGACAGATTGCGATTATGGGTTGCATAGTCAATGGACCAGGGGAGATGGCTGATGCAGATTTTGGCTATGTCGGTGGTGCTCCTGGAAAGATTGATCTTTATGTTGGAAAGGTAACTAATTATTTCTGAATTCACCTAAACGTGTTTTACAATTGCTTAGGATTCTTGAATCATTCAATAAAGAAAATTGGATTATTGTTTTGAATATGAGACTATTCTAATCAACCCGTTTGACCCACTAGTTAACCTGTCCAGTCGCCAGCTTTAATTGAAATCATTGTATTCCTCTATATGTGCAAATATTTTCCATTGATGTATTTATATCTTCTATCAACTTGTAACACTTCGATTGAATTCTCTGGTTCAGACGGTGGTTAAACGAGCAATTGCAATGGAAAATGCAACCGATGCATTGATTCAACTAATCAAAGACCATGGACGTTGGGTCGATCCTCCAGTTGAAGAGTAGAGGAGCATTGCATGCTTCATGTATAACAAAAATAAAGTGTTATTTAAATGTTTATTTATATTGTTTACTTGAAACCTAGGCGCATAAGAACATTAAAGGTAATATTACCATTGTAAGGAAAACCGTCAAGTTAAAGGTGATGGTTTATAAAAGGTTTGCTTGAGTCGTATTTGCCATTGGCTATTTATTACGTACAAATGCATCATATACAAACATTGCGACCAAAATTCAAACAACTATTTGATACCGTACACATTTTTTACACCAAGCCTAATACAACTACATACACTGGTCGTTCTACTTGCAATGCCGGCCTTCATAACTCTGCTCGTTCGAGTAAGATTATAATTCATTTGGTTTGTTACTCTCAACATTAGCAGCGGTTGTATTGGTCGCCATTTCTGGTTGCGGTTAAGGGGACGTGTCAATTGCTGAAAGTGGAGTGAGGTCTGCTGGTGGATATGTGTATGGAGCACAAACATCACATTCAATATCTAAGATATATCAAAATTCTTCTATTAATTTTAAGACCATGATTAGTTCATCTAGCAATTTAAACAAACTAATAATATAAGATCCCGCAAATATATCACTACTCTATTACATGAGGACTGCAATAATGATACGATAATAGGCAAGTCAAAAATACGTTCATATAAGTTACTAATATAAGAGCAGCCATGACTCTATTGCAGCCACCATGCACCAACGTGACAAGTTGTTGACAATCGTCCATTAGCAATACAACATCCGTATACAAGTATAGGCACCTGAGTTCGGTCCATCATGTTATCTCTCATATTCTATCTTCAGCCTTCATTCATATATTAAAAATGGCAACTCAACGTCTATATAAACTACTCATCAAACAACAGGTTACAAATTAGAGTCATAGTTCGTCTTTCTGGTCTTTCTGGTCAACTTTGCCGCTTTCTTTGGCATCAGTGTAAGTAGGTTTCTGGAGCTTGAAGGGGACTGAAGCATGTTTCTTGAGGAATTTGTAAAAAGCTACTACTGTTCGATCAACATCTACAGTTATCTGTCATCCATAATCGGTATTTGATCAGATTATATACTAACCAAACCCCTTAAACAATTGGAAGTTCGGAACTCTTTCCAACTTTTGTAAAATACTGGACATGCGTTGTAATTAGAATGATTTTGAAGTTGTACTTAGTAGTTGGTAGGTTTAAAGTTTCAAGTTTAAACATGTTATTAAAGTAAAAAATGAAGATTAAACAGTGTGTGTATTCAAGAGCTAAAAGTAGATTCATCTCAGCAAATCACTTACAGGATCGGAGCTTTTGTTTCCTGCTGGGTAGAAGAGTATTGTCGGGTACCCGTCGGCCTGCAACATCCAAAATCATATACTACGTATTACATTTGGACTTCATTCCGTGAGTTAGTCAGTAAGCATACAAATATCAAATTTCATCAGGAGGGTATCTAATTAGATTTAAATGATCAACTCTATACAATAAAACTGACGTTATTATATTTTAATATGTTTACTTTACCTTTGCACTTGGATGTTCATTTGTACTTCCATCCATCTTTGCTATGACCAAGGAATCTATTTCACGCAAATGCTTAGCAAGCTTGCTGTAAGTTGGTTCTAAAGCTTGGCAATGCCCGCACCATGGTGCATAAATCTGCACAACACATTTGAACGTTTAACCATAAAATCCCTTGAAACACTATATGTATTCACTTGTACAAGTACCTCTAATAGAACATCTTTCGACTCATCTAAGACAATATCATCTAAGTTGTTACCAACTACTATCTTCACATCACCATCATTCTGCACCCATGGCAATCACGAAAAAAAAAAAGAACTTAGCTCTGAGAAATATAACAAACAAATCAATAAGCCCCAAACGAAGAACTTACATCCTCAGGAATGGGATCTGACTTGTAGAACGGTTTAAGCGTGTCGCTGTAAAAGCCCTCTCCAAAAGCCTGACAAATAGACAAATGACATCAAAGAGTCAGCCGGTGAGATCTGTGCATTTTTAATCAAAGACCATTGTTAATTAGATTTTTGGAGAGAAATAATTATTGAGTAGGAACAAAAGATATATCTGAGTTGCATATCTTACCTTAAGATTTTCAAGGGTCAAATCTTTGTCAAACACAAACTTCTTACCATCATCATTTCCGGTATATCCAATAATCTGGTTAAGACATCCAGTAAATGCTTAGTATTTGTACTTCATTATGTCAATTGCCAAAGTACATAAGAGACTAATACAGCTTGCAAGCAAAATACATGAAAAATAGATAAGATGCAAAATGGAAACACGCATTACTTGTGGAGCATCTCCTGTGATTCCAAAATAATCTGCAACAGGCTTTCCGACATCTTCGTTGTCCGTATCCACATATACAAATATAAGCTGCAAAGAAAAAGATAATGTGGAATTATTAAACAATCAGAGTGATAAAAATCTAAGTTTACATAATTGCTACGTTCATATACCTTCCCCTTGAATAACTTTGCAGAATCCTCAAATGTTTGGATAACCTTAGTTGAACCCTTTGATGCCGCAAATAGCAGCACCTGACAGCAGAAAGAACAGTTCACATGAAGTGACATGTTTATCAGTCTTAAGTAGCCAGCTGTCGTAACCTAAGAGAATTCTGTAATTACCTGTTTCTTAATTTGGCTTTCAAAAATCATAGTTGCACTTTCTTTTGAGAAAGTTGTCACCAATGGAAGTTTGTTTGCAAAAACAAACTCCTTAATCGCAGACTTCTCGAATGGACCATCTGTAAGAAATAGAACAAATGAAAACATAGAAGAAAAAAAACAGACATAATGCCGCCATCAACATGAAGTTATGATAAGTTCAGAAATGGGTGAAGATACTGACCATGATGGGTAACTTTCTCAGCATCCTTCTTTAGCAGGACTAAAGCTGGGTGCTTGGCATCAGAGTCAATGTGGAAAAGCTTGGCCACTTTAGGATCTACCGTCTGATAAAAGCTAACATCATCCTCAAGGCTTGAAGCTGCAGCAAGTTCCTCGCTTTCAGAACCCTATAAAAAGAACAACTCGCAATAAAGAAAAGCATGATGAAATGGAGGGTAAATTGGGATTGAAGTTCAAAACTTATCAAACCAACATATTGCAACCCGTAACAATTAGTAATATGTTAAATACTCTACGTTATCAGAAACAGTAATAAAAAGTAGTAAATACCACCAAAGAGTCGAGGTAGGCCAAAACAAGTTTGTCCTCGGATGCAAGTATTTTCTCCGCATCTTCTACACTTGTTACATTGTACACAGCAGGTCCAGTCTTTTTCTTGATCCAAGCTACTATAGCTTCCCTACATTCCAATAAAACACCAAAAAATCAAATCAGCCTAATTAATTCCACACTCCTTATACCATCTACACGACAGAAATATCATTCCAAGTTCCAACTGTCAAAATTACATAGTCCTTCCTTACTCTTTTCATAACATGATCTGAAAAACATAAAAGACTGAATCTTATACTTAGGGGGCGTTTGGAATTGCTAATTTCAACCTACTTATGTAGTTAAACATAAGAATTTATCAACCTGCTTATTCTAGGTGCTATTTCCAGTGTAAAAAAATCAAATAAGCAAATTTGGCCACATGCTTGAATATGCTAATCAGCTGATGATAAACAGGTAAGCACTTATATAAGCAATCCAAAATCCTTTAACTGGATACAAAAACTGCATAACAATGTATGCAAAAGTAAATCTACTAAGAATCAAAGTTCTTTCTTAACTTTCATCGTCAAAAAAATCATTGTTAACTTTTTATGCTTATCTGTATATCTTTAAGCCGATAAGCAATTTGGAGCTTCTGAACAATCCAATCTGTTATTACTTATATGCTCATATCTAACCTAAAATCCCTAAAGGATGTATGCATCCCTCTTAATCTTATGCTCTTCTCCCTACTAATTAAACACTAGTAACCAAAGGCCGCATTTTCATCAGTTACACATACTTTACATAACAACTCGAGGATACATTGCAACTTACTTAGTGCGTGCACCGAGATAAGGCTTATGAACACCATCCACAAACCACAAAACAGTCGGAAACCCTTGCACCTCATATCTCTCAGCCAGATCATTCTCCTCCTGAGCATCAACTTTAGCAAGCACGACCTCCCCCTTCACCTCAGTCGCAGCCGCAGCGTACTCAGGCGCCAACGCCTTACAATGGCCACACCAAGGCGCGTAAAACTCCACCATCACATACTTATTCCCTTCCACCACATCACTAAAATTCCCTTCAGTCAGCACCACAACATCATGATCATCGAAATGAGTTAGCACATTATCATCTTCTGCCTGATCATAGTCTTCAGGCACTTCAAAGTCTTCAAACTGGTCATCGTAGTTTTCGAAGCTTTCGTCGTCGTCTTCGTCTCCAGCAAAGGGGTCAAAATCTGGTAAATCATGATCTGGGTCGGTGGAATGTGAGGTTTGTGAGAGTTCAGGTTCTTCTAAGAAGCTGAGGTCTTCATCATCATCTTGTTCTGAATGAGTGGTGGTTGGTTTGGTGAGAGTGAAGTGTGAGAAGATGAGGAGAGTTGAGAGTGTGAGTGTGATGAGTAGGTGATTAGCCATTGATGAGTTCAAGTACAGTTTGTGAAGTGGATCTAGTTTAATGTTGGGGTTTAAGGTAGGAGGAGATGTAGAAATGTGTGTTACTTACATACATGATGATGTCATATTGTCATTGTATGTGAAAGTGCTGATGAGACTCAAAACCGACTCGGACCAGACCGGATCGACTTGAATCAGATCAAATAAGTTCGGTTCGATCTTCGTTTTAAGGTTTTGGATAATTTCGGTCTCGGTCCGAGCGATCCGGTCTGGTCCTGTTCGGTTTAATAAAGTCCTTGTCGATTATGTTTAATAGAACTAGACTGAACCGAGGACCAGACCGGACCAGACCATTTTAATCCGGTCTTGGTCCGGAGTTGCAAACCATTTTGGTCTTCTGTCCGATCCGATCTTAGCCGGTCCGGTCTGGTCTTAGATCGATGCTCGGTCAATGACAGACCTGAAACATTTATCGGGAGGCCGAGTTATTTTTTACATTTCGAAAATAAAGTGGATAATAATTTTAAGACGGAAAGTAAAATTTTTACATTACCCGTCACAAATTTTGGGAAGGCCAACTCTCCCCGATCCTTTAAAAAATCCGCCCCTGTGCTCGGCCCATCTAATTTATAAGGTTGAATCCATTGTCATATATTTAAACTTGGCAAAGCCCTAACCGAGACCTTCAATGTTTATATTAACAGGAATATAGATATTAATATTGAAGTAGGACCTCATAGGTTATTATGAGTTGAAAATAAATACACGAGATTATGAGTACCTATGTATTAGTTATGGTTACTGATGCATATATGCCTTTTCTTTGGTTTTGGTTAGGTCATGGTTTTGACGTAGTTGTTTCTCGACGTGTGTTGGACGAGAGTGTTAAGAAGCATGACCATCCCATAAAATTTGAAGGCTATGTGCCACAATTCTGATGAGACTTTTAGTTTAACTTCGAAAATAAAACAGTAGTAAAATTTAACATACTGTAAAAATATTGATTCTAAAAGATCAAAATGAAAGTTAAGTCCCACAAACATTGGGTTATTTTCTCCAACAAAGCAAATGCCATTATTTTTTGTAGAGGCGCAGGTTCAACTTTTTTTCTTATCTTATATTCTTCATTTAAACCTCCATCAATGAATGTATACCTTTATCGATGTCTTAGAAACTGAAAGCCCCTGAAAAATAGAAGCCTTTTGCGGTCATCCATGTCGCATATGCTCAAATCCAAGCCTGTTCAAAAGCTTTGGTCGCATTGTTCAAAAATTATTAAAGTTCAAACATGGATATTTAGAAAAACATTCTTAAAGGTTATAAATACGCGTAATGTATAAAACATGGAGGAAAGATCAGTGGAAAACACAACTCCAAAAAAAAATCAAGGGAACAAATCTTCACCCTTGATTTTGTTTTGATCCAATGGTCCAAATTAAATCTTCCATTACATCTTTTAACCACCACAACCACCTCTTATAATATCATTTTTTTTTCTTTCTCAAAAAAACACATACATTAACTTTATCTCTGTACAACCTCCATCCTCCCCAACCACCACCCCTAACGGCCTAACCACCACCTCCGACCATCGCACCACCACCACCGCCATCTACATCACCTCGCCACCCACCATCACGTCATCACCATGCTATCAACCATCCGCCGCCATCTCTACCGGATCCACCACCCATGCTACCATATCCACTATGCTACCAAATCCACCACCCACGTCATCCCACTACCTCGCTGACCTGCACCACCACTACCACCGTATCACCATCTTTACTAGATTTAAAAGATCTATAAGAAAGAAGAAGATTCATATGTAAATCCAGATCCATAACCTTTCAATAGTGTTCGGCATGTAACACATGTGTTTCAACATGTAAAACATGAAACGTAACACATGTGTTTCAGGCTGAAAACACATGTATTTCGGACAAAACACATATGCTTCGGACGAAACACATGTGTTATAAACACATGTGTTTCAGGTAAACACGTGTGTTTCGCCTTAAACACATGTGTTTAAACCAAAAGCACACGTGTTTCAGTTAAACACATGTGTTTCGCCTAAAACACACGTGTTTCTTGTAAACACATGTGTTTCGCCTTAAACACATGTGTTTAAACCGGAAACACATGTGTTTAAGCCCGAAACACATGTGTTTAATCCCGAAACACATGTGTTTTAGGTCGAAACACATGCGATTCCGCCTCTTCTGAAAATCAACAACCAAGCATCGGAAAGTCAACACCATCGCCGGAAAATCAACAACCAATCACAGATCTAATGTATAATGATGGTGGTGGTTGCAGATCTAGCGTCGTCTCCATGAGGCGGAATTTCGGCGACGTTTCGACGGTTTTCCGACGATGGTTGCGCCGACGGCGTTGTTCTGGCAGTGGTGGGTGGGTTATGACGATGGTGGGGTGTGACTGCGGTGGTGGATCTAATGATTTTGAGTGTGTGTGACACGGTGTGTGTTGTAAAAGATGAAGATGATGGATAAGATCTTTACCATTGAATAAATGAAATCAATGGCCAAGATTTGTTCCCTTGTTCCCTCTTGAATATGTGTTCCCTCTTGAACTTTTATCATAAAACATGACATCAATAGTTATATAGAAACAACATCAACACCATGTCACTTAAAAGTAAAGTCAAAATACTTTGTTTGACGAAAATATAAATAAATACGAATTAATATTTTTTTTAAACATCTGAAATATTATTAAACTAGCAAGAAGCTAGAAAAAAAAAAAACAATTACACGATAGAAACTAACAAAATTTGTTGCCATTGTTTCAAGACTTTGAGGCTTTCCTATGTCTATTAGAAAACCATAAAAAAAAACTTAGTCAAATAAAGTAGATCGGAGAAAGGCTTGGGATCCAAGGACAGATTTGTTAATACATGATGAAATGGTTAGGTCCGGTTCTATTAGGTAAAATCGACGGGTTTTTGTAAGGCCGAACTGGACCTGATCAAAGACCGAATATGACAGAAAAACATGAACCAAAGGCCGATCAAAATACATCTGGTCCAATCCAATTTTCCCGTCCGATTTGATCGATGATTCAATATACTCACCCGTAAATTAGACAAACTACGAACGATTTGGCAAATGATAAAACTACGTTGCTATATGGCAACTAATAAAAAATAATGTACGAAATTGAAACAAATAAAAAAGATGAGGGGGCTCAGTGACACCATTTAAAGAATAGCTATCTCCCCGATTGCTGGTTTGATCAGAGGTAAAATGATCAGCATCCTTGCTCAGGTAACCTTCATTTTTTTATTATACTATTAATCATGATTACATATATTTATAGATTTAGCGGGTGTTTGAGATTGCATTTGCAATTATATTATCTACTTATTTCATTTTGAAAATAGAGATAAGTTAAAACGAGTTTTTGACTAATAAATGGAGAAAATCGATTATTTGCGTTTAAAAGCTTCCAAAATAGAGTTTTGAAAAAAAAAATTAAGAAACTACTTATTATTTTCAATGAAGAAAAGCTAAAATTAGTTTATTTTATTCATCTTCAAATAATCAAATTTGACAAACACTCTAAAAACTGATTATCTGATTATTATAATATTAAACAAGATAATCAAATCCAAACACTATTAATAATAAGAATGACGTTTTCAAAATAAGAAAATAAGAATGACGTTTTCAAAATGATGATTATCTCACTGTTTTCAATAAGCAATCTCAAACACCCCTTAAATGTTTTGGTTTGGTTGATGTAGGAGCGTGTACTAGGGGCTGCCTTAGGATTTGCATTTACCGGAGCTCTAATTTTCGATGAGCGCAGATTCATTTACAAAACCATCACACAGAATCAACATCCTAGTTCATCTAAGGTTATTTATAATTTCTTTTTGTCAATTGCCATTTTGTATGGATGATGGGTTTTGCTCTGTGATTTCTGTATTATTTTATAGTATCGAATCGACTCAAACCGCGTAAAGTCCTCCCCATTTTGGGAAGGCCACGTATATTATGTTGCTAGGCGCGATCACATACGAGACTTTAGGTCTGCGAAAGTAATATGAGTATCATCTAATTGTCACATTTTGCACCACGTAGGACTTGATAGTGAGACCACTCACATTTTAGTGATGATGATTACAAGCCTTTTACCTTTCACCACTATGCTCAAGTTTTAGAATATCTTAATGACTCGGTAGACGGTAGCGATAGATCAAAGAAATTTTGGTTAAAGCAGTGTCCGGATCGGCGGATTGTAATAGTATTGTGCTATAGTGTTGTAATAGGTGCTTCCAAGTTCTAACAGCACGATAATGTTTGAGGTATTGACACCCATGATAGCTCATAATTGCCAAAGGCTTAGATAGATAGATATAACACATTATTTCTTCTAATGTCCACCGAAACCATAAATCATATAAGTAACTTGTATATAAGTAGTAGGAGAAAAAATGAACCAAGTTTTTTTATATGCTCGGCTTAGGCGCTTAGCCACTTCCACTTTCTGCTTAAAGCTCTCAGCTTTTACACGAAGTGAAAGGGGCAATGCTGACACTACGCAAGCTGTCCTGTTACATCTTTTATTGAGGAGAGTGGAGGTCATTCATTGTATGGTGGCAATTGTTAAGTCTTAATTCATAAGTTAATCTTTTATGTATATTCATATAATCTTTGCCACGTCCTAGCCGTGTTGGGATCTACTAAGTCCTGGTGTATGAAATTTAAGCATTCTACCGTAATTTGCAGCATTCATTAAGCTGTCTTATTTATTAATTCTGAAGCTTTTATATTGAAATTTCAGATAAAAGAGTCTACTTCTGGAAAGAAAATTGACTTTGCTCACTATTGGAACAAATCGGTGGATCAGATTTTCGGACCAGCTATTCAGGCTGTTAGCTCTCGGTAGAGGTGCAGTACTTGTGCTACACAACCAAAGTATGGAAATATTTGACTACATTACGTTCAGCCTAAATTATACAATGCCATGCTAATTCTTTTTAGGATCTTGACACCATATGCATTGCCATCGCAATTTTATTAGGTGTTCATGTTTTTCTTTTGGGTAAAGAGGATAAAGTCTGGTAAAATAATGTTTTTACTATGATTTATTTTTACCATTGTGTTTCTCTTTCATTATGGTACCCCTTGAATTAATCCTACCATCATTAGTCTTACAAGATTACAGAGTCTTACAAGATTACAGAGTCTTACAAGATTACAGATACATTTATACATATTGACTTTTAGGAGTCAAACTAATAAAATTGAAAGAACAAGTTATATCAATGTTCAACTTTGGGACTGTTAGAATTGACTTTCAGTAGTCAAAAACAGAAAATGGATATAATATTTGGGAACCTGAAGCCATCCTTCGTTCCTATAGAAGAGATCCAGTTTAAGATTGAATTTTCGATGATTGGATTAACAATTTTAATTGCTCTACGGACTACGAAGGACTTGCAAACTGACAGATGAAACATGAGTGTGCGAATAATTCCAATCTTTATCTTGTTTTATTGTTAATTTTGTCAAATTTATCTCATTAATGAAGGTTTATTTACGATAACATTGTCGGTTCATATCAAGGTTTTCAATAAAGATAGTTATATATGATCCGAGCATATAAACATACTGTTCTATAAATTCCAGTCTCGTTATTTGTCTTAGTAATTCATAAAGCTGATACTATATATTATGTACGTGAGTTGCTCATTGTTATTCAGGAACTGATATAGATCTAATGCCCTTTTGCTTGAAAAATAAACCACATTAGTGCTGGATTTTAGATCCCTGAGACTTTCTAACACAGTTACACAGTTAACTGTTATAAAATATCAGATCATAGCTCACTTTTGCTTTTGACATCTATATTTTGATGCACAATTACATGCATTATCACTGATGGGCATATTGCATGCTTCATATATGCTAAATTGAGAAACAAATGAAGAGTAACAAACGAAAAATAGCATAGAACTTATTACATCAGACTGATGGTATAACTGTACTGTTTCTACTCAAATTGGCCCGACGGGTGTTCAACACGTAGTAGACACCCATGGCTACAAGAATTACAAATACAAAACTAAAGATAATGGCAGCAATGCCTCCAGCTCCAACTATAGGCCCACTCACTCTGCTTTCATGTGCTAAGCTCGACTGAACAGTAGCAGCTAGAGGCAAAGGTGAGCAATTAGAGATTTCACACGGGTTTTGAACGTTCAGCTGTGCATTCGGGTGAAAAAACGTATAAGCAGATGGTGGTAAAGCCATGAGGTTGTGAGAGAGTCCATGAGGAGCTTGATCTTGAGTTCCTGAAGCGGTGAAGAATAGTAGAGTTAGTACCAGAACAACTGATGGTCTTGGAGTCATTTTGAATTTGTGTAGTATCTGATGCTATTATGAACGGATTTCACGCTATATATAGTGGTTTTTCTTATATATTTTTGTGACATACCAACACTTTAGAAGGTTTAGTGAGGGAACAAAATGATGACATTAGGTGCTTCTATATGCATCACATGATAACAAATGACAAAAGAATACCCCTTTCTTCTATGTCAACTCCTAATGTTTCATCTAGTTTATTGTACATATACTTGACTGGCATGTAGCTTTTGTAAAAAGGGTATAATGGTCAAAGGAGATGTTATATAGAAGCAGGTATGATAGAATGAGTGTGTGTAATTATTGTTGTATTAGAGTGGCAAACGCATGCTGTAGCTGAAATCAATGGTTATATCTTTTAGTTCCATGCAAACATCATTTGATATGGTCCATTATTCTTTAAAATATAGTATTTGGAATTTCCTATGTTTTGTTATAAGTACTTGTTTGAGATGAGTGTTTCAATGAATGATCTTAATGAACTTGCTTTGAAAAATTTAACTATTTAAGCCCATCCTTTCTCACTTGTTTATTTAACTTGGTGCTGTTTGATATGAGGTTTTTGCTATGCCTTATTCATTTGCCAACGTTGAGGTTTGACATACATGTCTGGTTTAATTAAGAAAAAGATTAATAAAAATATAATGATGATCACCAAATTAACAACAATAATGTAGTTTAAGAGTTGACATGAATGCAAACATATGCCAATGCCACACCATACAAGCTATCAAGGCCAACTCATCACTAGAGGTGGCAAAACGGGCGGGCGGGCGGGCACGGGCGGCGGGCTAAACGGGCAACGGGCTAAACGGGCGGCGGGCTAAACGGGCGCGGGCTAAATGGGCACGGGCGAAACGGGCGGGCAAAATGGGCGGGCTAAACGGGTGCAAGCTAAAAAAGGGAAAAAACATATAAAAACCTACAATTAAAAAATAAAAATACTTATTTGAAAACCGGGGATAAAAAATTTAATAAAAAATATTCGTCGAGTATACTAATTTGTATTTTCAAATGCGCCCGTTAAGCCTATTTAGTTTCTTACATATGCGCCCGTTTAGCCCATCCATTATAAAGAATGGGCAAAAAGTGCTCCATTCTTTTTCGAAAATGGGCAAAAAGTGCCCATATATATCCAAATGGGCAAGATTTGCCACCTCTACTCATCACCATCGTTTCTTTCGGATTACTTTTGATTTGTTTTCTTATAGTAATTGTGTTTAACTGTTGATATGTTATAAAATTAGTTTATAATATATAATTATTAGGACGAAAGCTAAAAACACACAATCTATTTTCTCAAAAACAACGAAACACACAACTCACTTTATTATCTACTCAAACCATAAATTTAATTTCAAATTCTAACAGAAACACACAATATTACCGGCTAGTAACAAGTTAATGAATACGTGGTAAATTAGTTATTTTAGGAAATTGAAAAATATTATCTGACTGTTCTTTTGATCGTTACGACCCATGACCCGATTTGTTTTTTTTTCTTATTGCTATAAATACAAACCCTATAAATATTATAATCAGATCCATCTTTATACCTACAATATTACCCATAACCTAAGATGAACAAACCCTAATTAATCACAGTCCTTACTTCTTTTAGATTCGCCTCAACCTTAATCCAATTTGAACGGCGTCGTCTTTTTCTAACACTAGCCGTTTTAGGCGTTCATTCCCTGTTAATTGCAAATGTGGTCTTCGTCTTGCTAGACGTATCTCACGGACTCAAATGAATTCAACTCGTCCTTTTCTTGTTTGTCCCAGACCATCGGTTAGTATCACAGTTTTCATTATTTTCAACTAATTGTATTAATCAGTTGATGATCCATGATAAGTTATATTATAACGTTTGATTCCTTTTATTGTAGACATCTCGTGAAAGTGTGATTCCTTTCATTGGATTGATGGAGAGTTGTTTAGTGATTGATATAGAAACATGTTATATGAGATGAACAATAACATGAATCCAGAGGATATAGATGTCTGTGAAGATGTGGTAAACCGTCACGAGATGGATATTGTTAGGCAAGAAACAATTGTAAGGCTTGAACAAGAGTTGGTAAGCTACAAGTCTAGCAATGTTGAAGACTTGGAAAAAGGAAATGCAGAAGCAGCTATTTGGAAGAAGATTTCATATGGATCGATGTTTGTGTTGTCTGTGATGTTCCTTATGTTGTTAGATTTCTAAGAAGTTGCAAGTTTATGGTATGTGTAATCAAAACCTATGATGCTAGGTATCTTTTGTATGCAGCAGTTACTTTTAACCAGTGTATGGTCTGTGGTGTATTTTTATTTTGTAATGGTATATACACTTAACATTATGTGTTTTTATGTAATCTTATTGTCCTTGTCCTTATGTTACATTTCATATTTACTATTAACAAAAGGGTTATGCAAATACATGTGTTGTTTTCCAGAAATTTAGGTGTGAAAACATAACTATTGAGAATTACATTACCATAGATAAGAACAATTGTTTCAACCTTTGATGATTGTAAACACCTTTGTAGAGTGTTTATAGACATTAAAAGTTTACAAAATACGTGCTCCAAATGTTAAATTCCTAATTGTTTACAAAAGATACATCTAAATAGAACAAGTTTATAGGCATATACAACCTAGATTTACAAACGACACCAAATAAATTTATAACTTAAGTGGTGTTGATGCAGAGTTGCCATTTCCATCATAAGGGTAATTTATCTTTCTTATTTTTGCTATCCTTTCTGATCTTTCCCTTTGTTTGATCGGAGGTTTAAGTCCAGTTGCCCTTGGTGTTTCACTTTCCTCGCTAACAGCTATTGCTGGTTGTGGAGTAACTGGATTTTAAGGTGATTGTACAGTTGGAACACCAACAACAACCCCTTGTACAACTTCTTGAGTGGATTGTGATGGCAGCGCTTGTGTGTTAGGAATTGAATGAAAAGGACCTACACTTGACCCACCATTAGTTCCTTGTGGTCTGCCTATATCTTGTGAGTTTATTAGGAGATATTCAATTAGTAATGCATATGCTTTATCAATAGCTGCAATTTCACTAAGTGTTGTTCTCATGCCAATGTTGTCCATCATATAATGTGTTTTAGAGTATGACATGTAGTCTTCATATATCCTTCCATTTATGAACCTTTCTTCATCCCTAAGTTCTTCTTCAAGCCTAGCTTGTCGTAGAACTTCCTTTTCTACTTGTATGTCTTGCATGTATTGGTATTCCTACATCAATGGGGTTGATCATTAACTTGTTACAAAAAAATGCAACTAACTAAGTAAATGCTAGAATAGAACATACCTCTGTATTAACACTTGGTGTGACAGTAGTTTTCCCATCCCTAGTGTTTGAGACTCCACCTGTCCTTGACTATCTACCACCCCTACTGTTTGTCCATCCACCCCTACCTCTGACTCCACCTCAGTTTGATGATCCAACACCCCTACTTGTTGACCCTCCACTTAAGGTTGATGCCCCTACCTCTAACTTCACCTCTTCTTGATGATACATCACCCCTATTTGTTGACCCTCCACTTAAGCTTGTTGCCCCTACCTCTGACTATACCTCTCATTGATGATCCACCCCTACCACTTGGTTCTACCTCATTGATTCTAATTCCAACAGTTGTATTTGTATTTGTGGTGGGCTTAGGTGGTTTGTCCCTTCTAGGATTAGTAAAACTAGCCTTCTTATGACTAGTTCTCCAACACTTTGTACATGTAATGACCCTTCTAACCCTACTGATATGATGTTCGTCTTCTTTCTCACTAGGGTGTTTGATTCGGTTCTTTCTAGGCCTTCTAGGCACGGTTTTCACTATTGGTGCTAGTGGTGGGGTGTTTATTGTTGGTATCCACATCTTGGATGTGTAAACTAGTTTAATTGAGAATTGGTACGTATCATACCACAAAGACCGACTATACCAGTTACTAATACATATGTCAGGGTTCATTCCTTATTTTAAGTATGCTGCTACATCATATATGCATGGTATACCAGTCAATGACCAAACCTCACAATCACAAGTCATACTAATCAAGTTGACCGCATATGCATAATCCTATCTCCTGACCTCTAAAACTTGATAACCACTAGAGAACACTTGCCATTTTCTATCTTCCACTTTCAATAAGTCAATACGCTTTCGAAGAGAGGGGGTAAGTTGGTCTTGCATCTCGACAGCTTGTTTACTCATATTACAATTTCTTTGCATCATATACACCCTAATGTCCTCTAGCATAGTAATGATAGGCTTACCTCTAGCAGTAACAATTTTACCATTGAAGGACTCTGAGATCCAATTCTTAAATGCTCCATACTTCCTATCTATTTGAAAAAATGACTTGCACTAAGTTGGTGGATTCATTTCCATAAGGTAAACATAAGCTTCAAGATCTAAGTCCCTTATCTCTTTCATCCTTGCTGTTAACATAAAACTGTGTTAACATATATAGTTATTTACCAAAATAGTGTAAATCATAGCTTGCCTGTGAAGTCTTGCTCAATGGTAGAAGCAATAGCATACCAAAAGAGTTTTATATAAAAGAAAAGTCCACTTTCTTTTAAAATTACCATATATATGTCTGCAATACCTATGCCCAGCAAGCGCTAACCAAGTCCTCGCAGCTTTTATCACCCTGTTATTAAAAGCATAAGTTATACTGGTTTAATTAATAAATACAAGAAAGATGATACTTGTGTAATGAAATGAATACCTTATGTGAATATGAGATTATAGCACTCCAGATCCATGTTACAACTCCAAATCATCAGACAATAAGGATAAAAACCAACACAAGTTGTTTTTATTCTCAATATGTACCACTGACCAAGCTATGGGATACATTTTATTTTTACCGTCACTCCCCATGGCAACCAACAATTCAACTTTACACGTGTGACTTAAAACAACCATCTAGTCCTATAACCCTTATGCAACCAGCTAACCATCCATCTTTCAGACCTTTGAAGAAAACATAACATGAATGGAAATAAACCTTCCCATCATCATTTATATTCACATCTATATGACAAGTTGTTCCAAGGTTTGAATCAAGTATTGCTTGTCTATATTCCCAAAGTCTTGAATAATGTCCTATTAGTCCTCCCCCATGTTCTAACAAAGCATACTGCTTGGCTCTCTTACATTAGCCTTCACTTACATCAGCATTGAACTTATCTCTAATTCTTTGTTTGATAGCTTGATAACTTATTGATGGATTCAAAACGATTTCACCTCCATAATGTCTAGCAATCCACTTATAAGTGACCAAAGTTCCCATCCTAAAATTTCTAGAACATGTATGATCTAAGTACAATGATTTAATCTAGAAAGAATAAATAGACTATGCATACTGTTGATACAAAAGTTTGATGGACCACGTTTGACCCGAATTAGGCTTAATTCGGGTATTGGGGACTCCGGCTCTTGCACCAAGTGAACTTATAGCAAGACCCTGCACACTAAATAGAAAATCACTGTTAGGCTTACCGTGGGATTGTCTGTCATGATTAGACTCCGAGGTGAGAGTAAGTAATCGGTGAAGGTTTTAGGATTATGTGAATCATACCTTTTGTGAAACCTAGGGGGTTCCTTATATAGCCGGTAGAACCCTAATTTGGCTTATCGAATCTTGCGGCCTAAGTAAGAGATAATTACTATACATACTGCGATCTTCTAAATAAGGAGAGTGTATATCATATTGACTTATGTGAATCACAATACCAATTAGATTGTGATTATGTCCAACTCTATCCGCGTACGGCCAGAGCGCGACCTTCATGAAGCCGCGTGCGGTAACCACTCCTTGGGCCTCATGAGCCCAAGACTTATTTATTCGACCCATCCCTGTCGGGCTGGATATGGGTAGTACCCGTGGATCGGTCTCTTGGCCCGACTGGGGACTATACGTCAGCACATACCTTTTGTTTCTTTTACTCTCATTTTGGTCCATCTAAATTTTATTTTTTCAGTGTCTAGGACCTCCTTGGGTGAGTTATTAGCTGGAATCTTACCTTTCCTCTTATCATTACCATTAGCCTTTTTCTTCCCATGTCTATCCCTTCTACCAGCACATCTACCCAACTTTAAGTCACTTCCACATTAAACAAGCATAGAATTACTGTCACTTCTATAATGCCACAACTGGTAACCATGGGACACTCCATAATCAGTTAAAGCTCGTTTTATTTGTTGAGGGCTCTTAAATTTCATGCCAAGTACTGGTTGGAATTCATTCCATGAAGTTTCTGGATTAAAATTTAGGTACTTAACACCATGTCTAACCTTAAATTTGCATCTATAACATCTTATGCAGGATCAATCTCTTCTACATGATATCTACCTCCTAAAGGTGGTATGGGGCCATCTCTCATGCCTATGAAATTACCCGTGCCAACTAGTTCGTTTAGGAAGGGGTCATTAATTGTCAATTTTTCTAACACAACATTCTCGTCACTCTTAGTATGAAAATCAATATTCTCAAGGTCTGATTCACTATCTTCTGTTTCTTCACCGTCATTTTCACTCTAATCATCATCGACTATCCTCTCATTTTTCACAAGCTCCATAACATCATAATCTGCCCATTTTGTATACAAGTCTACCATAAACCCATTCTCAAAACCTACTTTCATAAATTGAAATGAAAATTGGAGGTTTTGAAATTATTATCAATTTAGGTACTAACAAACATACCTTTATACCATAACTTTTTTTGGAACGATATTGAATGCGGATCTTGTGAAAGCGATTGTGGGATAGTGATTGGATGATAGTGATTGTGTGAATAAGATAAAGTATAAATGCAAATGACCTAAGAACGTGGAGTTTATATGCCTTGAGTTTTTTCCAACGTGCTACATAAATAAATAAAATTTTATCTATGTTAAAATAATAACCGGCTAACTAGTTACTATCCGGTGATATTGCGTGTTTCTGTTGGAATGCAAAAGTAATTTTGTGGTTCGATTAGATAATAAAGTAAATTGCGTGTTTTGTTGTTTATGAGAAAGTAGATTGCGTGCTTTTAGCTTTCGTCTTAATTCTTATTGTAAATTTCCAATACTTATAGTTTCTATTCAAATTAAAGAGGCAAAAGAATCAAAGGGATTCAGAGAGCTCAAGAGCTCAAGAAAAAATATATACCATACAAAACTAACAAAAGACAAAATAAAAAATGTTGGGATTTTGAATACTAGTTAAACCATTAACTACGAGTACGCAACGGAATGGATCTATTATAGCATACATGATTAAGAACATAATAAAAACAATTTAAAGCCAACCTTTAATTAATTGAATAAATTAACTAATGAAGCTTTATCTTGATCTTGAACTTTAACGGTTAAAATACCATCTCTATCGTTTGCTCACACGATACGTCAAACGAACAATCACTACGATGCTAGTAGTAACTTCACTTCTCGAACACTTGTAACTAGAAACCCTAGATCCAAAACCATAAGTGGGATTGCGTAAAGATCGGTTTAAATAGCATTACAAGATAATAACAAAATCACACGGAAAACTTAATTGGGGTTTAGTAATCGTTGAACCACAAGGGGAAGACGAACAAGAACTAAAACCTTGACAAGAGTATCAAGGGTTTAGTATAAGGCTTAGTAACTTCACAAGGGAGTACCAAAAGGTAGTTGATCTTGTAAATGTTTACACTTTAGGTGATTTTAGGGTTTGAGGGGTGGGTGGGGGGGAGTTCGATCGATTGATCGGTTTAGGGAGAGAGAGAACATAATGAGGGTATGGGGCGGGGGGGGGGGGGGGGGGTATTTATAACCTCTCCACCTCCTTAATTTTCTTGGTCCCTACTCCAAGTTATCCTAAGTATAGTAATTATACACCTTAAGAATTAATCAAAAAATCTTCTAGAATCCCTTATGTAAATATTCGGCCGACTATGGTCTAGGGATTCCTAGAATTGACTTTTTTACCCTTCAAATTTAACTCGCTCACGTTAAATTAAGTAAACAAGTAACTAATTTAACTAACGCTAATTATATAATTAATTGAAGTTTTATTAAACGTTCAATAAATAATAAACATTTAATAAATTGTGTTATTCGTGTTGATTATGTGTCCCTGTTAGGCTCACTCATTCCCGATGACTAAACGATCGTATATCCCGACATCTCCCACTTGTGAGATTTTAAGAGATAGTACGTCCATAATAAATTATCTAGCAACACTTTATTATAACCGGAAATGATTGAGGTATAGTTTTGATAAAATATCTCAAAAGTAAAATGGTATACGATTATGTGACTTGCTAATAATCATCCCTTTGTTACTAGTACCGTTAAATCATAGATATGGATGATAAATCACTCCATATAGATAACTTTATTTATCGTTAATGAATCAGATTCAGATATACCAAATGTAAGAAAGAATCGTCTTGTTTCACCCTTTGGGTACGGCCATACAATTACCTGATTAATTTTGGAGAGGATCTAGTGGTACTAAAATGCACTATATCAAGTGGAGGAACAAATTCTATTTGGACTGCAAGTGTCTGTGGATCGTTGTTTCACAACACTTCCAATTATAGCCTTCATAACTACTTTATATCATGATAGCGTTTAGCTTATAATCAAGAAATTATATCCACATATGCACAAACTTGTTTGCATCTCAAGTCTAAAGACGACTTAATCACCATTTTCGAAAACTTACTTATGAAAAGGATCCAAAAGTAATATTCAATAGTTTGGGGTGTCCGATACACATACATTATAAATAACACATGAGTTTGGAGGAACCGTCCATAAATTCAAAGAATATAACCAACACTCACATTTCTCTTAATGTAGACAATATTCCCATATAGCTAACCGACAATGGACATATTTGGAATAATCATATATTCAAAGATTAAACATACAAATATAGAACAACAGTAATTATATGAATGAAAACAAACATCAAGTATCTTTATTCATCAGAAAATAATAACTGTCTTACAATCCAAATTATTCAAATACTATCATAACAAAAATTACATGAGACTACTAGCTGGAAGCAATCCAATGTGCAGAGAGAGCATTGAATGCTTTTTGAAATCTAAAGCCTTCGTAAAAGGTATATGAACTTTATCCAATGTAATGTCACCCAATTTAATCACTTCTCGGAGGTAGTGAACTTTTGCACGATAATTTTTCAAACCTTTAGTGATTCCTGGTTCATTACTTGTAGTAATGCCTCCGGTATTGTCACAATACAATTTCATAGGTTCTTTATCTATGGGAACAACACTGAGCCTAGAAATAAATTTCGTAATCCAAACTGCTTCTTTGGTAGCTTCCGAAGCGGCTATATACTCAGCCTCTATAGATGATATGTCATGGATAATCTACTTCGCGCTTTTCCAGCTAACAACACCTCCATTAAAAATGAAAGCATATCCAGTTTGACTTTATGTTATCAGCATCTGTCATATATCCAACATCAATGTAGCAAGCGACTCTGAGCTCCCGTTTCATATCTCCTCCATAAACAAGAAACATGTCCTTAGTATTCCTAAGATACTTTAGAATGTTCTTAACATCAGTCAAATGTTGATCACAAGGGTTCTGTTGAAATTGACCGGTCATGTTCTGTGAGAACGCGACATTAGGTCTAGTACATCTTACATACATGATTGATCCTACTGCCGAGGCGTAAGGAACTCTCTACATGCGTTTCACCTCAGAAAGTGTAGAGCCACCTTGTGACTTACATAATTTTGGTTCAGCTTGCATGGGGATGATTCCACGTTTGGAATTCTCCATGTTGTACTTCTTCAAAATCTTTTCTATGTAAGCACTTTGACATAAACCAATTAACCGTCTTGATCTGTCTATGTAGATTTTGATTCCAAGAATATATGCAGTATCTCCTAGATCTTTCATAGCAAAACACTTTCCAAGGTAAGCTTTTTTACAACTTTGGATGTCTTTCTTCATGAGTAATATGTCATCTACATACAGGATTAGGAACACTACATTACTCCCACTAGATTTTATATATACACATGGCTCATCGTGATTCAAGTAAAACCAAACTTCTTGATTTCATCATCAAATCGCTTATTCCATTGTTGTAAATAAAATATATTATCTTTAGAAACTGATATTATTGCATCATTCTCAAAACGGTTAACAAAACCATCATCATAAAAACGGAAAACTGAAATAATCCCTCTAGAACTAGCAGGTGCATAACGAAAATTATTAAAAATAACTACTAATCCACTAGGGAGACATAAATGAAAAAAATCAATGGCTTCAACAATTGCACGATGACCATTTCCCACATACAGGCTTAAAGCTCCTAGCTTCAGCTTCCTACTTCCCCTTAGTCCTTGAGTAGTAATACAGATGTGAGTACCACAACCAGTGTCATAAACCCAAGATTTATTAGGAAACTCAAAAGTATAGAGTTCTATAGTGAAGAAACCTGAAGTGCTAGCTTCCTGAGATAACTTATTTTTCTTCATCAACTCAGCGAGATATTCAGGACAATTCCTTCTCCAATGACCAGTCTCACCACATTCGTGGCAGATGGCGTCCTTACCAGTATTCTCTTTCTTTGATGGAGGGGGAATCTTGGTTGTAGGAGTAAAGTTTGCAACCTTCTTCCCTTTTCCTTGATTTTCCCCTTCGTACATTAGACGGTTTAGCGTTATTAGGCTTTTGGATATTTCCTGCTCTAATTGCATGAAGGTCAGGTTCAACCATCTTTGGTAACGATTTCTCATGTAACTTGAGCATGGCATGCAACTCATGTATTATCTTCCCTAGGCCATGAATATTTTAATCTTGTACGAACCTGTCATATTCCTTGCTAAGCGAGACTAAAATTAGATTCACGACAAGCTTAAGAGACATGGGATGACCGAGATGTTCCAAATCCTCTATGTAGCTCTTCATTTTTAATACGTAGGAGCTCACAGATTTTCCTTCTTCATGTTTACATGAGTGAAAAGCTCGTGCAACGTCAAGAAGTTCCTAATATGCCTGTTGGCGGAACATAGTATTTTGTTACTCCAGAATAGCATAAGCTCCATGGCCTTCTAGATTTCTCTAGAGTTCAGGGGACATGGTCATTAGCATGAGACCACCAATTTCATTAAACCGCTTGGTCCAAGTATTGTGATTTCTTTGGATTGGGTTTAGGACCATATTGGTCTGGTGAAACATATGGGAGCTCAAGAATAGGCTGCTCAAGATAAGATAACAAGTCGTTGGTCTCTAGCGCGATCCGAAGAGCATGGTACCAATCAACAAAGTTGCTTTCAGTCAATTTCATTTTCTCTAGGAAGGACTTAACAACCGAACTATTTAAGCAAGAGGTAGAAGTATTCATCTATAAAATAAAAGATCAAAAGATTAGTATTTTTTATAATTACATTCTCAAAGAATTAACTACCCAATTAATCATTATGAGACTAAGATCCTACTTATCCTCCCACTCATTATTAGAAAGTCTGACCAACTAATAATAAGTAGGGCAAGAGGTAAACGGCGAACATTAATTACCTTACAAGTGCAACTCTTAGTATTTATGAGATGATTCATGAATTCCATTGTTGTAAAGTGATTGAAAAAGATGTTCTTACAAATTTTGTGAGTGCCAATGAACATCTCAATCAAACTTGTTCCACAATTAATAGGTTCATGAGTACGTTTCATCTTATCTTATGCCTCGGATTAAAGATCTGATCAGAAACTCGATTTAAGTCGTACCAATGTGAAGCATGCAAAAATTAACATAGACCCGACCTATGATAAAATTTGCCTTGGGTTGGAATTCATCCTAGGTCCGACTAGATGATAAAAACCAATTGCAAGTGCTAATACATTGGATGGCATAGACTTAAAGATTCAAATAGGTATCACATAAGTTTTAAAAAACAAATGTCAAAAGCGTGTTAAAAGATGCATGCAATCATCTTTTTAGCACAAGTTAAGAAAAACCTTTTGTCAACTTTAGATTTAGGCATGATTTACCGCGGGAAAGAACTAAAGAATGATTCAATCCTATATCCTACTCTTCATGTTCCTGAAGGAACAAGTATTTGGGATAATTATCACATAAATGCCAAAACATCTATGTGACACGAGAGAAAATTAAAGATCATTCAAACGCTAAATGGTTTGACTAAAACACGTAGTATAGTAGCAAGATCCATCATTACTAAATCACAAAATGGTGTTGTATTTAAGTATAACAAGATAATTAATTTTGCAAATCACGTCGTTGAGAGGATGGTTTATAAGCCATCATTACGGTATGCAAGCGCAACTTGAGTGACAATATCATTTCGTAAAACAATTAGTCTTATAATGAAACCAAGTTATGTCCATATTAATTTTTGTTCAAAAAACGTCTTTTTAACAAATAACACATAGCCAATTCGCAAGTAAAAATAAGTGTAATTAATGAGACATATTTTAAAGCTAGTTTTGATATAAGTAAAGATATGTTTTTATAATTTTTAAAATCTTGCATAATTATATTTTTGAAATTCATAATAGAAAACATATAAGCACATAAAAACATACATAAAAGGGGGGTAGAGGTGAAAACAGACTTTATATGAAAGCAGTAAAATATAAGATCCAAGATCTCGGATGAGTCTTCCCCAAATTGAGGATCAAAGACCCTCACCAAGTTTTCGAGCTAGGCACTTGGTGACTAACATACATAAAAACGTGATTGCTAGTATTTGATGGATACAAAACACTAATAATATGTAAACAGTTCAATTAAACCTACCCAATTTTATTATATCTAGATCAAGATTAAAACTTTATGGAAAAAATGCATGTTATTGCCATAGAAAATAAATGAAGAGATTTTTTAAGCGGATCTAGCATGTTCATTCTATGTGTAACCCATGAATGCTATACAATGACATGTGATGCCACTGTTGGGATTTTTATTACGTATTTAGAAAGGATCGGTCACTCCAATAATATATTCAAGTATTAGGCTCGTGATCCAGTATGTAAACAGTATATCCCATATAGCCCACATGTAGGGTGGGCTATATATACCCCCTCCTAGCATGTTAGGAGGGGTTGGTCATTTGTGTTTTCACTTCTCATTTAATCAGCCTTCTTATTCTCTCATTCTCTCCTTTCTCTCTCTATATTTCTCTCTCTAGATCCTCCTTCCCTTCCATTCAATAGATAAATCATACATTCCTAAATCCTAAGAAACCGTAGACCTACAATTGGTATCAGAGCCTCGGTTCAATCCTTGGATCGTGCTTTTGTTTTCGATTTGGTGGTCTATTTTTTCTTGGTTAAGATCTGTCATAAAATTATTCTTTGTGTCACGAAGGTTTGTTTGGTACAAACAGTCTTCACATATTTTTGTCACAACTGGTCTTTCTATATGTCCACGTTTTCATATTTCTGGTCAAAAGATTGCAACTTTGTCAGAACTGGTAGTATTCTTGGTGTCTCCTGGTTTTGGTCATATGGTCCATACAGCTTTATTGTAATACTATCCAGTGGTCTCAAAATCATGTCACTTCCATTTTTTCTGGGTTCAAATATGTCCCAATTATATTATTTTTTCTTTGGATTTGTAATGGCCTCAAAATAGCTTTTAAAGTTGTTGTATGCTCATGTGGTTTTTTCTGGTACTTTTTTGAAGATGAAGGTTAGATCAGACCCAAAAACCAAGATTCTGGAAAAATAAAAAAAAGTACCACTTATGGATAAGATCGCATTGATTGCGATGGGTAATACCGCGATGGTACCATTGCGATAGAACCATTGCGATGGAACCATTGCAATGGAACCATTGCGATGGTGTCCATCAGGGTGTGATGGGGTATTGACTAGACTGCGATGACATGCACTTAAAAGGATTGCGATGACTCATGTTGCGATGGATGTTTTAGACTGCGATGGCATGTATTTTAAGGGACTGCGATGGCCATATTTTTTTTAGACTGCGATGGGTTTAAAAGTATGACTGCGATGGTAACATGTATACGATGCAGTTTTGACAAAAACGAGACCATGTACTTTTAAATCATACCGAGACTCACTTGACCAAACAAATCCATACCATCGCCTTTTATCTCCTCAACACCACTCAATCTAACCTACTCCCATCGACACCTAACCCTCTATCAATCTGAACAAGACTCAAAACAAAAAACATACTTATCTTGATCTCTGATTCGTGTTTCTTTTTTAAATCTCAAAATTTTTTAAAGATTCAAACACACGAGTACATCATCATAGATCTAATACATGGTTTACCCATCGTTTTATATACGAAAGCTAAAGATGATTTATAACATTTTTTTGTTATAATTTTTTTTTCGTGTGATATACAACATGCATCATCACAGCTATGTCTAGGTATAAACCTTTATTTATTTTCGAACTAGAAGAATGAATAATAACAACTTTCGTTATATTTTTTTTCTTATAATTCGATTTTAACAAAACAATTTATCACAAACGACATATCCAACACGAATCCAAGCATAAACCTACCCGTGACCTCCAATACGGAGACCATGTTAGTCATTGTGGTCCTTCGTTCTATAAAATCATCTAGGGGTATTGTTTTATTTGATTTGTTTATTGGTTTGATTTGATGATTGAGATGGGTATATGAAAGTCGATTTGTGTTTGTTTTTGGGCTGTGTAGATGAAGGATGATGCGATTAGATTTGATGAAAATTGTTAACCGTGTATGAGATGAGATTGGGAGCAGTTTTTTTTGGGGGCGTTATGATTGAAATAGAGGCGATGATATTTAGGTGGGAGTGAGATGTGGAGTTTGGGAGGCGGAGGAAAATATGTTTTAAGATTAGGTTATAGAAACTATGAGAAATTAGGTTATAGAAACAATGTATAGTTAAGTGTGGTGTGTGACTATATATACCCCTCTAAGGCTTCTAAGGAGGGGTGTTGCTTGTGTTTCCATTTATGTTTTAATACATTTTCTTTCTTTTCACACACAACCCTCTATCTCTCTCTCAACCATGGCTGCCACCATATTCCACCACCCACCAAGACCACCGGATCATATATTGCAAACCTACAATTGGTATCAAGAGTTTTGGTTGATTCTTCAGATTTACGTGTTTTTATCTATTGATTTACGTGTTTTCACAATTGTTTTTTATCTATTATTTTTATCTATTGATTTAATTGGTATCTATTGATTTACGTGTATATCCATTACTTTCAGTTTTATTGATTTGGATCCTTGTTGGATCCTTTCATAATTTTTTTATCATTGTTTGGTAAAAACTGTTTGGTCAAAAATATTGTTTGGTAATTAGTGGTCAAAATTATTCTTGTTAAAGTCAAGAAAGTTTCAGTTTTTTTATCAATATTTTCACCTTTATCAGTTTTATCATCTTTATCAGTATTATACCAGTTTTATATCATCTTGTGTCTTTATCAACTTCATCAAATTTTAGTTTTTTTATCAGTTGTATTGCATTCATAAGGAATTGCAGGTATAGTCTTTCTGTATATTACGATCTATACTCCATGGGAAAGGTCCAGGTTTGTTCGTTACGATCGCTTAAACCCTAGGTTTACAAACTACGATAGCCATCTTACGATCGAAGTCACGATCGAAGCTGCAATCACGACTGCGATCTGAGTGCGATCTGAGTGCGGTCTGAGTACGATCTGAGTACGATCTGAGTACGATTTGAGTACGATCTGAGTGCGATCTGAGTACGAGTGCAATCTAAGTACGATGCAAGACTACGATGACTTTATTTTTTAAAATTTTGCGATTTGACCAAAGTTTTGACTCGACTCAACCATTTGAACAAACACAACAGACTAAACAGACCAAAATCAAACCAAACAAGACTCACAACCCTCACCCTCGACTCCCTCACCTACGCCCTCGACTCTAAACAGACTCGACTCCACTAAATTTTTTTTCGACATAGACCTACGAACAACTCACAAACCAAGTCTCACAACCATTCTCGTCTTGACTCAACCCACATCGTATCACAAACACCCTCGACCATACTCGAACACAACAACTCAACTCAAAACTGACCCAACAACTACACACTCTAGACTTGACCCGAAAATCTTTAACAAGATTTGAAACGAAATCAACAACATGTAATCTAAGTTAAACCTACCCGAGATCCATTAAGGGATCTTGTAGCCATATACGTCGTGTACTACTCTTAATTTACAGATGGTTCAAGTGTATGGTTGTTTTCATATATCGATCTAGGCTTTGGGTTGTGTTTCGTTGTGATTATTGTAATGAGATAGATTTGTCTTTCGTGGTGTGATTGTTTAATGGGATGAAGGAAAGAGATGAGTGTGATTGAGATGGAATGTGATTACTAGTTTGATTGATCTGCTAATCCTTTCTGACGAGAGGAAATCAGGTTAATGAGACAATGTTTATGTTCATTTTATTGGTCTAAGATTGGATTTAAGAGAGGGATAAAAAGAAAAGGAGTGGCTGCGTATTGTTAAGGATGAGATTAGGGTTGGTGTTGTGTGAGTTTTAGGTAGGAGAGATAGAGAAAGTGGGGCGGAATTTACTAGGTGGGAGGTTTAGGAGGAGAGAGACATATAAGGGAAAACATAAATAGACGGAGGGGTAATCATGAGGCAGGAGGAGATATAACATTTATTAAAATCTAACATATATACGCCCCACGTTTTCACATAACCAGCCAGGTGGTTGCAAGTGCTATGCATGTGGCATACGTCTTTCAAACATACAGTAAATTGGTTTATTGCAAGTGGTTGCAATTTTTTTTATAGTCACGATTACTTTCTTTAAAGAAAATGGGATACTAAAATAATTTACGGGTATTGTTATTGTAAGAACTCAGGTAAATTTTTTTTTCAAACGAAAGTGACTAAACGACAACGTAATCTCTCGGTTTTACAAGGAGTTAGACTTTAGACAAATTTTGAGAATTTCAATCACCGGTTTTATCAACAATACCAAACAAGAATCCAAGAATTTTTTTCATCGAACTTAAATGGATTCGTTGACTTCGACGTTTCAAGAGGGAGAATTGCATCAAGTGCAAGACATAGCTAGAGAAAGTGGTATCATTTCAGTTCGACTACTTCAGTCACATCTTATGACCATTTCATGGGTTCAAGGAGGAAGCGAATTTGTGACACTCTTTGGTCAAGATCGTTATACATTCATCGACTTAATGTTCCTCAACGTGAACTACCTAGCTGAGCAACTTCACAACGAAGACTTTAATCACTCTGCATCAGAAACTGCATATAAGGCTCTTGTGACACAACTCACGCCTTTCTTCCAATTCAATATCCTCAAGTCCGACAATTCAGGGATATGCCGGTCATTTCTTCAATACACACAAAACAAGGTTAAAGACTTCCGTGATAAACTGTTGAAATTTATGAAATCGGTTTCGTCTTAGATTTATGAAAGATCCCGACTTCAGCAAGTGTGTGATAATGGAGTGCAAGATTCTACGATGCAAGAGGAAAATGGTCATACGACTAACGAATTGGAGGCTGCTAAAGATTGCAAGGACATGGAATCAACAGTTAAGCATGACATCAACAACACGTCAGGAAATGTTACAGACATCTCTTATGATGACACCATACCTGTTTATGACGAAGAGCCTACACATATGGTACAATGTAATGTTGTATATGATGTCTATGCCGATGAACTACTGCATATTGAGCATTCTGAACCTAACTATGACAAACATGGGATGGACAAGAGTGATAGAGATACCACTTCTGATTCATCCGATGTGAGTCATAATGGGGGAGAAAGTGTTCAAAATGCTAAACATCATGATAATTGTCTTATAACTGCTTCATTGACTGCTTTTGCTTCCAAGATTAGAGATCTCGAAACGATTGTAGCTCAGAAATCGAAAGAGCTTGAGGATGCCAAAATTGAATTTTCAAAGAAAACGGACAAATTTGAGAAGTATTTTGAAAAACTTGAAAAATCAAACGTTGTTCTTGAAAGAAAATTGGATCAAAAAGTTTTAGATTCTAAAGCTAAAAAGGATAATTTTTTGAAACAAATTAAGTTGCTTGAATCTAAGTTGGCATCCCAAGATGAACTGCTCAAAGAGAATGAGACTCTAAAGGCTCAAGTACAGGAAAAAGTCTTTGCTATAGCTGTGTTGAAAAACGAATTGAGGAAAACTAAAGGAACTAGTATGGACACTAAGCTTGAAAAACCATCAATCTTGGGGAAACCGCCTATAAATCAGTTCGTTAGACAACCGACTGCATTTAGATCCGAGCGACCACAATCCTCGAGACCGCGGTTTGCCTCGCAAGTTGATTTGGCTCATATTTCTAGAACAGTCACTCCACCATCTAGGCCTAGTGAGACTAAAACAGCTTTTGCAAGACCTAATCACATGTTGCCTCTAGTCTCCCTAGACATAGTCCAAAGAACACGTCTCGAACTAGTTCAAATGACGTTCACCATACATTTGGTCTAACGGAAGCTAAGCAAAAGACACAAGTAAGAGATAGGAATTTCAAACCTAGTCAGATGCCTTCTAGTTTACCCAACACTGCTAACCGTAGCATGTCACATCCTAGGAGCATCAATCAATCATCTAGGAATTCTAGATCTTACTCGGACATTAAATATGCTACTTGTAAAACATGTAGGAAATGTGTCTTTAAAGCCAATCATGATTCTTGTATCAAAAAACTACTTAATGAGGTGAACTCCCGTGCTAGACTTAAATCCCAGTGGGTTGCTAAAATCAAACCCGTTGGTAAAATGTGGCGCCCCACTGGTAGAACTTTCGCTCTTGTAGGAAACGAGTGCCCTTTAACTAGGATAGTCTTCGATTCTACTAAGACTACTAGGGAGGACATTGAAAAGGATGGTACATCACTTAAGTCTGAACTTAATGTTTTCTATAAAAGGAAACGTTTGCCAACTAAGACAAGTGAATCATCCCCTCAGGCCACCTCTGGCACAAGAAAAGAAAACTGTGAATCCCCGCATGGTTCTAAGATATATATCGCTAACCCACATAAAATCATACAAACTCCTAATGAGATTGCAGGTACCAAAGTCCACGTTCAACAAGAACACATCGGTCCGATCTTTACATATCGTTCAACTAAGGACACTCTTAGAGTTTGGTTACTGAAGAAGCTGATATCAAAGAAACAAGTGTCTCAGGGGATTCGCAGTTGAACATCGTATGTATAAGGACTTATAGTCACATCGCAGACTGTGACTCGTACATCAAAGAAAGGAAAGTTTATCGCCTATGATAAACTTATCCTTATAACGAGAAATTAATTTTTCTCGGGCATGTGCTTATATTCAAAACATTCCAAGTTTTTTAAGCTCATGCACATTGGCTCACATTCAAATCACAGTATGTGACCCGAACTTCAGAGAAAGGGAAGTTTATCTCCTCAACGATAACTTACCCTCAAAACGAGAAATTAAGTTTTCTCGGACACGAGCTTACATTTAAACGATTCAAAGGTTTTAAGCTCGTGTAAATGGCTCCTCGCTAAATGACAGACGATGACCCGGACTTCAGAGACAAGGAAGTTTATCTACGCAACGATAACTTACCCTCTTAACGAGAAATTAAGTTTTCTTGGACACGAGCTTATCCTAAAACCATTCAAAGGTTTTAAGCTCGTGTATAAGGCTCATCGTTAAATGTCAGACGATGACCCGATCTTCAAATAAAGGAAAGTTTATCGCCGATGATAAACTTATCCTCATTAACGAGAAATTAAATTTTCTCGGACGCGAGCTTACATTAAAAGTATTCAAAAGTTTTAAGCTCGTGTAAATGGCGTATAATCACATGTCAGGTTATGCCCCGGAGTTCAAAGAAATGAAGGTTTATCGCCGATGATAAACTTATCCTTACAACGGGAAATTAATTTTTCTCGGGCATGAGCTTATATTAAAAACATTCGAAGTTTTTAAGCTCATGCACAATGACTTACAGTTAAAATATCAGACTGTAACTCGGACTTCAATTTTAGGAAAGCTTATCTTTAAAGATAGCTTATCCTCGTAACGGGAAATTAAATTTTCTCGGTCATGAGCTTGTACTAAAACATTCCAAGTTTTAAGCTCAAAAAGGAAAGTGTATCTTTTAAATAAGAAAACTTTTCCTCATAACGAGAAATTCATCTTTCTCGGTCATGAGCTTTACGTTAAAATATTCAAAAGTTTTTCAAGCTCATGAAAACGACTTCTAAGTAAATGTCAACTTAGGACTCGTTCTTCAGCTAAAAGGAAAGTTTATCGCCGATGATAAACTTATCCTTAACAACGGGAAGTTTACAACTTCTCGGACTTGAGCTCGTTTTGTAAGATATTCAACATCTTAAGCTCAACTAATTGGTTTTCAAAACTTTGAACACAATTTTTCGAGAATTTCTCAAAAAGGTTTTTTCTAAATCTTTCAAAATTGTGTGTTTAAAAATGTTTTGATAAAAAGAGCATGTCTTCTGGAATCGATAATATTTACGATACTAGAAATGTCATTCAATAATGAAACGGGGTTGTAAATAAAGTTCGAGCAGAAGTTTAAATGTCTTTTAGAACATGCTCAATTAAGGCTTGCTATTATTTTAGATAGTAACCCGATTTTCATACTCAAGTCAAGCATTTCACCGGAAAGCTTTGACTCAACAACGGGAATTAATTTTCTCGGGCATGGTTTACTTTATAGCCATGTAAGAGATTTTGTTTACGTAATAACACAATCTAACACAAATTTATGTACGTGCCAGTGCATTTATTTGTTAAAACAAGAGAAATCTTGTTTTAATGAAGTTATCATCTCCACCAACCGTTGCAATTTACAATTGATATCTACATACTCGACGATGCGACTACTCAAACGACGACTACAACTCTTTCAATAGAACACGGGTCAACAATTGAGGGGGAGAAATTGTCCAACATTCAGAATCTTTAACGCCGAAAGTGCCAAGTTCACATGTTGGTGTCAAGACAACGATATCAATCGTACACATGGAGTCAAGAGAACCATGTGCTTCTTTCATATAATGTTCTCCATCATTCAGGTCCAACCTCATAAATAGCTAATCTTGTGAATACATTATCATATATGATCTTCGCACGTGATAAATACCTTACACTTTTGTTTAAAAGGTATTTAATTTACGTTTCAAGTACACCCTCATTAATTTGAGGGGGAGCTTGTGTCAATCATGGAGAGAATTGGATTTGCATTTTTCTTCCCAAATTTTCTTAAAATACTATTAAATCAATTGATATTAAAAACATCGATTGGGTTAATATTTTTAATATGGGGGAGAAAATATGATTTAATATTGAGATCAATAATTGGTTTGCCTTAATGTGCTGGCTCATCCCAACATGTGGGAAATGTTTTCAAATATCGTGGCATGTGTTTAGGGGGAGCAAAATGGATTTAAATAACAAAATGGATTTCACGGTGACATAAACTTACCCAAAACATCTTTATTCACGACGGTGAAGATTGTGGTGACATAAGGATGGTAGGATAGGTTAAAGTCCAATGATTCCTCTAGAACCGGAGGAATCTTCCCAAGGACATTCCATAGCTAGAAATAGTAGTCCTTACGAAAGATGGAGAAAGCTTGTGAACGTAGCTGAATGTCGACCAAGTACATAAGTTAGCACTGGAACAATCACAGCAAGGTGCTAATTATGACGTATTGGTAAGCATTGAAGGGGTTGAAGAATGAAAAAGAATTGTAAAGATAAAGGGTGAAAAGAAAGAAGCCCTCCTTACAACTTAGGCAGAAACCGGGTCAATTCATATGCTATTGAGATCATTTTAATGATGCTTGATATTGAAGATAAGACATCATGGACCCAGTGATGCAATGCACAACCCATCCCAGCTAACTCAGATATCTCTCAAAAGATATTTGTTTTAATCACATGGAGACAACGCATTATCTATTGATTTATTCACTCCGAATAAATTGGTATTGAAATGGTGGCCCTCCTCTCCAGCCTCCGATCACTAAAAATCCAAAATGCACGATCGAGTCTAGAGCCATTTGAGATCATGAAATATCTCATTAGGACACACTTTCATAATTCCTTGCTTCTCCCCACACTGTGAAAAGTAAGAAAGATCTTAAGAGTCCTACGCAAAATCTTCTTGATCTTGGCTGAACATCCGAGTAATACGAAAGTATTTACAATGAAGATGGAAATCCTTCTTGAGCGAATATCAAAAAGCTCATGGTAGGTGACTTGTGCGATTCTTTATGAATCAAGCTTGTGATAACTGGAAAGCAACAGTGGTTTAATTCTTAAATGAATAAACACGTTCCAGGCCTCTACGCAATATCTTAGTGATCTTGCTAGAACATTCAGAGTAATACTATTAAGTATTTATAGTGATGAATGGAAATCCTTCTAGTGTTAACATCAAACAGCACTTGGTAGGTAACTTGCAAAATTCTATATGAATCGAGCTCGTGACAACTGGAAAGCAACGATGGGGCGACTCTTTAATGAATCTAACTTGTTCCAGGAATCAGATTTGACGACTTCAAATCATGCTGATATTATTATCCAAATGATTCACTCTTTAAGTTCGCAGTCAGCTTTGGACGGTCGAATAAAGAGAACGGGTTTACCTGCGAAATCTTGTCAAGGAGGTTCTTAATTGAAACTACCTGCCACAAGTACGATACTTAATATCGTCCAATGTTCTTCACCAACCGGAGCGTAACAAGAAGGTGGCATTGCGGTGTACAATCTAGAAGAAGTCGTCACCACATGCTTATACTGCATACACTTAATACTTCAACAAATTCAAGAAAGTCTGAAAGTCAAGTCTTCTGCTGTATCAAACTCTGAAGCTTTCAAGAATTTATAAAGGTATAAGTATGTGGGACATGAAGTCAAGAAAGAGGCAAATATCACAACTGATGAATGCACAAGGTGAAGGCAAGGAAACATGCTCAAGACCAAAGTCAAAGATCACATCAAGCATATTCACAAGAACAAGATCGAAGACTCAAGCATAGTATGCTAGGTTTAAGATTTTGTAAAATGGTGTGACCTCCCTTAGAGGGAGATTGTTGGAAATACGTTTTTCCAAGGAAAGTCTCGCTCACATCATTGTTAGCATAGCTAGCTAAAGATCACGAGCTATAAACTATTTAGGACATTGTAACTTGGAGTGACCTCCCTTAGGGGGAGATTGTTGGAAATACGTTTTTACGTATTTAGAAAGGATCGGGCACTCCAATAATATATTCAAGTATTAGGCTCGTGATCCAGTATGTAAACAGTATAGCCCATATAGCCCACATGTAGGGTGGGCTACATATACCCCCTCCTAGCATGTTAGGAGGGGTTGGTCATTTGTGTTTTCACTTCTCATTTAATCAACCTTCTTATTCTCTCATTCTCTCCTTTCTCTCTCTATCTTTCTCTCTCTAGTTCCTCCTTCCCTTCCATTCAATAGATAAATCATACATTCCTAAATCCTAAGAAACCGTAGACCTACAATTTTAAATACTAGTTAAACATTAACTATGAGTACGCAGCGGAAAGGATCTAATATAACATACTTTATTAAGCACATATTAAAAAAAATTAAAACCAACCTTTAACTAATTGAATAAATCAATTAATGAAGCTTTATCTTGATCTTGAACTTTAACGGTTAAATTATCGTCTCTATCGTTTAGTCATACGACATGTTAAACGAACATCAATACGATGCTAGTAGCAACTTCACTTCTCGAACTACTAGTGTAACCCTAGATCCAAAACCCTAATTAGGATTGCGTAAGGATCGGTTTAAAGAGCGTTACAAGATAATAACAAAATCACACGGAAACCCTAATTGGGGTTTAGTGATCGCCAAACCACAAGGGAAAAACGAACAAGAACTAAAACCTTGACAAGAATATTAAGGGTTTAGTATAAGGCTCAGTAACTTCACACGGGATTACCAAAAGGTAGTCGATCTTGCAAAGGTTTATACATTAGGTGATTTTAGGGTTTGAGGAGGGGAGTTCGACCAATTGATCGGTTTGGGGAGAGTGGGAGAGACGAAATAATGAGGGTATTGGGGGGGGGTGTATTTATAACCTCCACACCTCCTTAGTTTTCTTGGTCCCTACTCCAAGTTATCCGAATTATAGTAATTATACACATTAGAAATTAACCCCCTATGTAAATATTCAGCCGACTATGGCCTAGGGATTCCTTGAATTGACTTTTTGACCCCTCAAGTTTAATTACGCGCTCACGTTAAATTAATCAAACAAGTAACTAATTTAACTACCATTAATTAAATAATTACATGAAGTTTTATTAAACGTTTAATAAAATAATAAATATTTAATAAAGTATGTTTTCATGTTGAGTGTGTGACCCCGATAGGCTCACTCATTCCTGATGGCTAAACGATCTCATATCCTAAAAAAAGACTTAAATTATTTGGTTGATGAACCCTACAAGCACGGTTTAATTCAGGCACGATTAAAAATCCATAAGAGGGAGAGAGTAAAAAATTATCTTCATTGTCAGTTGAATTTACCTCTTCAATAGAAGCCTTTGAATGATTTTATTTCTCCATCCCAAATATGACAAATAAGAGTCATACAAAATACATGGTGAATTCTAGACATCCTTCTATCTTGAGAGAAATTACTAATTCTTTTCAAAATAACATTTAGAGAAGGGTTAAAAGAATGTCGAGCCTTTCACCAACTCCAAATCTTTAGTAAAATGATCAATATTGTTTTTTTATAAGTTGGGTCGTGTATTGGTGGTCAGGATTGGGCCTCACATTGTGATGGGAGAAAATCATCATGGGTTGTGAATTTAAGCAATTTATTTAGGCCAAGTGTTGTATAAGAGTATTGGATGTGGTTATATTGTTGTTGGATCGTTAATTGGTATATATTGGTGTTGGGTGAATTTATTATTAACTGGTGTGATGGTATTATATTTTTGGCTATATGGTACGTACTTACTTCGATTAAAGATAATCCTTGCTTTGAAACTCTAATTTCTCATAAAAAAAATTTGACCTCACCACAGAGGTTGGTAAGTTAGAGAAATAGCCGACAGAAAGCGAGGTTGGTAAGTTAGACAGAGAGATGCAATCAACAATCCGTTCTCACGCGATATTTTGAGCTGCATAACAACAATGGTACTTCATAGCCTAAGCAAAATTTTCAAAGTTTCTCAGTTACTTTCATAGCTTTTCAAGACATTTTCTTAAGACTAAGAACTTCTCGAGTATATGGACGTCCACGATAATGATGAATCCGAGAGTTCGAAATCATCATGAGGGAAGATCGTGTAATTTTGAGTAATTAGGTCAACTTCCAGGGGGAAGTAGTGTACACTAAATGGTATCTACTTCACTTTGTATGATTTTCATGAAGTATTCTACAAGAGTGAGAAGAATTGTTGCTGATTTCTTGCATGTTCCCCCGAACGGTTTATCATCAAAACTAAAACAACATGAAACAATATAGAAGCAATATTATTTGGTGAGGCTTAGTGGTTCTTCTACAAATTTTTGTTGTGCACTTAAACCGATGAGCTAGAAGATCGTTCATACCACATCAAAGTTGTAGAATTTGCTTAAGATACATATATTGGTTTGGGGGGAAGCTGATTCAAAAACTTCGGCAAAAAGGAGTGTATAAAGAAAGCTTTTCAAGACATGTTGCATGAATTGGGGGAAGTTAATCCAACTCATGCATATTACACTAGTTCATGAACAAGAAAAGACAAAGAGGATTCAAGCCATAGTACAAGTTATATAGACTAAGAAGACTCAGAAGACATCCTTAGCATTGAAATAGTGTTGGAAGACTTTATTTTGTTATATTTGTACTTGTTAGGAACATTGTAAGTCATTCCATATTTTTACATATTGGGGGAAGATTGTTAGCCTTAAAATATGAAGACCTATTTAGAATTACATTAGTTATTACTAGGCAAGACTCGCAGGAACTATACTTGTTAAGTTAGAATAATTTCCCGTGACTTGACCTATAAATACCCCCTACATACTTTTATATAGGGGGTGAGGATTCATAATGTAACCATAGAAGTGTGTGTGTTTTTTCCCTTCTCTCTCTAAAACACACACACCTTCCATTCTCTTTATCTCTCAATAAAGATGCCTACTTTTCACTTTTATTCTCCTCGACCTTCAGATCGACCCCAAATATATGAATCTTATATGTTAAAACAATGGTTCATAGTTTCCAAGTGATCTTGAAAAAAATACAAGAAGGATTTTACACCTGAATTCCTCGATGTGTACGATCAGCTCGAGTGGTTAGGTGATCTAAGAAGACCTGCCAAACACATATATTTACTTTACGAGGGACCTAAAAATTTCAAGAAAACAGCCGATCCACATCAGTGACATCAGGGGTAAGCAACTTATTTTGGATAAAAAGAGATTTTACCATGAACTCACGTGATGCTTCCAAGGACCAAACCCATTTTTCATCATGAACCGGGTCTAAAACCAGACATTTAGAAGACTCTAAATTAAAGAAACCTCACCCTTTGCTCTACCTCCAGGTTATCGCTGCCAAGCCTAGCTAGGCTCCCATATACCATCTACTAAAGACCACCTATTTGCTATCGTGCAAGTTTTACTCGTCTGAAGGGCAAATAAGCAAAGGAAGCAATATCTTAAGAGACCACACTCATTAATCCAATTATTAGAAGGAAGTATTTCTTCTAGTATTAACTTTTATTACCATGAGACCATTAAACGAGGGATGAAGACGCTCAAACCCTAAGCAACAATCAACAATGTTCCTCCATATACATCTTTTAGACCATGAAGAACCACGTAAACCTCTATTTGATCCACGAATCTAAATGATAAATTTTCTCCAAAAGACCTCCGTCTCATTAAAAAAAGCTTCAATTCCATTTACCTATAACACCCATGTTTTTTTCCTTGATACTTTCAACACCTAGACCGCCATCTTTTTGAGGAATATGTACATGAAATAATTTATGTTCAGAAGTCGTTTCGAGCCTAAGGAGACACACATGTAAATCGTGAAGCAATATATAATTAATATTATATGTAATATTAATTATAGTTAAACAAATAAACCAAGAAGGGAAAGTCGAGTAAAAGGAAAGAAAGGATAACACCCTTTCTGCTTGTAGTTGATGGAAGCCCACCTCCTTATGGAGGTGGAATTAATACCTTAAATAATTAAGGTATGTGGCTATATAAGGAGGTCTTAGAGTCCTCATTATTCATAACTTTTATCCCTAAATCTCTCCTTAACCTCTCTTGTATACGATTGGCCGAACACCCCTTTTAGGGTTTCGGTTTTCCGATCGGTTTACCATGGAAAAGAAACTAAGGGTTTCCTGTGTTGATTGATTCAAGTCATTTGGTTTATTGGTGGTTTAACACAGCATACTAGCATACTTATTGCTTATTAAACATACTGTCTGAGTGCACTTAGAGAGATCATACTTTGATCCTTAATTGGATTTTCGGTTATAATGGTTGTTCGATAAAGGTGATTCATACATTGCTAAAAGGTACGCTTTTCTTTATCGTTTATGTTAATTACTTGTCTATACGTGATCTTATTATTCCGCTGTTTACTCGTGATTATTAACGTGTTAATATGGTTAAGGGTTTTTATAAATTCCAACAGTGGTATCACGAGCCGTTCGTATAGCTTTTAATTACATTATAAAACGAAAGATCTAAAATTGTGTATACTTAATATGATGTTGTATAATTATTTTATTTGATGATTAGGTTTTCATAAACCCTAATTAGGGTTAATAAAATAAATTAGACAAACGCTAAGTTGTATGCAATTTGTATTGATAAATATGTTTTTAATTGTTAATTAGTCGTTATTTATCACATTATTAATCGTTAATATGATAGATCCATGGGAATTATGAAAGTTTACCATGGATCATGTGTTTTTCATATTGGATATATAGAAGTTAATTAATCGTGAATGGTTTATACATGCTTAATTGATGGTTTATGATGAATCTTGACATTATTATTGTGTTATTTTTAAGGAAGTTTGTTTTGACACCCGTCACCAAAAAATTTATAATAATTTCATACTATGTCGGAAAAATCTGAAATTTTTGTGGGAGGTCCACGACTCAAAGGCCTGTAACTTTGTAGTTTTAAGCTAACGATGGGAAAGATCCGAGATATACTCTGATGTGACCCGAAGTCAACTTAAATTGTAAGACAGTTTTATGTGCTATGTGGTGTATACTTGAATTTGACTTATACAACCGATTTTTGATGCATGTGGCTCACTTCCATTAAGAAGTGAAAGTCTTATTCGTGTATATGCATTGTTTTAATTTAATTGATTTGGACTCATCATCAGTTGGTACGCATGTGGTATGTGATTAATTATTAATTGGATATATGTTTTGTGTCAATGTTTATTTGTTTTGATTTTAATAATAATTGTTGTATATTGTAACACCCTTATTTTACTTTTATGCAGCGGAACATTGATCTGGGCTATTACTTCATAGAACACAAGTCATAATAATAGAAAACAACTCAAAATAGTGATTAAATCATCTTTATATATCATTAAAACATCAGAGTTTTAACAATATGAGGTTCCCAAAATCTAAGATAATAATTTCAAGCTTGTGCCTCTTCATGTCATCCTCGTGCTGCTCCATACTATCAGTCACGGTTTCCTGAAATATATGCTTAAGGTCAACACAAAGGTTGAGTGAATTCATAGGTTTAAATATATTTTGAATACAAGTATATCTTCCGAGCTACATTGTTATACACCCACATAAATTAATATTCATACTGCAACTATGCTCATGCACCAAGTACTTGACATACAGGAACCAACAAATTTCCCTTACGCAAGCAGTTTGCCAAACTCCTGAGTTTGCAAAATAAAGTGTATATGTTTAAACTAGGTAAGAACCTTTAGCATTCCAGAAAGTATGACTTGCCCAGATAGGGGATGTCAGTCCCCAAATCGTACTATTCACAATATTAGCGCTCATTCCTAGAAATGATTAAGGTTCATGATTGAAAAGGGACTTAACAACAACAAGTAAACATAGTGCCGGTAATCATACCATACAATATTTAAAAACACTTGTATTCCAGTTTTAGCATATATACCCCTCACGGGGTTTCAAATTATTTAGTAAGCATTTAAAAGTGAGGCTATAAACTCACCTTATGTCCATAGAATCTGAGCTATAACCAGATATATTTCATTCACAGATACATCTTGATCATACAAACCACAACTTGGTCTCATAAACAACAACTTGATCTCACACAAACCTGGATTAATACATAAAGTCTTTAATCTTTTGTTCGATCTTTCTAAGTATTGGTTATCTATTCTTTAATTATTATTTGGTTGTAATTCTAGCAACATTGTTCGGGCAATTATACTCAGAATCCATTCTATAAACGTTTGAGGAGCGAGGCACTTTAAATCGTAAACCCAACCACTCAGTCAAAACGTAATATTGAGATGGAACATCTTTGTATAAAGCACCCTACTAACATGATACTTTCCTTACTTACTCATATTTATAATTAATATTCTTTAATTTCAAAATTGGCAAAATTAGCCCTTTTAGTTATACTTTGGTATAATTACACTTTTAACCTCTAAAGTATATAGTTTTAGTATCTGCATTTTAAACCCTCAATATTTAACCTTAGGACCTCAAACTTTACAATATTTTTTCTTATATATATTTAAATTTCACAAAATGACATTTTTGGCCCAAAATGTTAACTGTTTCAAAAATGACAGTTTTAGTCCCTATACTTGTAAAAATCACATAACAACCTCAAAAATAGACCAAATGATCTAGGATTTTAAAAATAACTTTCTAAATATGTTTATAATCATAATAACAACATTTCTTCAAATTATAGCTTTTGAAATGGGTTTTTGCTTATTATTTCATGTAAATTACAAAACTAGGGTTTAAGACATCATTAACTTATAACTTTCATTTAAAATGATCAAATTAAAGGTTTATGGACTTATATTTAATAGTCGTGTGATAGGATCGAACTCGAGATTACGGGATTGCACTCAATACATAGTTAATTTATTTAATAAATATATTTATTATATTTATTAAATTAAACCGGGCTATAACTTTAACGACCGTTAAATAATTAAGAGTTAAGTATTAACTAGCGTTGTGGAATAAATAGGAAGAAGAAAAGAAGGTTCTGGAACACCCCACAAAGGGGTGTTCGACCGTCGGTTTAGGGACAAGGGGGGGGGGGGGGGGGAGGAAAACTTTCCTTTTATTTGTTTTTACTTGGGCTACAAGAATTACTAGGCCTATATATAAACAACCTTTCACCCTCATAATTCTTCACTCTTTCCCTTCCCTCTCTCTTTGGTCGATCGCAAGAAAGAAACCACAAAGGGTTTCGGTTGGTTTTCTTGTTCTTTCGATTTTGCTTATAATCTAGTCCTAGCTTCTCTCGAGAGTTGTTGGGTAGATTTTACACAAGAATAGAAGCTCGGTTTACACGTGCTAGAATCACGGTTAGATCGTAGTATTACGTTTGTACAAGAACATAATATAGTCTTACTTTAGACTATATCTTGGTGGTGTACGTTATAAATCCTAATTGGTGATTCGTTCTTTATATTGTGGATTTGCTTTAGCTAAAAGGTACGTAACCCTAATTCGATTAATTATAATTGTGTTATTATTATATTTTTAAATCGCTTCCGCTATATGTGTGCTTTGATCTCGTTTAGGGTTTTGTTGTAATTGTTATGTACTATATAAACCTTCAGTGGCATCGAGAGCCGTTTTAACATGTTATAATTATCGAAAATCTAAAGTTTTTTTTAACTAATACTAGTAGTTGTTTTGAGTTAAAACTACATGTTTTTTAGGTTTTCTTAAAAATTAGGGTTTTGTTTTTTAAAAATTAGGGTTTGGCCGATTTTTATAAAAAAAATTGTTTTTGAAACCCTAAATTACATGTTGTATAATTTTAGATTAAATTGCATGATTAATTGTTATGTCATGTAAATTAAAAGTTACGATCCAAAGAGATTTAATTGTTAAGAGATTTTGGTGGATCCATGATGAACGTGCATGTTTTAATGGATCGTAAAATCGTATGTTTTATATGATTTTATGTGCTACTTGTTTTATTTGATTCAATAAATCTTGAATTATGGAACACTTTTATATGAATAAAAAAACCTAGATTTAAAGGTTATTGAATAAATCGTATGCATGTGGCTATTTGATTTATTTATCATACATATAAATTGTTATTATGTGTTTATGATTTAGTTTTTTTACTTGTTTATGTTAAAAATTGTACGAATTGTTGTAAACAAGGGTTTTTTTTAAAGAAAAGCAAATATGGACTAAATCATATTAAAATTAAGACTTGTTTGAGATGTAAATTACATAGAATTACGTTGATTGGTAAATTGCAATAATAATCTAACGGTCTACTCCTTTTGACAAACTATAAAGTGGGTATAACACACTGTTGGTCATGTACCCGGTTAAGGAAAGAGGTGTTAAGCCATTAGTCGCTGGCCAAATTCCCGACTCGCCTGTGTGTCAAATTGAAATTACCTACGATTATTATTTGCATTATACCTTAAGGTTGATTTACCACAAATTCACATCCGAATCACCATGAATAAGGTTATTGCTTTGTGCTTTAGCCGTAAGTACGTTGTGAATAGTTATGGGTGAATTCTTTGATTGGTTAAACCAATACCTCAGTATAATTTATGTAGAAATTTAGTTTCGTGAAAAGTTTACTAAAAGTTTCATTAAACTTATGCTATGGAGTTGTATGCATGCTTCTCCATACATTGATTTTGACATCAAATTTATTCCTTTAAAATTTAAGTCGAATACTATCTAATTGACGAACACTTGAAATTACTACGTCGTCATATGAGATTTTTGGATGATGTTGTAATGGAGAGAAAACTTTCATATAATGAGAATTCGTATGATGGTTTTATGTTATTCAGATTAGATGATTTAATTAAGTTACTCAGTGAGATCTGGAAATTTAAGGCATTCAGAAGGGATGAAACATGTTTACAATGCAAAACGGTTTTTGGCAATGTAAATCCCTTAAAAATCTAGAAACTGAAAATTGTTTGTCAATTGAATTGTTCGACAAGTCACTATGTTGAGTACATTCATTACTAGCAGATCAACTGACGTAATGAATCTATGTCAATATATGTTCTGGGATTGAAGGAAAATACTATGGTTTATATACCGAGGTAATTTAATTTTTGTGAAAGTATTTTATTATCGAAAATACTAATATTTGAACTTATTTATATAGAAATGGCTCAACCCGACAATAACACTATAAGTTCTGCGTTCAAAACATTTTTTGATCGTCCTGAACTTACTGGCCCAAACTTCAATGATTGGTACCGCTCACTAAGAATTGTCTTGAGAGTAGCGGGTACTATTGATATATTGACCACTCCCTATCCGGAGGATCTTGCTGAAGGAGCTTCTGAAGCGCAAAGTCATGAACACGCTGTTAATGTTAAGAAGCACTCGGAGGTGGCTTGCTTAATGTTAAGGAAAATTTCCCCTCCACTTCAAAAGAAGTATGAGCTATTTTCGCCTAAGCGTATGCTTGATGCGTTCAAGGCTATGTTCGAGAAGTCGCAAGTTATGGAGATCTACGACTTAGTAGATGCTTTGTATAGCTACAAGCAAACTCCTGGAAAGTCTGTTAGTGCACATTACATGGAGATGAGGGGTTATATGGAACAAATCATTGCACTAGGATAACCCTATGATCATAATATGGCTATCAACTTGATCAATAGGTCCCTTAACAAGGACTTCAATGATTTTGTTAGAAACTATAATATGCATTGCACGGGGAAGACAGTTAATGATTTGCATGGAATGCTCATTGACTACGAAAAGGGGTTAAAGGAAAAGGCATCTACCTCTACTCCTCCTGTACTAACTATACAAAAGGGTAGAGTGAGTAAGCCAAAACCACAAGCGAACAAGAAGAAAGGCAAAGGTAAGGGTGATAACGACAAGCAAGTTGCGAATTATTCGAAACTTAAGCATAACTTTCTCAAGAAGAATCAATCTCAGAAGGATGAGACTTGTCACCATTGCAAGGCAAGTGGTCACTGGAAGAGGAATTGTACTCTTTACCTCAAAGAGTTGCGAGAAATAAAGAAGAAGTCTGAGTAGCGCTGTAACTTCAGGTACTTTATTTATGACTGAATTATTTAATTTGCCATACAAATTAAATTCCTGGGTATATGATATGGGATGCGGTATTAACATTTGTAATACGCTGCAGGGATTTAATCTGGAAAGCTATCCTATGGAGAACAATTTCTGCAAGTGGGTAATGGCGCACAAGCAACGGTTGAAGCTATAGGAACATTTAATTTAGTTTTACCTTCGGGCTTAGTACTGATTTTAAATGATTGTCATTATGCACCTACAATTGTTAGGGGTGTTATTTCCTTTTTTTGTTTGTTGAATACTGGATTCGTTCACACTATTGATAATAATGGAATTTGTGTTTGGAAAGATGGTATTTTCTATTTTAATGCAATTTCTGTGAATGGTGTGTTTGAAATAGACATGCATGAAAATGAACCCAAGTATAATAATAATTATGTTTTTAGCATGAATAAGAAGAAAAAGTTTGACAAGAACTCTTCTTATCTTTGACATTGTAGACTTGCCCATATTGGGAAGACTCGTATACAAAAGTTTCAAAGTGAAGGTCTTTTAGAAAATATCAATGATGAATCGTTTGATAAATGTGAGTCTTGTATCTGTGGAAAGATGACCAAGAAACATTTTAATAGTAACATTGAAAGGGCTACTGGTATACTTGGTTTAATACACACTGATGTATGTGGACCACTTAGACATGTGTCAAGGAAAGGTGCTAGCTACTTCTTAACATTTACGGATGATTATAGCCATTATGGTTATGTTTATTTACTTAAGCATAAATATGAGGTATTTGAAACATTCAAAGTGTTTAAAGCAGAAGTAGAATTGCAACTAGGAAATAAGATTAAAGCTCTTCGTTCTGATAGAGGTGGTGAATATTTAAGTCAAGAGTTTAAACATTATCTAAGTGAGAATGGAATTGTTCAACATCTTATGTCTCCCTATACTCCACAACAAAATGGCGTATTCGAAAGGAGAAATCGTACATTATTATATATGGTGCGATATATGTTTAATCTTATAACTTTACCATTATACTTTTGGGATTATGCTTTAGAATCTGCTGTTCGCATTTTAAATATGGTTCCCACGAAGAAGGTGAATAAGAAACCATATGAACTATGGCATGGCAAGAAGCCATATTTGTCTTATTTAAAGGTCTGGGGTTACGAGGCGTATGTGAAACTTGAATCGGGTGACAAACTCCAACAACGATCTGTGAAATGTATCTTTGTAGGATACCCTAAGGAAACTATGGGTTACTACTTTTATTATCCACCTGAGAACAAAGTGATTGTTTCTAGGTATGGAGACTTCCTTGAAAATGATCTTGTAAATCAAGAATTCAGTGGGAGAAATTATGATCTTGAAGAGAGTCATATAGATACATTACCTTCTGAAAACACTAGCGAAATAATTCCTATAGAACCAGAAAGTCTGGCGGTTCCACCGGAACCAGTTCCTCTGCGTAGATCTGAAAAGATTAAAAACGCAAATAGCAATATATGTGTTAATATAGAGGATGTTGATGAAGTAGGGGATCTTGGAGAACCTGCTAATTATAAATCCTCCATGCTTGATCTTAAGAAGGATAAGTGGTTGGTTGCTATGGATGAGGAAATGAAATCCATGAAAGTTAATGATGTTCGGATTCTTGTAGATCCAACACCAAATGCTAAAGTAGTGAGACATAAGTGGATATACAAGAAGAAAACTGACATGGACGGAAAAATACAATCCTATAAAGCTCGTTTAGTAGCTAAAGGTTTTACTCAAACTTTTGGCGTAGACTACGAGGAGACATTTTCTCCTGTAACAGACTTAAGAGCTATTAGGATTCTCATAGCTATAGCAGCATACTATGACTATGATATATGGCAAATGGATATTAAAACTGCCTTCTTGAACGGTCACTTAGATGAAGACATCTATATGCAACAACCGGAAGGGTATGTTGATCCTAAGAATCCAAAACACGTGTGTAAACTTCAAAGATCTGTTTATGGTTTGAAGCAAGCACCGTCAATGGAATAAATGATTTGATGAAGAAATCAAAAAGTTTGGATTTATTCAAAATCGTGATGAGCCATGTGTATATCGCAAAGATAATGGGAGTGATGTCGTGTTTCTAGTCCTATATGTTGATGACATATTAATCATGGGAAGTAACATTCTAAGACTTAAAGCTGTTAAGGATTATCTTGGTAAATGTTTTTCTATGAAGGATTTAGGAGAAGCTGCATACATTATGGGAATTAAGATCTATCGAGATAGGGAAATACGGCTAATTGGTCTTAGTCAAGATGCTTATATAGATAAGATATTGAAGAAGTACAATATGCATAATTCCAATAAAGGTTTTTAACCTATGGAATTTAAGCATAATCTAAGTCATGAGATGGATGCATCAACTCCTGAAGAGGAGGCATACATGCAAAAGGTGCCTTACGCATTGGTTGTAGGATCTATTATGTATGTTGTAAGATGCACAAGGCATGATGTAGCATTTGCTCAGAACTTGGTCAGTCGATACCAACAAAATCCAAGGAAGCTCCACTAGACTGTTGTTAAACATATTCTAAAGTAGTTGAGGAGTACAAAAGATATGTTTTTGGTATTTGGAGGGAAACCAAACACAAAACTAAATGTGAAAGGTTTCTGTGATGCCTCCTGGAAATGTGATAAATTCGATACGAAGTCTCAGACGGGTTACGTGTTTGTTATCAATGGAGGAGCAGTTGGCTGGAAGAGCAAGAAACATACACCGATTGCAACGCATGCTACTCAATCTGATTACATGGCTGCTTCAAAAGCTGCATGGAAGCTGTTTGGATTAGGAAGTTTATTAGAGATCTTGGAGTGATGCCTTCAATTAAAGAACCTATTGATATATATTGTCGATAATTCTGCTGCAATAATATTCGCTAATGATTCTGGAGTCATGAAAGGCGCCAGACACTTTAAGCGTAGACATCACTACGTCCGAGAACAAGTAGAAGCTCGTGAAATCAAATTAATAAAAGTTCATACAGATGATAACGTAGCTGATCCTTTTACTAAGGCTTTGCCTAGACCAAAGGTAGTTAAGCATGCTAAGGCTATTGGGCTGCAACTAGCTAGTGAACTCATGCAATAAATCTGTGATTAGTATTTGGATAAGGATGTTAAGACGTTATTATTTAATAAAATAAAGATTCGGTTTCGTTTATTCTTATTATTTAATTTTGTATCCTATTTTACATGTTTTAATCCATGAATAAATTGTTATGCTAAATGTCCGTTGTCGATTAATAATATGGGAATATTGTTAAATTAAGACAATTCAAAATTGTGATAGAGTATACTTGAAAGTATATTGATCGATTTTGGATGATATTCGATGAATCGAATATTGGACTTATCCCAACTATATAATTTTACTTTGTGGATCTTTGTCATCAAGTAAATCACAAACAGTTATCCTTAGACCCGAGATACCAAGAAATTGTTTTGAATCTAGTGCATTTTTGTGGAATAATCTAATGCTAAACGTAACTGGTAGCTATAAGAATTATTTTTAAAAGTGTTGCAAAATTCATTGGTTTTGCTTGTAGTCAATATGGGATTTATTTACTCCAATTTCGTTTTGGAGTTTTAATACAGCTGGGCCCCTCGTGGGATTAGTAAGATGTTTGTGTGGCCACATCCAAATTTGTTTTGGTAATCTTGCTGAATTTGTTAACGAGAAATAGAATGGTTAATGAAAGGAATGACTGAGATCCATATCCTTATTAACGTTGTATTAGAAACAAAAGGATAATAATAATGATGAATCATTAAAAGGTTTTATCCAGGAGACCTTACTCGAGTTGTACTAGAGACATTGCTAGTGTAACTAGACGCTAGTCAATGTAATCACGATATTTGAAACATATCCAAGTGGGAGCTAAAAGTTTATGGACTTATATTTAATAGTCGTGTGATAGGATCGAACTCGAGATTACGGGATTGCACTCAATACGTAAAGAGTCAATTTATTTAATAAATATATTTATTATATTTATTAAATTAAACCGAGCTATAACTTTAATGACCGTTAAATAATTAAGAGTTAAGTATTAACGAGCGTTGTGGAATTAAATAGGAAGAAGAAAAGAAGGTTCCATAACACCCCACAAAGGGGTGTTCGACCGTTGGTTAGGGAATAAGGGGGGGGGGGGAGGAAAACTTTCCTTTTATTTGTTGTTGGAAACTCACTTTATGTGACGACATTTAAGAATTCCCATTAGTTATCATGGTCACACACGCTTAGACTAGACTAGGTACAATGTATAGTTTAAGGGTCGTGTGTGACTATATATACCCCTCCTTAGCTTCCAAGGAGGGGTGTTGCTTGTGTTTTTCATTCCTTAGTTTAATACATTTTTCTATCTTTCACATTCAACCTTTCTCTCTCAACTCAACAATGGCTTCCACCACCATTCACCACCCACCTAGAACACCGGATTAGCTTATAGCAAATCTACAATTGGCATCAGAGCCTCGGTTCCATCCTTGGATCGTTCTTATTTTCGATTTAGGTGGTCTATAAAATTTGTTTTGGTCCGAATCTATATTGTTTCTTTGTCACGTCTTGTTACAAGATTTGTCACGTCTTATTACTTTTTGTCCAATCAGTGTCCATTTTCTCATCCTGTGTTTATATCCAAGATTCATAATTTTTTTGTCCTAGTCATCAGTTAAAGATGGTTCTTTTGTCTCACTGGTTTTCATCAAAAAGTTGTCCTCATGTCAAAAGTGGTCAAAAGTTGGTATTCATATCTGGGTTTATGTCTACTGTTTCTGGTATAATTTTTTGATCTGGTATCATTTTTTCTGGGTTTATCTTGTTGTTTTTGATGATGAAGTTACCCAGAAACATATTCAGTGTACCATACCCGGATTTTCAGGAACAAGGACATCTCGTGGATAAGATTTCAGATTCATGGTACATCGCATTGAGTGCGATGGTACCACTGCGATGGTACCACTACGATGGACTCTTCGTGTTTAGACTGCGATGGGTCCAAACTTAGACTGCGATGGGTCCAAAGTTTAAGACTGCGATGGACACAAAGTTTAGACTACGATGGGTCAAAGTTTTAGACTGCGATGGACTCAAAAGATAGGCTACGATGGACACAGTTTCTTTTGACTGCGATGGTTAAAAAGTTTAGACTGCGATGGTTAAATAGTTAAGACTGCGATGGCTATATTTTTTTTTGACTACGATGCAGTTTAAAAAATACATGACCATGAAGTTTAGGCTTAACCCTTAACCAAAACCATCGCAACCGAGTCAACTCGGTAATTACCGAGTTGACTCAGTTAACTCACTGAGTAATTCATCAGCCCACCTTGTTACTCCTCAACAAATCAACTCCAAATCTAACCTAATCCCATCGTCACTTAATCCCCATCTAAGACTCGAACAAAAACAGAAAACTTTGATCTCAGATTGTTTAAACGATTGTTTTATCTTTCAAAAGATTTTTTTCTCTCGTATAACATATTCATCACAGATCTAATTTTATTTTCGAAATCAAATAGGGATTAATAACAATTATGTTATAATCCATTTATTTTGTTTCGTTTCATTAATCAAAAACCCACATGCAATCAATATATACCTACCCGAGATCTTGTTTCAAGATCTTGATGGCGCCTCTTGTTGAAATCAACCTTTGACAATTTTACTTTAGAGATTTTCGGGTTATTCATTGGTTTTCGTGACCTTGACATTCAATTGGATCGTGGATTTATTGGTTTTGATTCGATATGTATCTGGTGATGAAGGGGTATGATGTGATTGATTTGAGATTGGGAGATAAGATGAGATTAGGGTTCACATTTTTATCTGGTGGCTGGGAGTTAGATGCGTGATGGGGGTGGAAGAGAAAATAGGGGGCGGATTTTACTATGAAGAAGATTAGGTTGAAGGAGATTAGGGGGCGGATTTTACTAAGATGAGATTAAATATCCCAATTCTTGAATCTGTTAGTGGTCTACACGTGGTAGCAAATGTGACAACTTGGGCGGACACTACAATGTGTTTACTTAATCAATTGGACCGGTTAAGATGAATAAGGTTAAGATGATGGACCGGTTATTTACTTAATCTATTGGGCCAAGTATTTTTGGGCAGTGTAAATCAATTCATTCTACACACGAATTTTTTTCAAAATTATTTATTTTGAATAACATTTTGTGTATTATGATATACTTTGAATATTATCGGGACAAAAGTGACGTGACAAAGTGCCGAGACAAAAATGACGAGACAAATGTGACAAAAATTATTTGACGAGACCGAAGAAAAATGGGTATATTTTTAGTGACTACGGATTTTTTTGATCGGGCATTAATTATGTGAAGTTGAAGACGGATTTTTCGAAGGCGTGCATTTATTTTATCTTTCAAAGATAACTTGCTCGTGCTTAATATTAGAATGAAGACTTGTTTATCTGGTGTCCGGGTTCGGGGTGGTTGGTTGATGACTCGGATGACTATCACTTCAAGGGGTTACATTGTTGTACTCAGTGTCACGCGCTTAGTCGACGTGGATAATTTCAAGAGGTGTTGTGCTTATAGACTTCTTCAGTGATGCATTGGGCACTTAGAGATTTCTCCACCGTTCCTCATTCAACAATAGTGCAAGCTTAAGTCACAAGATCGAAAGATTTTTATTCAGCTTCATGTTTGATATATCTGGTTCATTCTATCAGTGGTCACTTCAAATTGCTTACAAGTGGTTTGGTAACGATGGCCATGGAGAGTTTATGAGTAGAGATTTTCGATCAACTGCTGATTCTCACCGAATATAATTAAGCTTATTTATTATTCTCTCGAGATTTTCAGGGTCATGTGCTTACGATTTATTGATGGTTCCGAGTTTCGAAACCATCAAGGGGGAAGAAGAAGACACATTGAACGAACAACGAGTACACGTGATGAACTTCATACCTTTTTTTGATTTGAAGATATTTCGGGATGACATTTGTCATAGCCGCAGAGAAAATCAGTGTTTTAACTCGTGGTGTTATCAATCTCTAAACGGTACACTACTGATTCGATGTTTAATTGTTTGGTTGTTGCAATTATTCATCATCATTATCCTATATGCACTCCCGGGACTTAATTGACTCTGGTGCATCTCCGGAAGAAGATATGTGCATTTCCGGGACTTAATTGACTCTGGTGTTACGATATCAACTTCATGAATGGGATAAAGTGTCTACTTCAGTATTTAAGCTTCATAATTGGGATTGATTTACTTTCTTCAACTATGTGGGGGAAGAAATGTCTTGATTCTTTCTGGTATGCATAACTTGAACTCTCAGGGGGAAGAAAAATTCAGAAGAATTATTCAAGCGTGAGAAGAGAAGTTGTTGATCTACTTGGTGTACCCCTTACTTTCAATCCCTCTTAGCAACGTTATCATGTTATATGATGGGATTTGCTTGTTAGATTCCGTTGTGCGCTTAATCATTCTAAGCTTTATTGAAAGCTTTGAAGTTGCTTACGAGGATTGTCGGTTTAGGGGGAAGCTATTTAAAAGCTTCTACATCAAGTTTATGTGGCATGAATTAGGGGGAAGTTAAATCAGAAGCTTCTCCTTAACCAGAAGTGTATGGGTTACTTAGCTCGTGCCGTTACAATATTTCTTCTACAAGTTACTTTAAAGATGAGTCGTTTTGAAGACGAAGGCCTCAGAAGACATCATCAGCATTGGACGCTTCATGGAAGCTCTTGTTCTTTATCATTATGTACTTGTTAGGAAAAATATTGTAAGGAATTCTACACGTCGTCCCATCGGGGAAGATTGTTGGAAACTCACTTTATGTGACGACATTTAAGAATTCCCATTAGTTATCATAGTCACACACGTTTAGACTTGACTAGGTTCATGTATAGTTAAGTGTATCGTGTGTGACTATATATACCCCTCCTTAGCTTCCAAGGAGGGGTGTTGCTTGTGTTCATTTGTTCTTTTCATTTCAATAAACTCTTTTCTTTCTTTTACACACACAACCTCTCTTCTCCCTTCTATCAACTTTCTATCCATTTTTTTTGTCATTTATAACTTTTGTTTTGGAGTTAACAACTGTATCTTGTACATCAGATTTATCCGTACTTCACTTTTGTCTCTAACTGGTTTATTCGTTGCGATCCAACACATATTTTCGGCTACGATCGGATCTTTCGTGATCGCATAAACCCTGGGGTTTCAATTTGCGATCCAAAGTTACGATCACTTTCTACGATCTCCACCACGATCGAAGCTGCGATCAGGAGTGCGATCGAAGCTGCGATCGGGGTGCGATCTGAGTACGATCCTAGTTACGATCTGAGTACGATCGAAGCTACGATCTGAGTGCGATCGAAGCTGCGATCTGAGTGCTATCTGAGTACATGTGCAATCTAAGTAAGATGCAAGACTGCGATGACTTTATTCTTTTAAATGTTACGATTGACCAAGTTTTGACTCGAAGACTCGACTGACTCACTTTTATCACTCGACCACAAGACAACACCCTCAACCTAAAACCAACCTTATTTCTAGAAATCAAACTAAAGAGACTCATCACAAACACTTGAAACAGATCCAAAGACTCTCACCTCACCGACACCCTCCAACAGACTCTATACTGACTCGTCACACACCCTCAACTGACTCGTCTAAACTGACTCGACACACACCCTCAACTTCAAACCTGTTTACACTTAAAATTGTTTACACTCACACTGTAAAACACTCGAACATCAAAAACCCACACTCACTCGATATCACCACTAACTCCCACAACCCACACCCATACCACAACCCTATCTCGACTCAAAATATATAACTGATCTCAGATTTAAATCGTGTAACGACATGCATGTCGAGATCTATTTAGATCTCACGAATATCATCATCATAGATCTATATACACGAATGAACATATCTTCACTGATCTCTGTCGAAGCTAAAAACTTCTTAATTGATTTTCGAAATCAAGACTGATTTATAACACTTGCGTTATAATCATGTCTTTTATTCGATTTGAACAAATAATACACATGCAATTGGACATCACATCAACAAAACCTACCCGAGACCAATCTAACTGATCTTGAAGTCGAATCTCTTCCAAGTTCTTCAAGGGCTTTGTTAGTTTCGAACATAAGAGGATGAAGATCATGTAATGATTCGGATGATTTGATATGAGATTAGATGAGATTGGTTTAAATTGTGGTGACTGTTTTTTTGTTGGATTAGATGAGATTGGTTTAAATTGATATGAGATTAGGTTTCTGCTTTGCTGGAGAGAGAGAGATTGAATCTTGTTTTGGGAGAAAGAGAATAAATAGACGGAGAGAACGAGGAGTCAAATAAGGGATTTTTTTTAGTAAATTGAGTGTTGTGTTGACTGCCACGTGTTGTGAATTTTGGGCCACGAGTTCTACACGTTTTTCTCTCAACATTTCTACCGAACACTTTTTATCGTTAAAACGATATATCAGATTTGTTTATTTTATTTTTATTTTCTTTTGATTTTTAGTTAAGTTGATTTTTTTAAGTTACGTTAATTTTCTTTCTAATTTTATAGTTAGCTTTTTAATTAAGTTAATTTAGTATTTTTGTCAATTAATATTTGTCACTTTTGAATTTTAGTTTAGTAAATTTTGTTTATTAATTTTTGGTACATTGTATTGAGGCGGGTATTCCGAAAGAACTAAAGTGGTAAAATATTTGACCGCCCGATCATTATACTTACCGTAGCTTGGATTTATTCGTTGACGGGCTTTATTTTTAGAGTGAGCTGAGTTTGAATTGGTCTCCGGTTTGTTTTATCAACGTTTGAGCCGACAACAATTTTTGAGCCGAGAAAAGAGTTACGTCATCAATCGAGGATTATTTTTTTTAGATTTACTACGGATCTTTTGTTGGTGTTTTCATATCCACAATCATTTGTTATCGAATATTCAATGGATTCGTTCGATTCGACATGTCAAAAGGGAGAAGCGCATAAAATGCAAGACAAAGTTAGTGATAATTGCATCACTTCATTTCAAATGCTTTAATATCATCTAGTTACTCTTTCACGGCTTCAAGGAGGGACCGAATTTATGACACTCTTTGGTCAAGATCGTCATATATTCATGGAATCGATGTTCATCATCTTGAACCAACTAGCAGAGCAACTCCACAATGAAGACTTTAATCACTCTACATCTGAAACAGCATCTCAGGCACTTGTGACACAACTCACGCCTTTCCTCCAATTCAATATCATCAAGTCTGACAGTTCAGGGATATGCCGATCATTTTTTTGAGACACACAAACCGAGCTTCAAGTTTTCCGTGGTACACTATTGAAACTTTTGTCATCGGTCTCGTCTTTGATCTATGAAAGATCTCGACTTCAACAAGCGTGTGATAATGGACTGCAAGAATCTATGATGCAAATGCAAGAGGAGAATGGTCATACGGTTGACAACTTGGAACCTAAAAATGGCAAGGAATCAGGAGGAACGCATGAAACAAGCAGCAAGTCACAAGCACCAACTGCTCAGGTGCCAAGTTTCAACAATATTCAGCATGTTGAGCTTTCTGAACCTAATTATGCCAAACATGTGATGGAAAAGAGTGACAGTGATACCACTTCTGATTCATCCGATGTGAATCATAATGGGGGAGAAAGTGTTCAAAATGTTAAACATCATGATAAGTGTCTTATGACTGCTTCTTTAAATAATTCTGATTCTAGGATTAAAGAGCTTGAAACGATTTTAGCTCAGCAATCCAAAGAGCTTGAGGATGCCAAAATTGAATTTTCAAAGAAAACGGAGAAATTTGAAACTTATTTTGAAAAACTTGAAAAGTCAAACGTTGTTCTTGAACGAAAATTGGATCAAACTGTTCTAGATTCTAAAGCTGAAAAGGATAATCTTTTTAAACAAATTAAGTTGCTTGAATCTAAGTTGGCATCCCAAGATGAATTGCTCAAAGAGAATGAGACATTAAAAGCTCAAGTACAGGAAAAGGTCTTTGCTATAGCTGCGTTGAAAAACGAATTGAGGAAAACCAAAGGAACTAGTGTGGACACTAAGCTTGAAAAACCATCAATCGTGGGGAAACCGCCTACAAATCAGTTCGTTAGACAACCGACTGCCTTTAGATCCGAGCGATCACAATCCTTGAGACTGCGGTTTGCCTCCCAAGTTGATATGGTTCATATTTCTAGAACAGTCACTCCACCAACTAGGGCCAATGTGACTAAAACAACTTTTGCAAGACCTACTCACATGATTGCCTCTAGTCTTCCTAGACATAGTCCAAAGACCACGTCTAGAACTAGTTCAAATGACGTTTACCATAAATCTGGTCTGAGGGAAGTTAAGCAAAAGACACAAGTAAGAGATAGGAATTTCAAACCTAGACAGATGCCTTCTAGATTACCCAACACTGCTAACCGTAGCATGTCTAATCCTAGGAGCATCAATCAATCATCAAGGAATTTATATATTACTCGGACATTAAATATGCTACTTGTAAAACATGTAGAAAATGTATCTTTACGACAAATCATGATTCTTGTATCAAGAAACTACTTAATGAGGTGAACTCCCGTGCTAGATTTAAATCCCAGTGGGTTGCCAAAATCAAACCCATTGGTAAAATGTGGCGCCCCACTGGTAGAAAATTCACTCTTGTAGGAAACAAGTGCCCTTTAACTAGGATAGTCTCCGATTCTACTAAGACTACTAGGGAGGAAATTGATAAGGATGATACATCACTTAAGCCTGAACTTAAGGTTTTCTATAAAAGGAAACGTTTACCAGATAAGACAAGTGAATCATCTCCTCAGGTCACCTCTAGCACAAGAAAAGAAAACTGTGAACCCCCACTTGCTTCTAAGATAGATATTGCTAACCCATATCAAAGCATGCAAATTCCTAATGATAATGTAGGTACCAAAGAGGATGTTCCAAAAGAATGAAGCGGTCCAATCATTGTATACTATTCAATTAAGGACACTCTCAGAGTTTGGTTGCTGAAGAAGCTGATATCTAAGAAACAAGTGTCTCAGGGGATTTGCAGTTAAGCTTACAGCGTGTACATGACTTACAGTCACATAACATACTGTAACTCGCTCTCAAAAGACAGGAAAGTTCATCCCGATGATGACTTATCCTCAAAACGAGAAATTAAATTTTCTCGGACACGAGCTTCTGTTAAAACTATTCAAAGGTTTTAAGCTCGTGTAAAATGACTTACAGTCACATAACAGACTGTAACTCGCTCTCAAAAGACAGGAAAGTTCATCCCGATGATGACTTATCCTCAAAACGAGAAATTAAATTTTCTCGAACACGAGCTTCCGTTAAAACTATTCAAAGGTTTTAAGCTCGTGTAAAAAGACTTATAGTCACATCACAGACTATAACTCGGTCTTTAAAGAAAGGAAAGTTTATCGCCGATGGTAAACTTATCCTACCAACGAGAAATTAATTTTTCTCGGGCATGAGCTTATATCAAAAACATTCCAAGTTTTTAAGCTCATGCAAAATGGCTCCTCGTTAAATGACAGACGATGACCCGGACTTCAGAGACAGGGAAGTTTATCTACACAACGATAACTTACCTCTTAACAAGAAATTAAGTTTTCTTGGACACGAGCTTATCCTAAAACCATTCAAAGGTTTTAAGCTCGTGTATAAGACTCATCATTAAATATCAGATGATGACCCGATCTTCAAAGAAAGGAAAGTTTATCGCCGATGATAAACTTATCCTTACAACGAGAAATTAATTTTTCTCGGGCATGAGCTAAAATTAAAAATATTCGAAGTTTTTAAGCTCATGCACAATGACTTACAGTTAAATATCAGACTGTAACTCGGACTTCAATTTTAGGAAAGCTTGTCTTTAAAGATAACTTATCCTCGTAACGGGAAATTAAATTTTCTCGGTCATGAGCTTGTATTAAAACATTCCAAGTTTTAAGCTCAGAAAGGAAAGTGAATCTTTTAAATAATAGAACTTTTCCTCATAACGAGAAATTCACCTTTCTCGGTCATGAGCTTTACGTTAAAACATTCAAAGTTTTTCAAGCTCATGAAAACGACTTCTAAGTAAATGTCAGCTTAGAACTCGGTCTTCAGTTAAAAGGAAAGTTTATCGCCGATGATAAACTTATCCTTCACAACGGGAAGTTTACAACTTCTCGGACTTAAGCTCGTTTTATAAGATATTCATCATCTTAAGCTCAAGTAATTGGTTTTCAAAACTTTGAACACAATTTTTCGAGAATTTCTCAAAAGGTTTTTCTAAATCTTTCAAAATTGTGTGTTCAAACATGTTTTTGATAAAAAGAGCATGTCTTCTGGAATCGATAATATTTACGATACTAGAAATGTCATTCAATAATGACACGGGGTTGTAAATAAAGTTCGAGTAGAAGTTCAAACGTTTTAAAACATGCTCAAAATGTTTGCTATTATTTCAGATAGTAACCCGCTTTTCATACTCAAGTCAAGCATTTCACCGGAAAGCTTTGACTCAACAACGGGAATTAATTTTCTCGGGCATGGTTTACTTTACAACCATGTAAGGGATTGTGTTTACTTTATAACACAATCTAACACAGATATATGTACGTTTCAATGCATTTATTTATTAAAACAAGAGAAATCTTGTTTTTATGAAGTTATCATCTCCACCAACCGTAGCAATTTAAAATTGATATCTACATACTCGACGATGCGACTACTCAAACGGCGACTACAGCTCTTTCAATATAACACGAGTCAAAAATTGAGGGGGAGCAATTGTCCAGCATTCAGAATCCTTGATGCCGAGAGTGCCAAGTTCACATATTGGTGTCAAGACAACGATATCAATCATACACATGGAGTCAAGAGATAACTTCAGACGTGACGAGGTGACCAACATTCGTGAACAAGAACCATGTGAATCTTTCATATGATGTTCTCCATCATTCAGGTACAACCTCATAAATCGCTAATCTTGTGAATACATTATCATATATGATCTTTGCACGTGATAAATACCTTAAACCTGTGTTTAAAAGGTATTTAATTTACGTTTCAGCACACCCTCATTAAATTGAGGGGGAGCTTGTGTAATTCATGAAGATAATTGGATTTGCATTTTTCTTCCCAAATTTTCTTAAAATGATATTAAATCAATTGATATTAAAAACATCGATTGGGTTAATATTTTTAATATGGGGGAGAAAATGTGATTTAATATGGGAAATGATTAATCACAAATGGTTTGACTTAACGTGCTAGCTCATCCCGACATGTGCGAAATGTTTTCGGATATCGTGGCATATGTTAAGGGGGAGCAAAATGGATTTTCACTTCAAAATTGATTTCATGGTGACATACACTTACCCAAAACATCTCTATTCACGACGGTGAAGATTGTGGTGACATAAGGATGGTAGGATAGGTTAAAGTCCAATGATTCCTCTAGAACCGGAGGAATCTTCCCAAGGACATTCCATAACCAGAAATAGTAGTCCTTAGGAAAGATGGAGAAAGATTGTGAACGTAGCTGAATGCCGACCAAGTACTTAAGTTAGCACTGGAACAATCATAACAAGGTGCTAGTTATGACGTATTGGTAAGCATTGAAGGGGTTGAAGAATGAAAAAGATTTGTAATGATAAAGGGTGTAAAGAAAGAAGCCCGCCTTACAACTTAGGCAGAAACCAGGTCAACTCATTAGCTATTGAGATCATTTTTAATGATGCTGGATATTGAAGATAGACATCATGGACCCAGTGATGCAATGCATAACCCAGCCCAGCTAACTCAGATATCTCTCAAAAGATATTTGTTTTAATCACACGGAGACAACACATTATCTATTGATTTATTCACTCCGAATAAATTGGTATTGAAATGGTGGCACTCCTCTCCAGCCTCCGATCACTAAAATCCAAAATGCACGATCGAGTCTAGAGCCATTTGAGATCATCAAATATCTCATTAGGACACACTTTCATATTTCCTTGCTTCTTCACACACTGTGAAAAGTAAGAAAGATATTAAGAGTCCTACGCAAAATCTTCATGATCTTGCCTGAACATCCGAGTAATACGAAAGTATTTACAATGAAGATGGAAATCCTTCTTGAGTGAATATCAAAAACCTCATGGTAGGTGACTTGTGCGATTCTTTATGAATCAAACTTGTGATAACTGGAAAGCAACAGTGGTTTAATTCTTAAATGAATTTAAACACGTTCCAGGTCTCTATGCAATATCTTAGTGATCTTGCCAGAACACTCAGAGTGATACCTTAGTGTTCACAATGATGAGTGGAAATCCTTCTAGTGTTAACCTCAAACAACACTTGGTAGGTAACTTGCAAGATTCTATACGAATCAAGCTCGTGACAACTGGAAAGCAACGATGGTGCGGTTCTTAATTGAATTTCACTTGTTCCAGGAACATGAATTGACGGCTTTAAATCATGCGGATATTATTATCTAAATGATTCACTCTTTATGTTCGTAGTCAGCTTTGGACAGTCGAATAAAGAGAACGGGTGTACCCGCGAAATCTTGTCAAGGAGGTTCTGAATTGAAACTACCTGTCACAAGTACGATATTTTATATCGTCCAATGGTCTTCACCGACCGGAGGTAAAATGCTACCGAATTAGAATGAAATGTTCAAGGCCATTTCATCCGTGTATATGTTTTGTTGCTAACTGTCTTATACAGCGTAACAAGAAGGTGGCATTGCGGGGCAAAATCCAGAAGAAGTTGTCACCACATGCTTATACTGTATGCACTTAATACTTCAACAAATTCAAGAAACTCTAAAAGTCAAGTCTTCCGCTGTATCAAACTCTGAAGCTTTCAAGAATTTATAAAAGTATAAGTATATAGAACATGAAGTCACAAGGAGGCAAATATCACAAGTGATGAATGCACAAGGTCAAGGCAAGGAAACATGCTCAAGACTAAAGTCAAAGATCACATCAATCATATTCACAAGAACAAGATCGAAGACTCAAGCATAGTATGCTAGGTTTAAGATTTTGTAAAATGGTGTGACCTCCCTTTGGGGGAGATTATTGGACATACTTTTTTCCAAGGAAAGTCTCGGTCACATCATTGTTAGCATAGATCACGAGCTATAGACTATTTAGGATATTGTAACTTGGAGTGACCTCCCTTTGGGGGAGATGCTTGGAAATACGTGTTACGTATTTAGAAAGGATCAGTCACTCCAATAATATTGGGCTCGTGATCCAATATAGCCCATATAGCCCACATGTAGGGTGGGCTATATAAACCCCCTCCTAGCATGTTAGGAGGGGTTGAACACTTACCGTATATCATATTCCATCTTTCTTTCATCTCTTTCCTTTCTCTCTCTACCTTTCTCTCTAAGTTCTTCCACTTTTCCATCTATCTCAATAGATAATTCATACAATGCCTAATCCTTAGAAAATACGATCCTACATTTGTTTTTACTTGGGCTACAAAAATTACTAGGCCTATATATAAACAACCCCTCACCCTCATAATTATTCACTCCTTCCCTTCCCTCTCTCTTTGGTCGATCGCAAGAAAGAAACCACAAAGGGTTTCGGTTGGTTTTCTTTTTCTTTCGATTTTGTTTATAATTTAGTCCTAGCCCCTCTCTAGAGTTGTTGGGTAGATTTTCCATAAGAATAGAAGCTCGGTTTACATGTGCTAGAATCATGGTTAGCTCGTTGTATTACGTGTGTGTACAAGAACGTAATATAGTCTTACTTTAGACTATATCTTGGTGGTGTACGTTATAAACCCTAATTGGTGATTCGTTTTTTATCTTGTGGATTTGCTTTAGCTAAAAGGTACGTAACCCTAATTCGATTAATTATAATTATGTTATTATGATCTTGTTAAATCGCTTCCGCTATATATGTGCTTTCATCTCGTTTAGGGTTTTGTGTAATTGTTATGAACTATATAAAACTTCACAAATGACTTATTTTCTTTTAGATTATCTTTCTAACATTATTTTGGCATTATAACAACTCTAAAAAAGTATTATAACAAGATCAAAGCATAGCTAAAATAGAAATTACCTAGGTAGCTCCAAAATAGCTCCTAATGGCTTCCTATGAACACTAATTGCTATTAAAGCTTCGAGAGCTTCAATGGATTCCTTCTAGACCTTGTTTTTGGTCTTGGGGGATGTCCTAAGACGTTTATAGAAGTGGAAATGGATAATGGGTAGGAGATACAACGGAAACGGGGTGCAAGTTCTAAGGAATGCATTTCGCCCCTATTTATAGTTTTTCCAACACATAGGCTCCAAGGTAAGGGTGTAAACGTGTAATATATGTATATTAGTGACTAAGGGTGCCTAGAAGAGATCTATGCAAGTTCCTAGACCTTAGCTTCAATCTAATCTTGGTCTTATGGTGTATATTAACTCACGGCTAAAAATGATAAGAACAAGTATGTGTCATTGACAAGTAGGTGATGCAACTACTTGTAAAATATCTCCTAAATATATATGATCTGATCCTATGTTTAAATTTAGGAGAGAAAGGGTTTTGAATATGTTTTGGAGGGAAAAACCTAAACCGGGTCCTAAATTAGGGTTTGTAACTTGTAACTTTGTAATTTTGGTGATTAAGGTTTTAGGAATGTGATTAGTGATGGTTTAGGATTTAATTAGGGTATATACATTGTAATTAAGAAGTTTGGGTCTTTGGTTTAAAGTTTAACAAAGGTTTGATGTGAAAATGGGAAGAAAACTTAGGCGGGTTAGGGATCTGATGATTTATGGTTAAATCTTAGTAAAAGTGATTATCCTTCAATTAGCTACTAATGTAAACTCAATTTAAACATCCTACATTGTCCTCAATGTGTTCTTGAAGTCCCTACATTGGTTTTATTAAGTTATTCTAAGTAAACATGTCTAAAGGGTGAAAATACCCATTTTGACCTAATTTACAAGCTATGCATTGAAATATTTTACCTTGTGCTTTAGGGTACTTTTACATTGTCTTAATATATATAACCATAATGAAGTGCTACAAGTGTTTGTATATTTTTCCTAAAATACTAGGTAGTGATTTTATGTAGATTTCTTAATATAAAAGTTTTTAGGTCATTAAGCCTAATGACTTTTTATCTTAAGTAATTAGGGTTTATATCCTAATGTATGCTTATTCTAGGGCTTATATAGTTTTATGACTTATATGGATTCTACATTCTGGGTTTAAGGGTTTATATAGGTTTACCATACTCTAGAGATGATTCTAGGAGCTTAAGATCCTATGCTTTGATAACTTGTACCTTATGCTTTATTAACTTGTAACTTAACTTGAAGTAAATGTATAATCTTAATATGATAGATAATTGAGTTTTATAATTTGTGGCAAAAGATTAGACTCTAATTTAATATGAAATGGATTTTATATGCTAATCTTGGTTATAGGTTATTTACTTGTAATTAGCTTTGGATTGGTGAATATTAGCATTTTGTGATCAATTACCTTTTTTTATATAGTAGATTATACTTAGTACATTGTATTTGATACTTGTACATAGATATTATGTGTAAAACCCGCATGCTTTTACCATGAACAGTACACTTAGTAAACGTACGTACATATAAAAACTTTCCTTTTATAGCACGAACATGTGTCACGATTATTAATTACAGAAATTACGTACGTGTTATTACACGGTAAGTATTAAGTACGTGATAGTACACGATAATTATTAACAATAATAATTATAATCACGAACATGAAATCATGAGCGTAAAATCACGAACACGTAATTACATACTTATTTAATATAATACGATTTATATCGTTACGTACAAGTATTTATCTATAACACGAACATGTAATTATAATATAACACGGAAACACGAACGTATGTGCACGTAAAATATTAGACACGGAAAACTTCGAGTTTCCCCTTGTGGGCCCTATATGCCGGGACACAAAAGGACAAGAGGGTCAAGCCTAGTTTTGGTTTTACTAAAATAAACAAAAAGGGTTTCTCCCTTTTCATTTAACAGACTTTTCTTAAAAATCACAAAACCCTAGCCTTTTGTTCTTCTTTGGCCGTCGGCTATAACACCACCAAGGGGTGTTTGTTGATTGATTTTGGTTGATTAAAACAAGTGGTAATCGTTCGTGTTATTATTCTCGTTTGATTCACGCATTGGTAATCCTTAATCCTTTTCTTTTGATTCTTTTATTTAATTATAAACATGTAATCATGGGGTTTTATAAAAACAAGAATGTAAACATGTTAAACTAATCATGGGGGAAAAATAATAGATGATTGTGGGTTGGTTGGTTCGGCCGACAAAAGGAACCGAGAGCCGAAGCTCTCGGTGGTCTTCGAATCACCACCAACTGAGACCCCATGGTCTCGGTGTGGCTGTGTGGTCTCGGCAGCAGGGAACCAAGGGACCCCGACTTGTGTCGGGGTACCGTTTGGTTTGTTTGGGGTCTCGGTAGCAGCAAACAACACCACCGGCTTAAGCCAGTGGCTGTTTTGGGTCAAGTAGGGGGAACGCAGGCTCGGCAAGGGGAACCACCGGCTAACAGCCGGTGGGAACCTTGTTGGGTCAGCGGCTAGCCGAGGCTAACCAGGGGAACCACCGGCTTAAGCCGGTGGCGTTTTTACAAGAACAGTGGCAACCGGCTGAGCCGGTTAGCCACTGTTAATGGGGTGTTTGTTTGGTCCGGTTCTCGAGGGTTTTCAGTCCGGTTCACATTATGTCTAAATTAAAATCACGGGTCTGGTTTACGAACTAATTTTTTGCAAGCTATTAACTTTTACAAGTATATTGTTTTATCAAGGAAATTAAATTATTTAAACATGACTAATAATTAATTTAATTAATCATGGACTTAGGTTAATATTATTTATGAAATAATACATGTTTTAGCCTAAGTATTTTAATTATTTAATTTAGACTATAGTGTTAATTAATTATTTAAACATGGACTATAAATATTTAATAAACATGACTTAGGTTATAATTAATATAATATTAATACATGTTTAACCTAAGTATTTTATACACATTAATTTAATTAAATCATGCTTATATTTAATTAAATCGTATAACCTATAGTTTATTTAATTAACATGATATTATTAATAAACTATACCAATAATCACATGACTTATGTTATTTAATCAGTAAACTTATGCTTATATTATTAGCTTATTAATTCAGCTTAATTCTAAATATAGAAACTTTCTAATTTAGGAAACTTACTATTTTTAGAAACTTTCTACTTTTGGAAACTTTCTATTTTTAGAAACTTTCTATTTTGGAAACCTGCTATTTTTAGAAAGTTACTTATTATTACACAACAAGTATAATAATACAAGAAATACAAGTAATACGTAATCAGAATACATAGAATACATGATAAACACAGCATAACCTTAAAATCAGTAAAACAAGACAAGAACATATAAAACAAGCTAAGACACGATATAATCAGTTAAGTACTCAGTAAACAGAATACTTATACATGTCCCTTATTTTATGTAGCATTAGTGAGATCGAAGTAGGACTTTCATTCTTTCGTCTTCTTCGTTCACTGGAAATAAGGTACGGATTTTGCGTCCCATCAGTATGGACATTCTTTCCTTATTAGGATTCCCCGTTTGCAACCAACTGTTTTCCCAGTATTGTTTTATATGTTTGATTACTTATGTTAGTTTAAGAGCTAAGCCATATGCATGCATGACCAGTGTCACCTAGTTATGGAGGTACCATAACCATAACACTGGAGGCACTAGTGTTATGACCTCCCCACGGCAAAGTGATTGCTCGTGGCGTGCCTTTACATCTTTGGCCATTATATTATATTATCATGTGGGGCGTATGGGTGCATCCTAGTTACATGTTTTACCAGTACTACCAGAGTGAATGCGATGTGTGCCTTGCATCCTTCACTAGGATTTGATCCCTCCTACCCAGACTAATAAATTAGAGGCAACCCCTCTAATCGCATGACGAGGTCTCCCCTCCAAGTATTCATACACGGTGGAACCTCATGACCTATGTGGGCTATTGGCTAATTAATACAGATTTTACATAAAAACATAAGTCTTTTCAAACTATAAAATCAGTTTTATGAACATGTTCTAGGTTACTTAGGACTTATACATTTCCGTTGCTATTAGTCTTTGATGCTTATGTTATTCCATGCTATACTTGTATATACGTGCACTAAGCGTTATGCTCAGCCGTTTTCCTTTCATGTTCCCAAACGACAGGTACTCAAGGGCGCTCGTAGACTTTAAGCGTACGTGCATATGGATTGGAAGTTATCTAGCCTTCTTTACTTTATGTATTTCATCATACATTTTGCTACTTATTTCTTTGGACATTGTTTAGTCCTTTGACACGGGTGCTACTCATTCGGTCATTTTTACTGCTTATGCCAAGAATGTTAGGATATCCCCTATGCCATTAGAGAATGTATTAAACATTTCTACACCCTTAAGAGACTCTATACGCATAACCTATGGGTACAAGAGCCTTCCCCTAGAGTTTGAGGATAAGATTCGTTCCGTTGACGCACTTCCATTGGATATGTGTGATTTTGACATGATATTGGGCATGGACATGCTATCCAAACATCACGCCACCATTAACTGCCATTCATATCGGGTCATCTTCGGTGATGTAAATGCACTAGATTACATTCACAACAGTTGTATACCCAAAAGGTCTGTACAAATAATTTCAACCTTACAACCATGTGCACTACTATCACATGGTTGCGAGGGCTATCTTGCTACTGTTCATGACTTGGAGGCTGAATATCCATCTATCCAGAATCAGCCGATCGTGTCAGAGTTCCTAGTCGTGTTTCCAGAAGAACTCCCGGGCATACCACCTGCTCGTAAAGTGGAGTTTAATATTGAGCTCGTCCCAGGAGCTGAGCCAATTTCTAAGACTCCTTATATCATGGATCCCATAGAGCTGAAGGAGTTAAAAGAACAACTGCAGGAACTGTTGGAACGCGGTTTCATTCGACCTAGTGCTTCTCCATGGGGCGCACCGGTTCTATTCGTAAAGAAGAAGGACGGCAGTATGCGTCTCTGCATAGATTATCGTGAGCTTAACAAGATCACCATCAGGAATAGATATCCGTTGCTACGCATTGACGACTTGTTTGACCAACTCCAAGGGGCCAAACATTTCTCCAAGATTGATCTAAGGTCGGGCTATCATCAGTTACGGGTTAAAGAGCATGACATCGCCAAGACTGCTTTCCGTACACGTTATGGGCGCTACGAATTCATAGTCATGCCATTTGGTCTTACCAATGCTCCAGCTATTTCATGGACTTGATGAACCGTATTTTCCATGAGTTCCTGGACAAGTTTGTCATTTTCTTCATTGACGACATTCTGATTTTCTCTAAGTCAAAGGAGGAACACGAAGACCATCTTCGTACAATATTATAGATACTTCACCAGAAGCAGCTGTATGCTAAATTCTCCAAGTGTGAGTTCTGGTTAGACAAGGTGGCGTTCCTAGACCACATTGTAATAGCAGAAGGAATAACCATCGATCCAGCAAAGGTTGAGGCTATTACCAAGTGGCCATGACCGGCATCAGCGACTGAAGTTCGCAGTTTCCTAGGCTTAGCTGGTTACTACCGTAGGTTCGTAGAGAACTTTTCCCGTTTAGCACTGCCTTTGACCAAAATGATGCGGAAAGGGGAGAAATTCGTCTGGACTGAAGAAAGAGAGAAGACATTTGAATACCTAAAGCAGAGGCTGGTATCTGCACCGATTCTTACTCTCCTATCTGGTACAGGTGGATTTCAAATCTACAGTGATGCTTCAGGGAAGGGACTCGGTTGTGTTCTCATGCAACATGGGAAAGTGATTGCTTATGCATCACAACAGCTTAAGACTTATGAGGAGAACTACCCTACGCATGACTTGGAAATTGCAGCAGTCGTGTTTGCATTGAAGATATGGAGGCACTACTTATATGGTGAATCATGTGATATCTTCACCTATCACAAGAGCTTGAAATACATCTTCACTCAACGTGAACTGAACATGAGACAAAGAAGATGGTTAGAGCTGTTGAAGGATTATGACATTAATCAATAGTATCGTCCCGACAAGGCGAATGTAGCGGCAGATGCTCTTAGTAGGAAGTCAGGTATGATCAACGACATTAAGATAGAGGAAGAGATAATAAGAGAGTTGGAGCGACTAGACATTGAGATTATGGTACGTGGGCAGCACGGTTACTGGGCTAATCTTAGAGTGGAACTTGAATTACTCTATAGGATCAAAGAAGCTCAGAAGGATGATGGTGAAATTTGGGCGATCATTCAGAACATGGATCAGCAGACGATTTTCGGGTGGATAACGACGGTATCTTATGTCAGGGCACCAGACATTGTGTTCCTGATGATCTTACACTCAGGGAAGCGTTATTAGCTGAAGCTCATAGCTCCCCATTCTCCATTCATCCTGTTTCGACCAAGATGTACCACGACATCAAGCAGTACTTTTGGTGGAGTGGTATGAAACAGGATGTTGCTAATTATGTCTCTAAATGTCTTACCTGCCAGCAGGTTAAGATAGAGCATCAGCGGTCTAGTGGTCCACTACAACCGTTAGACATTCCAGAGTGGAAGTGGAACAAGATCACCATGGATTTTGTTACCGGTCTTCCGCAAACAAAGAGGAGGCATGATGGGATTTGGATTATCGTTGATCGACTTACTAAGTCGGCTCATTTCTTACCGATCCACAAGGAAGATCCGGTCAGCAAACTCGCCGATACTTACAAGAAGGAGATCATGAGACTTCATGGTGCTCCATCCAGTATCGTCTTAGACAGAGATCCTCGGTTCACTTCGCGATTTTGGAGAAGTCTCCAAAAAGCTTGGGGGTACAAAACTTAAGCTTAGCACGACTTTTCATCCTCAAATAGACGGACAGTCGGAGCGAACTATTCAGACATTATAAGACATGCTTCGAGCATGTGCATAGGAGTGGACAGGATATTGGGATGATTATATCTATTTGGTAGAGTTTGCATACAACAACAGTTGGCACGCCAACATTAAGTATGCACCGTTTGAGATGTTGTATTGCAAAAAGTGTCGCGCCCCAATCTGTTGGGATCAGGTTAGTGAGCAAACACTTGAAGGACCGGAGATGATAGAGTTGACCAACGAGAAGGCCGTTGTAGCTAGGCAGAAATTACAGGAAGCTCGCGCACGTCAGAAGAGTTATGCCGACAAGCATCGTAGGGACTTACATTTCAACGTAGGAGACCAGGTCTTTCTTAAGGTATCACCAACACGTGGTGTTAGACGTTTTGGAATCAAAGGGAAACTCAGTCCTCGATTCATCAGACTGTTTGATATCATCGAGCGAGTCGGTGAAGTATCTTATCGCTTAGCGTTACCTCTGCAGCTTTCTCACGTTCATGACGTTTTCCATGTGTCCTTACTTAGAGGGTACAATTATCATCCCCTTCACACGGTTCAGTATCCACTAGAACAGATTCGTGATGATCTTACCTTCATAGAGGAACCCGAACGAGTTCTTGAAAGACAAGAACGAGTCATGAGGAAGAAGACGATTCCTTTCGTCAAAATCCTTTGAAGGGATCATACCGAGCGGGAAGCTACTTGGGAAACAAAGGAGTCTATCCGGGCTTCTTACCCTCATTTCAAGTTTTGAATTCGGGAATGTTCCTCTTTCAGTTTACTTTATCTATAATTCGGGGACAAATTATTCTTTTTAGGGGGAAGAGTTGTAAAACCCGCATGCTTTTACCATAAACAATACACTTAGTAAACGTACGTACATATAAAACTTTCCTTTTATAGCACGAACACGTGTCACGATTATTAATTACAGAAATTACGTACGTGTTATTACACGATAAGTATTAAGTACGTGATAGTACACGATAATTATTAACAATAATAATTATAATCACGAACATGAAATCATTAGCGTAAAATCACGAACACGTAATTACATACTTATTTGATATAATACGATTAATATAGTTACGTACAAGTATTTATCTATAACACGAACATGTAGTTATAATATAACACGGAAACACGAACGTATGTGCACGTAAAATATTAGACACGGGAAAACTTCGGGTTTCCCCTAGTGGGCCCTATATGCCGCGGACACAAAAGGACAAGAGGGCCAAGCCCACTTTTGGTTTTACTAAAATAAACAAAAAGGGTTTCACCCTTTTCATTTAACAGACTTTTCATAAAAATCACAAAACCCTAGCCTTTTGTTCTCCTTTGGCCGTCGGCTATAACACCACCAAGGGGTGTTTGTTGATTGATTTTGGTTGATTAAAACAAGTGGTAATCGTTCGTGTTATTATTCTCGTTTGATTCACGCATTGGTAATCCTTAATCCTTTTCTTTTGATTCTTTTATTTAATTAAGAACATGTAATCATGGGGTTTTATAAAAACAAGAATGTAAACATGTTAAACTAATCATGGGGGAAAAATAATAGATGATTTTGGGTTGGCTGGTTCGGCTGACGCAAGGAACCGAGAGCTGAAGCTCTCGGTGGTCTTCGAATCACCACCAACCGAGACCCTATGGTCTCTGTGTGGCTGTGTGGTCTCGGCAGTAGGAAACCAAGGGACCCTGACTTGTGTCGGGGTACCGTTTGGTTTATTTGGGGTCTCGGCAGCAGCAAACAACACCACCGGCTTAAGCCGGTGGCTGTTTTGGGTCAAGCAGGGGGAACCACCAGCTAACAGCCGGTAGGAACCTTGTTGGGTCAGCGACTAGTGTTGATCCCAAACTTAGATCGATTTAGCTTGTGTAAACGAGAATAAATCAAGTTAAACACTTAGAGAAACTTTGTTGTATATGAAACAATTTAAGTATTATGCGGAATTAATACTTAAACAAGAACACACAAACAAGATAAACGAAACTTTCACTTTGATTGATTAATCGAACTTGCGTACCATGAAAGTGTGAAAAACATATATTGAACTAAACCTAAAGACCTCCTTTTATAGAATAAGGAACCTTGTACAAGAGTCTACGTATCAGCTATTTTAGGTAAAGATAAACATAAGAAATACATTGTCGAACATATCTTTACTAGAAACATAAAACGTGTAGACTAAGTATCCTATCAGTGCTTGACTTCTTCTTATCAACGCTTGAATTCTTCCTGTCAACGCTTGACTTGACAACGCTTTTCCTATCAACGTCCAATTTCCTCTTGTCAGTGTCTAAGTGTCTTGGCTTCATTTTATTCCCAACAATCCTCCCCTAAACTTGATATCTACTTTAGTAATCAAGTTTCTGAATAACAACTAAGTACAAGGAGGATTCTTACAAATCTTATTAAGTTGGAAATAAATAAACCTAATCAAATCTTTGCCAACGTCACTTGTATAATCCATCTCCAGCTGTGTTAACACCATTTTCTTTAAAACTTCTTTGGACATAGGATATTCAGCATGCACAAGAAGATACTTAGAAAAATTTGTAGTACTCAAATGATACACACCAACTGCTGAATGTAGACGCCATTGAAGTCCACTGACATCATCAAGATCCTTCTAAAATGGATCTTCTTCATCTGGTGCACACATTCTCTTGAATGTTAACCAAATCTTTATTCCATTGACTGAAGTAGGTGCTTCAGTCTCATACTTGGCCTGCATCAACCTCCAATGGTCTGCCAAGTCTTCCCTATCCAGGCTTGCAAACAAAGACATAAGAGTAGTGAAAGTATGTAACTCTTTCCCATATCTGCCAATCATCCAAAACCCACTTGCATCTTCCTCATAGTGAACTATAGGGTTTCTGGAATCATGAGGTAACACTTCTACCATATGTGAAGCTTCCAAGGGTGATAGCTTAATACTCCTTCTAATAACAGCTTCACTAGGATTCACTCTATCCAAATTTTATGGAAACTCAAGTGAAACTCCCTTCTTCAAAGGTATTGGTGTAACCAAAGCCTATTGGATTTGCATCTCTTCAGCAAGTTCTTCCTTTCTTTCATCTGAAAGAAGTCTGATAGTGTTCTGCTCTTGCACACTTGCCCAAATAGGATAAGCTTTATATTGCAGTTCATCAAAGGACAATCCCTGCAACTTCTGAAAGGTCCAACCTCCTTGATGACATCTGAGTAGCATATAGTAGAGGTCCCTTCTATCCTTCTTAGACTGTGAAAGAACTTTGATAGCCTTATACTTCAAGATTACCTTGCAATCCCTTTGAATTCTTAGTAGAATTTCCAAACCCCAAATTTGATCTGATAAAGCCATGTCTGGATTCCCCATTACCTTATTCTCCCATGCAAAGTACATCTGAGCAACTTCAGGCATCTCATAATCCACCTGATTTTTCAACTCTGCAATCTTTTCCTTTGCCAACTCATCACCATATTCAAGTCTCTCTGGTTCTTCAATAATCATTACACTTGAATCTGTGCTCTCATCATCACTGCCATCCTTACCCTCAATAGCAGTTTCCTTCATCCTATCTTCTTTCTCAAGTTGTGCAGCCAACATGGAATCAAACTTTACTTAGGCTGCATCCTTGGGAACTATTGTTTCTACCATAATCCCTTTACCCTTATCTAATATATCAATGGTGGGTAAAGATGATGATGGTACCTGTGTAGACACATCCTTGATGATAGCTGATGACTGGGATACATCAACCATACCTGCAGGTCTATCAACGTCCAAAACCTGTGTGTCAACGCCTAACTTACTCCCATCAATGCCTAGCTTGTCAGCGTCAAAAACCTGCTTGTCAACGCTCAACTTACTCTTGTCAGCGCTTGGTTTTGTGAACTGCTCTAACATCTCAGTAAAAGATAAACTCAAATTTGTTGGGGTAACCAATGAAACGTCAAAACCTGGTTGCTTTTTTAAATCTGTTAGAGCTTCAGCTATACCCAAAGATTCTCTTTCATGTGAGCCTTTGTCACTCACATGTATCTGCTCATCCTCCCCTTTGGAAGAATCCTCCACTCCATGCCTAGGGTTAGCTCCTTCCAAAATAACAATCCTCTCCCTCAATTGCTTGAGTTCAAGGCCTTGTGTAGAGACAGTATGTATAAGGTTTGCATTTTGCTTTTGCAAGCTAATGAAGACAACCGTCAATTCTAACAATGTATAGGGTTCCAATCTGCCCTCCTCTAGAATGGTAATTTGACCTCCCAAAGTAGAGTCATGGGGCATGGATGAGGTCTTAATGATGTTAGGACTGGCTTGGCCTGCATCTAAGATAGTACCAATAGTCCTAGCCCCACCCATGTCACCAACCACACTTGTGGTGGTGGTTCTCTCTACAACATGGCTAGGACCACTAGAGGAGAACACTCAAGTATACCTTTGGCGTTTTTTCATCCTAAAGTCTGGGGGTGTAGAATATGATATGGATTAGGTTTCAGTTTGAAGGTTAAGGGGTGTTTGGGTTTGTTGTAAAAGGGTGTCAGCGTTTGGATTTGGAGTGTCAACGCTAACATTTAATGTGTCAGCGTTAAAGGGTTCTTGGTCAATATTTATTTGCTGGGGTGATGGTGATTGGGCAGGCAATGGGTCTGGTTGTGGTAGTGGGTATGGTTGAGGTTGCGCTGGTCCAATAACAGCAAGCATGGCTTGGGTAAGGGGTAAGTCTCTATTTGGTGGTGTATTCATCTTTCCAAAAATTGCTTTCTTTTGCACAGGAATCTTATAAAAATCATTGTGATCCCTTGTTCATCAAACACCATTTGCAAAAATCTTGGGTAAGAAAGAGTCATCTTCCTACCCTTGTTATGACACATGCCATCAAAAATCATTTTAGAAAAAATATATTTTTACCCAGTAGCAATACACACAATGGCACTCCCAATTGATCTATTAATTTCATTGTGTGTAGTACATTTGGGACTCAAACATTGAAGAATGACATGTATCAAGTACTTCCAAGCTGGGGGAAATTCTTGTTTAGAATATTTGTTTAAAGTTCCCTCTTCAGGGAAAGGATAACCTAAAGCTTGAAGTCCTTGTTCTAGCTCACCAATGGGTAGGGTGGTTATACCATCTGCATCATTAAGATGCAAATCCTGGCGAACCAAGGCTTCAGTAACCACCCATGGAAGCCCATGGACTGTAGCAGTCAATGTAGTCACATTATTAACCGTTGAGGAAGTAACAGTATTCCAAAACTATTTAATATGAGTGACAGGGATAAGAGGAGCATGAGAAAGTTCATACCTTATTATGGATGCATTTAAATACTCCACCATCTGAGTATATTGGGAAAACAGAGTATTGTCAGCCTCTAAATAGGCAACCATGTTGTGTTGACTTCTGAACCCTAATTCAAAATCATTTGGTTTAAACTTAGGCGCCATTGATGTAGAAAGCTGTGATAAATTTTTTGAAAGATGAATGTGTGTGAAAATTTAGGAAGACAAGAATAAGCAGTTAGCCTGTTTCAAAAGAAGGAGCCAAATATATAGGAGACGTGAAAACATGTGATTGGTAAAAAATGAGGCAGTTATTTTCAAAATATAATGATTAAAATCTTGAAAATATATAACTTATCTTGTGCATTAATAAAAAGTTACTAGCTCCTAAAATTACGGCCCAAACTTTCGTCAAAAATAACAACTGGTTAGGACCCAATGTTTATCAACGGTCAAAAATAACCTATCAACGCTCAACGGCTATATTATTGTCAACGATGGATTTTGCCATGTCAACGTCAAAATTGGTCCTAGCAACGTTTGGAAATAAAACTGTCAACGTCCAAAAATAAATATAATAAAAAGAAAAAGGACCTTGACAAAGTAATTTATCCTTGTGAAGATAACCTATAGACTGAAAATTACCATAGGGTGGCAAGCACTGTCCAATCATGCACACTTGCTTAAGCAAGATAGACATAATTGTCCTCAAATGTCCCTTGCTAACCAAAGTTCTTAATAGTGAAGTTATCTTATAAAATCCTTTGTAACTTCCCAGGTAAGCCCAATAAAAATCATACCCAAGTCTCCCAACAGACCACATCCAATTCTAGGTCAAAAAGTCTTGACAGCGTGCAAAGTATATCAACTTTGCATGCTATAGTGCCTCACGATTTAGTAAACTAACTCGTACTCACCAGTGGACACAATCTAGAATTGTGACAAGAGTATTATATGAATACCCAAAAAGTCCTAAAGGTTTCCTAAACCTCCCCTTAAAATAAGACATACAAGTTGCTAAATAAAATACATGCAATAAAAATTTATGTCAAGATAGGAATATAAATATTCCAACCATCATCCATAAACTTGAACAAGCTCCAAGTAAGCTCCAAGGATCCATACGCAACTCTGTATCCATTTGTACAATGCTAACAATGCCTGCATAATTAGATCAAAAACCACAAAACTAACATATTGCTGTCAACGTCATTTTAACACTTATCGGCGTTAAAATAACCTTTGTCAGCATTAGATAAATAAAGTGGAAAACCTAATTTTGTACAAAGACCAATAACAATGCATATCCTGTACATACTTTTACAATAAGTCCCAAAAACACATATTAGGTAAGATTGATCATTCCAATACTTGTTACCAAGTATTGAAATCTCCCAGTATCAAAAGGTTTAGTTAATAAATCTGCCACATTTTCTTCTGTGTCAACCCTATCTGGTTGTATTAAACCTTTTTCAAAACAATCTCTTATAAAATGATGTCTAATTTCTATGTGTTTTGTTTTAGAATGATGTACAGGATTTTTAATAATGCATAAAGTACTTTTATTGTCTACAAAAATCTTGGTATGCATAAAATTATACCCATAATCCAACAGTTGGTTCTGAAATCATAAGACTTGTCCACAACAAGCAGCTACAGGTACATATTCTGCTTCAGTTGTAAAGTTGGCCACCACTGTTTGTTTCTTGCATTGCCAAGATATCAACCTACTCCCAAGAAATTGGCATCCACTAGTTGTGGATTTTCTATCAAACTTATCACCCCCATAATCATTGTCTGAATATGTAATAAGCTCCAATGGAGAATCCTTTGGATACCATAATCCCAAGCTGGGATATCACCTAAGGTACCTAAAAATCCTTTTGACAGCATGAAGATGACACTCTTTGGGAGTCACTTGATGGCGTGCACATGCACACACAACAAATATAATGTCAGGTCTAGAAGCTGTAAGATACATCAATGATCCAATCATTGACCTATAATGCCTGACATCCACCTCTTTTCCATCTCCAACCTTTCCCCAAGGGTGTTCCCTATCCATGGGTGTGCTAGCCCATTTTTCATGTGGAGAAAAGCTAAACTTCTTCAAGATCTCTGCTACATATTTGTCTTGAGAGATGAAGATACCATCTTTTTTCTGATGAACTTGTAACCCTAGAAAGAAGTTCATCTCTCTTATTGCACTCATCTTGAACTTGTCTGTCATGAGCTTGGAAACGTCTTCACTCATCTTTGGACTTGAAGAGCCAAAAATGATATCATCCACATAGACCTGAACAAGTAAGAAGTCCTTTCCAGTCTTCTTAGTAAACAAAGTCTGATCTATGGTGCCCCTCTTGAATCCATTTTCCACCAGATAGGTGGACAATGTGCCATACCATGCTCTTGGGGCTTGATGAAGTCCATACATTGCTTTCTTCACTCTATACACCTTGTCTGGATGTTCAGAATCTTCAAAACCAGGAAGCTGCATAACATAAACATCCTCTGCAATTATGCCATAAAGAAAAGCACTCTTCACATCCATCTGGTAGACTGTGAAGCCCATGCAAGAAGCATAGGCTATGAAAATCCTTATTGCCTCAATCCTTGCAACAAGTGCAAAAACTTCCTCATAATCTATCCCTTCCTATTGTGTATAGCCTTGAGCAACTAAACGTGCCTTGTGTCTGACCACAATTCCTCTCTCATCCTTTTTGTTTCTAAGAACCCATCTTGTCCCAATAGGTCTGACATATCTGGGACAATCAATGGCTCCCAAACATCTTGAATAGCAAACTGGTGAAGCTCATCTTGCATTGCTTCCACCCAACTTGGTTCTTTGAGAGCATCAAATATCTTCTTAGGTTCCTGTTGTGACAGAAAACAAGCAAAAAAACATGCCTGAACAAGAGGGGTATCAACCTTCTTGTGAATATTGGCAATAAATCCTCCATGATTCTGATGAGACCTTCTAGTTTGTATAGGAGACATCACATCACCAATAATTAGAGAAGAAGGGTGATTCTTGATAGTAGATGTAAGAACTCCTCCTTCAATAATTGTGTTGTCTTCAGTTTCAGTCTCCAAATTGCCAATATCATCTTCAAAGTCTCCTCCATCATCACCTGAATGAACCTCTTCATGTACTATTGAAGGTTCATCTTGTTCAAAAACATTGGAAGAGAATAGATGGTCAAAAGAGTTGTCAACGCCTGAATTAAGGTTGTCAACGTTTGAGCCATCAACGCCTGAATTTGTCTTGTCAACGCCAGATTTTCCTTTGTCAGCGCTTGAAGATTCATGCATGTTTTCATCAACTAGTGTTTCTTGTGGACCACCTTTTCCCTTTCCAGCAGTAGCAACAACAAATGCATCTGTCCATATAGGAATGGTAACATACTCAAGTATGGGTGCTGATTTGTCTGCATGTGATCCTACCTCCTCATCAACATGTATACCTGAAATTTCAACACCTGGTTCTTCCATAACATTTGAAGTCACCTTTACAATGTCTGGATTAGTAACAGGCATATAATTTAAGGTTCTAGATAGAGGTCCCAAGTCAAATAACCAATTTGGTCCACTCTCAGGATCACTAGGTTTACTTTCTAAAAGCCTGACATGTACCCTTTCAAGGATACGTTTTTCTTTCTTAAGGTAAACCCTATATCCTCCACTCTGCACTGAATAGCCCATAAAATAGCCTTCATCACCTTTAGCACTAAATTTTCCTAAGGCATCACTAGTATCTAATGCATCTACATGACAGCCAAAGGGTTTAATAAAACCAATATTAGGTTTCCTACTCCAAAATAGCTCATAAGGTGTCTTATTGTGGATTTTGTTGATCAATGCCCTATTCTAAACATAACAAGCTGTATTCACAGCCTCAGTCCATAATGCAATGGGAAAGTGAGCATCAACCAACATTGTCCTAGCTGCTTCTATTAGTGTTCTATTCTTCCTTTCAGCCATCCCATTTTGTTGTGGGGTTCTAGCTACACTAAACTGCCTAGTAATCCCTTTCTTGGCACAAAAGTAATCTAACAACTTATTTCTAAACTCGCCACCATTATCACTTCTAAGGATTTTAACCTCATTCCTAGTCTTTTTCTCTATCTGGGTAATAAAGTTAATCCAAACATCAGCAGTTTCACTTTTCAAAGCCAAAAAGAAAGTCCAAGTAAATCTAGAAAAATCATCAGTTATGAAAAAACAAAAAGATTTACCATTTAAAATTTCTATATTAGTTGGATCAAACAAGTCCATATGCAGCAAGTAAAGTGGTTTAGAACTAGAATGCACAAGTTAAGACTTAAAGGAGACTTTGTGTTGTTTGCCTTTAAGGCATGCAACACAAGAGTGGTCATTGTGGAAAGCCTTTCAGGCAAACCATCAACTAAACCATGTCTCACAAGTCTATTTATGTTCTTAAAGTTTATGTGCCCTAACCTTTCGTGCCAAAGATTACTTTCATCAACTGAAGCCTTAGGATATAGACATGACAAATTATTATTCATCCTAATTCCATTAAGATTCACATTATAAATGTCTTTATGCCGAGGTGTTCTCTAATCAATGAATTTCTCATTAGGTAATTTAAAATCTTTATTTAACACCAAGCATTCACTATCAGTAAAAAGAACCTTATTTTTGTTATCACAAACTTGTGATACACTAAACAAATTATAATCAAGTTCTTTTACCAGAAATACGTTCTCAAAACGCAAATTGTTGGTGATAAGAGTGCCTTTGCCAGTAACAGTTCCATATCCTCCTCCAAATTACACTTTATCACCATCTTTAATGGGGGTAAAGTTTGTCAAATAATCTTCCTTCACCGTCATGTGCCTAGAGCATCCACTATCCCAATAGCCATAATCATTAACCTACTTTTGAATGCCCTGCACATAAAGAAAATCAATTAGTTTTCTTTGGGAACCCAAGCCTGAGCAGACTTAGTCCTTATAACAACCCCTTGTTCATCACTTTTTGGATTAAACACCCAATTAACCCCAATTGGTTTAGTTATGACCTTTAAATATAATGAAATCTGTTACATGTCCTAGAAATCCCATCTGAATTAGGGTTTTGGTCTTGTTTGGGTCTCCATGTTAAGCTAGAAGAAGCTTTATACCCCTTTCCCTTTGGTTGTAAGTATTTTGCATTACTTGGTCCTAAAGCGTTGGAAACATTCCTGTCAACGTTAAAATTGTTCTTGACAACGCTGAAATTACCCTTATCAGCGTCAAACCTAGGGTTTGCTACAGGAACCCATTGTCTGTTAGACCATGTATTAGTCTTTTGAAAAGGCCTTTGTCCATAAGTATTAGACCCTTTAATAAAGAAAGGAGCTGGTCTAATGACTTGTGGACTTTGCTGGACATAAGGTTTGGGTTTGACCATGGTTGACTTTCTATCAGTGTTGACCTTTGAAGCATTAACACACTTATAAGCCAAATATGAAAAACTTCCGCAAGTATAACAGGCTTTTCTAGACATAACTCTAGGTCTAGATGAAAAGAACCTGTCCCATTATCACTAACTTGACTTTTTGGTGACCTAGGTTTTCTATACATTTCTGCATATTTAATACTAGGTTTTCTATCAACATTTAAGCCAAGGTCAACAGTCTTTCCAGTAGTAGGGTTGGTCACTTTTATGGGTGTAGACTCATTTGGACTTTCACTAAGCATGCCTCCTTTAACAAACAAAGTATGATTGGCTTTCTTTCATTGGTCCAAATCAGTCAATTTTTGCTTATATTCCTCTACTGGAGTAAGAACTCTTGGTGGAGGAATAAATTCCTCTTCTTGGAGTTCTGGTATATCAGTCCAAGACAAATCCTTTCTAAGGACACCATAGAAGTTCCCAGCAGGTGGTGGAACACCAGCATACTCTTTCATCCCAATCCCAGTCATATCCCTAAAATCCCTTTGTTTACTAACACATTTTTCTAGGGTTTGAGAAGCTTTATCAAATCTTTGAATTTTAAGCCCTACATTATCTTTGTTTTTAATGGCCTCATCCAACTCAGCTTGTATAACACCTTTGGATCTCTCTAAGATGTCCCTAATCTGAATACTAGCATTTAGGTCATGAGTCAAAACATTGATTTGATCTTTTAGGTCAAGCTCCATTTTCTTATATTCAGCCACAGTCTTTTCAGTTTGAACAAGTGCAAGTTGATAGTTAGATAACTTGCATTTTTCATCAAAAACATCTGCTTTTAACTTTAAAATTCTTTGTTAAGTTTTTCTGTGTTCAAACGACAAACTTTACTACAAAATGCATCATCATATACCTCATTGTCTGATGAAGATGAAGATTGTGCCATGAGAGCATAGTGAACATGCTCCTCTTCCTTCTTTTCTGCAACCAAGGCTTTGTTCTCTTCCATATCTTTGGCCAAAAAACTCCAGTCCCAGCCAACACCACCAATCTCTTGCATGGCAACCATAGCTTTTGTATCTTCAACCTTGATGATTTGGCTTGAAGGCTTTCTAGCATCAGATCTTCTTGGAGATCTGCACTCTCTCATAAAGTGACCCATTCTATGGCAGTTGTAACACTTAACCTTGGATTTATCAAACCTAGCAGAGTCTTTAGCATTAAAAGTCATATTCTTCCTGAATCTCCTATTCCATCTATTGGCCCTTATGCTTGCAAGTGCCATATTCCACTTTATGTCCATCTCCTCCAAATACTCATCACTAATTTGCTCAAGGTCCTTATATGTAATCACTGAACCATTGGGAAATGAAGTAATGTATGCACACACTGTATCTAGATCAATACCAGCAGGCTTAACTCTTGGTGAGTCAACATTGTATGTGTCATCGTCTAAATGTGTAGCGCTGACAAAGCTTGATCTAACGTTGACACAAGGTGATCCAGTAACGGGGTGCATGTATGACTCCCTTTGATCAAATTGACCTACACTATGTGAGAAGAAGGCCATATTTCCATTGGTAGATTTGTTTCCTTGATCCAAAAGGATTTCACTCTCTACAATCCTCAGTTTATTGTAGATATCATCAAAAGTGGAACTTTTGTGAGTATTATTAGCAATCATAGACCTTGCTTCAATCTTCCATGCATCACCAAGACTTTTAAGGAAAATGGTGATGATATCAGCATAATCATGCACTGTTCCCATAAATGACAACTTGCTTGTGGTGTCAAGAAGTCTGCTTCTCACCCCACTTAGCTTTTCATTGGGAAGAGCTTTGAACACAACATACTCATGCAAGAGTTGCTTCTTGTTCTCTGAGGCAGTATCATCATTACCACCATAAGTGACTTGAAGGGCCGCCCAAAGATCTTTGGCAGACTCATAGCCTCTATACTTGTGCTGATTGGCTTGTCCCAAATAAATTTTTGAGGATGCTTAGGGTTTTAATGTCATTCCTTCTCTTTGCAATGTCCTCGGTTGAGACAGCTCTCCCATCTCCAGGTTGTTCTCTTCGATCAGCTTCACTTGAGCCTAGAGTTGATCTTAAAGTAATAGCAGCTTGAATCTTGGCAGCCTTATCGAATGTGTATCCATATTTAATAATTTCCCATAGGGTGTGGTCATGGATTTGAAGGTACTGCTCAAAATTGAACTTCCATAACTCAAAGTTGTCTGGGTCTGGCATGGGGATTTTTATGTTATGGCTTGAGGAGGAGGTCAACTCTGGAGTAGACATGTTGTCAGGTTTTTAGGTTTTTTTGAAAATTAGGGTTTTTGGCGATTTAGGGTCTTTGTGTTCTTTAGATCAAAGTTTCTCAACAAGCTCTGATACCACTTGTTGATCCCAAACTTAGATCGATTTAGCTTGTGTAAACGAGAACAAATCAAGTTAAACACTTATAGTAACTTTGTTGTATATGAAACAATTTAAGTATTATGCGGAATTAATACTTAAACAAGAACACACAAACAAGATAAACCAAACTTTCACTTTGATTGATTAATCGAACTTGCGTATCATGAAAGTGTGAAAAACATATATTGAACTAAACCTAAAGACCTCCTTTTATAGAATAAGGAACCTTGTACAAGAGTCTACGTATCAGCTATTTTAGGTAAAGATAAACATAAGAAATACATTGTCGAACATATCTTTACTAGAAACATAAAACGTGTAGACTAAGTATCCTATCAGTGCTTCACTTCTTCTTATCAACGCTTGACTTCTTCCTGTCAACGCTTGACTTGACAACGCTTGATTTCTTCCTATCAACGTCCAATTTCCTCTTGTCAGCGTCTAAGTGTCTTGGCTTCATTTTATTCCCTACAGCTAGCTGAGGCTAACCAGGGGGAACCACCGGCTTAAGCCGGTGGTGCTTTTACAAGAACAGTGGCAACCGGCTGAGCCGGTTAGCCACTGTTAAGGGGGTGTTTGTTTGGTCCGGTTCTCGAGGGTTTTCGGTCTGATTTACATTGTCTCTAAACTAAAATCACGGGTCCGGTTCACGAACTAATTTTTTGCAAGCTATTAATGTTTACAAGTATATTGTTTTATCAAGGAAATTTGATAGGTGTGTAAACACCCATCCTTTTTACCACTTAATTACAATAATAACCGAGCAAAAACGTGTATTTTATGTCTTTTATGTCGGAATTATGCGTGGTTTGTGTTTTTGTTGTGATTTAGGACGAAAAAGTGAAAAGTGGAGAAAACACGGGCATTCACGGGCTTTTATTGAAGAAAAAGATGAAAGACGAAGTCAAGAAGTCAAGAGTGCAAAAAGAACGGAAGTCCAAGACCAATTCTGAAGATTTATCGAAGAAAAAGTCAAAAGACGGAAGTTTACTAAAAGCCGAAGAACTCAAGTCTTATTTATTGAAGAATTAAAAGACGAGTTTAATAAGGGAAGGACTTAATGGTGCAATTAAGAGGAAATGAAGGAGGGGAGGAAGCTTCCTCTAACCAACTCCCTAATCCCCTATAAATAGCCTTCATATTCATTTCATTAGTTTTTGTTGGCTAGAGTGACACTAGTTCTTCCACCCTTTTAATTACTTGCTCTTTAAATACATGTCAATTTAAATACTTGTCTTGCACTTTTAATACCTTTAATTTCCAAGTAAGTGTTCTTTAATTTTCTTGTTTTTATCTCTCATTCTACCTTTCTTTCTATGCTTTAATCTTTGTTTACATGCTTATTGTGTTGCTATTTGATTAAAGATTATCTTTTTATGCTTTTGATTGTTTTGGATTATTGATTCTTATAGCTTATGTGTGTTTATTTTCAAGTTTCTAAAGTTTTTATAAAAGTTGTTTTTATATAAAAGTTTGTTTTCGTAAATCTTTTCATTTCGTGTTTTAAAAGTCTTTAAATTTCAGCTTATTAGTTTTTCTTATACTAGTTTTGCTTAGGATTTTAGGTGTGTGCTTATTTGAGTTATAGCTTATTTCTTTAGCTTATTTTTCGTCCCTTTCACCGTATTCCGATCTTACAAATCGGAAAAGGGTTTAGTATTCCGACCATAGCTCCATTTCTTGGTCGGAAAAGGGCTTTGGTATTCCGATCAGGGTGGGATTTGAATATTACGATTAGGAGTTGTGACAGCATTCCGATTAGTGGTCCATTCCTCATTCCGATCGAGGTGCTCGTTTGGTATTCCGATCAGAATAGGTGACAATATCCAGATCCTAGGGTTCCGATCAGCATTCCGACCAGGGTCTATTCCATATTCCGATCAGAGGTAAGTAAACATTCCGATCAGGGTGCTTTTGGTTATTCCGATCAGAGGTAGGTGACAGCTTTCCGATCTTGGGGTTCCGATCAACATTCCGATAGGGAGGTTTGTGTACATTCCGATTGCTGTCTGATCGAAATATATTCCGATTAGGTTTATTTTCATCTTTTGTCTTGTTTAATTTTTAAGTTTACGTTTTAATACTTTGTCATTTTAATTCTCGTCACGCTTTTAACTTTAAGTCATTTAATTAATTTACTTTTCAAAGTCTTAATATTGCACCCTTTCTTTTAATTAGATTTAGATTTATTTTAACGCCCATTTTATTTTATGTCATTTTACTTTAACGTCATTTACATTTACGTCTTTGCACTTTTATTTTTAAAATCAACCAAAAATATTTGTTTTACCAAATTCAACTGAGTCGTGCTTTGAACCGGGAATCAATTCGTTAAGATATCGAGAACAAGAACTTAAATTTTTATACGGGGTGTCAAAACCTAGTTATTAAGAAGGGAAGGACTTAATGGTGCAATTAAGAAGAAATGAAGGAGGGGAGGAAGCTTCCTCTAACCATCTCCCTAATCGCCTATAAATAGCCTTCATATTCATTTCATTAGTTTTTGTTGGCTAGAGTGACAATAGTTCTTCCACCCTTTTAATTACTTGCTCTTTAAATACATGTCAATTTAAATACGTGTCTTGCACTTTTAATACCTTTAATTTCTAAGTAAGTGTTCTTTAATTTTCTTGTTTTTATCTCTCATTCTACCTTTCTTTCTATGCTTTAATCTTTGTTTACATGCTTATTGTGTTGCTATTTGATTAAAGATTATCTTTTTATGCTTTTGATTGTTTTGGATTATTGATTCTTATAGCTTATGTGTGTTTATTTTCAAGTTTCTAAAGTTTTTATAAAAGTTGTTTTATATAAAAGTTTGTTTTTGTAAATCTTTTCATTTCGTGTTTTAAAAGTCTTTAAATTTCAGCTTATTAGTTTTTCTTATACTTGTTTTGCTTAGGATTTTAGGTGTGAGCTTATTTGAGTTATAGCTTATTTCTTTAGCTTATTTTTCATCCCTTTCACTGTATTCCGATCTTACAAATCGGAAAAGGGTTTAGTATTCCGACCATAGCTCCATTGCTTGGTCGGAAAAAGGCTTTGGTATTCCGATCAGGGTGGGCTTTGAATATTCCGATTAGGAGTTGTGATAGCATTCCGATTGGTGGTCCATTCCTCATTCCGATCGAGGTGCTCGTTTGGTATTCCGATCAGAATAGGTGACAATATTCAGATCCTAGGGTTCCGATCAGCATTCCGACCAGTATCTATTCCATATTCCGATCAGAGGTAAGTAAACATTCCAATCAGGGTGCTTTTGGTTATTCCGATCAGAGGTATGTGACAGCTTTCCGATCTTGGGGTTCCGATCAACATTCCGATAGGGAGGTTTGTGTACATTCCGATTGCTGTCTGATCGGAATATATTCCGATTAGGTTTATTTTCATCTTTTATCTTGTTTAATTTTTAAGTTTACGTTTTAATACTTTGTCATTTTAATTCTCGTCACGCTTTTAACTTTAAGTCATTTAATTAATTTACTTTTCAAAGTTTTAATATTGCACCCTTTCTTTTAATTAGATTTAGATTTATTTTAACGCCCTTTTTATTTTACGTCATTTTCCTTTAACATCATTTACATTTACATCTTTGCACTTTTATTTTTAAAATCAACCAAAAATATTTGTTTTACCAAATTCAACTGAGTCGTGCTTTGAACCGGGAATCAATTCGTTAAGATATCGAGAACAAGAACTTAAATTTTTATACGGGGTGTCAAAACCCAGTTATCAAATGGCGCCGCTGCCGGCTCTTTTCGTAAAGATTAATGGTTTTCTTTGAAAGACGCGTTGCTTTTTGGGATCCATTCACTTGTGAGCGTTATTTTATTGCACAATAAATTTCAAAAAAATCATAAAAATTAAAAATTGCTAAAAATCCATAAAAATTAAAAATTTTAAAAATCCAAAAAGATTTTATCTTTATTGTGTATATATATTGTCTTTGCATTTGGTATTGTTTTCTTTTGCCTTTGTAGGTGTATGCGTACTAGATCTTCTAATTATCAAGAGCCCGAGACTCGAAAAGATTTAGATATGTCTGGTGTTAACAACAATAATAATCCACCACACCTCAACAATAGCAACAATGTTCTTCCACAGCCCGATCTTCGGACCATGGAGGAGCTTTGTCAACCTACCATGTTTGGACGAGGAGGACCGATTGCGCCGATGCAAATCACGGCTCCGGAGTTTTCGTTGAAGCACCACATGATTCAACAAGTGCAAACTAATCCATTCGCCGGAATGCCTGATGATGATGCCAAGAAACACCTCGACAAGTTCATTACAATCACCCAAAGCATGAAGTTGCTTGGTGCCTCAATGGATGTTCTTCGCCTTCAACTCTTTCCACATACTTTATCACATCACGCCGAGAAATGGTTTGATCGTCTCCCGAAGAATTCAATTCACACTTGGGATGACATGACTCAACGCTTTTTGTCGTGCTACTTTCCACCGTCCATGGTCACGAGCCTTCGCAATCAAATCAGCGGTTTCATGCAAGACCCCGATGAATCTCTTTTTGATGCTTGGGAACGATATAATGTCTTGATTGATCGTTGTCCAAACCACAACATGCTTCCAGTCACATTGATTGATACTTTCTACAACGGATTGACTTTTCGTGATCGTGATACGATTAATGCAGCCGCCGGTGGCACATTCATGAAGAGGAGACCCGAGGAGTGTGGAGAGTTAATTGAGAACATGACTACTCATCATAAAAACTGGGATTCCTCTGCTTCTTCAAGGAACAACCCGAGAGTCAATGTTTCTTCTACTTCAGCAAACCCTGATATGACCTAACTCACCCGCATGATGACTGAAATGAGCAAAAGTATCTTGCTTCTCGCTTCAAACCAACAACAACAAGTTAAAGCGGTTGCACCTTCTTGTGAAACATGCGGCGGTCAACACTCATACACCGATTGTCCTTCCACACAAGGAAATCCGGAAAATGTGTATGCAGCTTATGGTAATTATTCACCGGAAAATTACCAAGCTCGACCACAAGGGGATAGAAATTTGTTGAGCTACCGATCAAACAACTACCTTTCACCCGGTTTTTCTCCTCAAAACCAAAACCCCGCCAACAACTACACTAGAAGCAACCAAATCCCACCAAGAGCTTCTAATCCTTATCACCCACCCACTCAACAAGCCCCACCCATAAATCCCGATGTTGAAGCCATCATGAGAACCCAAGGTGAGCAAATCAAGAATCTTCAGAGCCAAATTATCAATCTAAAAGGAGATATTACAAAGCAAGGAAATGAGATAAGATCCGAGCTTCGAGATAATATCCAATCTTCCTTCAGCAATCAAACAAATGATTTGAAGAATATGCTTGCTAGTTTCTTGTCCGCCGCTCAACCTTCTACTGCAAGTTCTCTACCTTCAAACACCGTCACCAATCCGCGAGCGAATGTGAGTGCTATTACTACTCGTAGTGGAATTACCATTGTCGATCCACCTATCCCACCCCCATCATCTATACCTCCTCCACCACCATTTATCCCTACTCCTCCTACACCTAGTATTAGTGCACCATTACCGTCTCCGCCTCGTCATGACGATGTACCTAGGAAGGAACCTTCAACATCTCAACCTTTACCTGCTACACCTTCACCTTCACCACCTGAACCCAATATCCCTTATCCCTCTCGTTTAGGCAAGACCAAAATGCTAACCAAGGATGACTCTGAAGTGTCGAGCTATGTGAAGATGATCTCTCAAATGAACTTCAACATTAGCTTTCTCGAAGCACTTGTCCACATGCCGAAATTTGTTAAAGCATTTAAGGAATTGCTTAACAAGAAGGAAAAGTTTCTTGAGCTCGCCAACACACGCTTAAATGAAAACTGCTCTGCAGTTATTCTTAAAGAACTTCTGGAAAAGCTTGGAGATCCCGGTCGTTTTGTGTTGCCTTGCGTTTTCAACAAAACTGAAGAATTTACTGCCCTTGCTGATCTCGGGGCCAGTATTAATTTGATGCCTTTGAGTGTTTGGAAAACACTATCATTACCCGACCTTACTCCAACAAAGATGACTCTGGAACTTGCAAATCGCACTCTCGCTTACCCCGTTGGTATTGCCAAAGACGTGTTCATTAAAGTTGGCACATTTACTTTCCCGGTCGATTTTGTCGTCGTTGATTATGAAATGGACCCTCGTATTCCTTTAATACTTGGTCGACCATTCTTGAGAACCGGACGAGCTTTAGTTGATGTTGCCGAAGGTGAGTTAATCTTAAGAGTCCGGAATGATTCACAAGTTTTTAAAATGGGGAAGCTTACTAGCAAATCCTATGGACAAGAATCAGTAAATATGATTAATGTGATGGATGATTTTGTCGTCTACAACAATCCTCTATTCGATTCTTGCATTGATAATCCACTTTTTCATGATGATGTGGATGATTCTCTCTCCAATTTGGAACCTTCTACCATTTATGATTCTTCACCGATCTTCGATGCTTATGATGATAATTCTAGCTCAGATTCGGATGATTATGACGACCTTACTTCTGAGTATCCCGATCTGCCCACATATGATGATTTTGATGAGGCCGATACTCTTTCGAGCGATTCTTCACATGATGAAGATCCTCTGCCATCACTCGATCCTACTTTGGACGATTACTCATTTGAGGAAGACTTCTCTACGTTTCTCAACACTTACTTCCCCCATGAGAGTGATGCTCCTCCTTATGATTTTGAAGATTATCGTCTTGATCCTACTTTGGATTTGAAGCACATTCTTTCAAAGGAGAAGAAACCGGTCGACACCAATATCCGCAGCACGTATGAGTTAACACCTCTTTGTCCCCCTTCTGAGGACGAGGTTGTGCTTCTTCGCGGATCTTCTTCACATTCTGCTGAGCCTGAGTGCTATTTTCCCTTAAAGAAAAGGTGTTCGACCCCGGTATTGATATTCTTCAGCCATCTCAGTATCCACCTGATGAAATAAAAGGAAAAATCTTTGGAATTACTGAAGACATGCTTGCACCACTTCACCCTTGCTTCCACCGTGCTCCATCGCTGCTTAAGGGAACCTTGCCTACTCTTTTTTGGCTTGCCTTGTTCGCCTTAAGCTTGTGCTATTTGATGGACGAAAATTATGTCTTTGATCCCGGTGGATTTATTTCATGCTTCTTCCTATGATGATCAAGGTCGAGTCAGGCTCACGACTCGGTAATCAAAAACCAAGCGCTTCTTGGGAGGCAACCCATGCATATATCTTTTAGCTTTCTTTATCCTAAGAGTAGGGGGACCCGTTGGTTTGCTATTTCCTCTCCTCTCTTAATCAGGGATTCGAGCTTCAATGATCCACTCTTGATGAATCTTGACGACCCGTGATTCCGTGCTCACTTTTTCCCGGTTCTATCCTAAACTCTTTTCGATTCACTATTTTATATTTTCTCAATATTAAAATAGGAATCTCTTTAGTTGTCTCTTCCTTAGCGAGATTTAAACAAAGTACACAATGTCCTAAGTGTAGGGGAGTTTACTCCCACATGCTTAAACATTGAGGACAATGTTTATGTTAAGTGTAGGGGGACTTCTATCGAAGTTAAGTGTCCTTTTCCTTGTATTTGTCCTCATCTTAACCGGAAAATCAATTTTTCGACATTTTTCAAAATTTTGATCTATTTTGGCCTATTAGTTTTTCCCTTTGTATAGTTATTTTCTTTCCTTGCTAGAATAAACCTTTAATAAAGTGGTTTTAATTTTCAAACGTTGTGAATCTTTTGACTCAACCCGAGTTTACTTATCTAAGTTACTCTAGCTAATATCCTTAACATTTTTATGTCAAGTTTTGCTAGGCTTTTATATAGGGAGCTATAAAACGCGAAAGTCTTAACTCTCACGAGTTAAGAACAAGAACTTTTCGCAAGTTCCTATAATAGATCCTATAGAGTCGTTTATCAAGGGAACTTTAAAATGCGATTTCTAAACTTGAAAAAGTCTAAGAGTTTGCAAGATCCTATAGGCGACTCGAAAACCCAAAACTTTGATTTAATAGGCTAAGCATCCACGAGTCTCATTCCTTGAGATTTTAAACTGTGGAGAACGAGAGATGATAGAGTCAATTATAAGTTTGGTATTCTTTCGTGAATTTATGTGAGTTAATTATAAGCCTATTCTCCCATCACCTGCTAATAAATTTACCTGCAATAAATAAGGTTGTACGATTTGAAAAGTTACTTAGCTTCTAGCCTAAGATCATTTAAAAGTTGCTCGATATGGATTAGAGTTCATAGCCAAGGCATAACTTATTGAAGCGGGATGCGAAGATTGGCGAGTCCAAAAAGGTCCTAACAAGATATGAGGGTTGCAGTTTGTTGCTAAAGATTCAAAAGTGATGTGAAGAATCATTTATCGAAAATCAATATGAAGGATCGAGACACACGACGAAAAAAAAACTCCCCAAAAGTCATGGAGAAGTGTATCCGAAAATACCCTAGCAAGGTATGAGGATAAATAGATCCAAGTCATAAAAGGAGGCGGATCGTTGTATATCAAAGTCCAAAATAAAGATTGGAGAAAAAATGAAGAAGTCGTGGTCCAAGTATGAATCTCTCAAAACTTCAAGTGAAGAAATTCCTATTATGAAGAGAAGGCCATTATTTCATGAACGTCTCTCAAGGTTTGAAGTATGAAGTCACTGCCAAATATCGGTCCGAGAAAGGTCTCAAATCGCGAAGCGAGTTATGCCAAGATATGAACTTTATGAGGTCCCGAGAAGCAGTTTTAAAAGATTTTGTCCTTTAGCTAACTATTGATTAAATCGTTCACTTTATTTTCGGCCTAAATAACTATCGAAATAAGTAAAAAATGCATCCTCGTGATCATTCAAGACAACAATAAAATATAAGAGATACCCCTAGGAATAAGGGAGTCTAAGTGAATACTTGGCCCACATGAGTTCGTGTTGGTTTACTAACTTATAATAACAATGATCTCGTTTTTAAGCTTGGTTTGAAGAAAGTGAAAACTTGAGGATGATGATCATTCACAACATTTCCAAAACCCGAAGGTATGTTTTTTATTTCTTTGATTTCTTTACTTTGAATGTTTATAATTTTCTATCTCTTTAATAAAGGCCAACGTGGATTGATTATGATGAAAAATTAAATCTTGCTTTGTAACTAATGCATTGCATGAGGACATTGCAATGGTCAAGTGTAGGGGATTTGATAGGTGTGTAAACGCCCATCCTTTTTACCACTTAATTACAATAATAACCGAGCCAAAACATGTATTTTATGTCTTTTATGTCAGAATTATGCGTGGTTTGTGTTTTTGTTGTGATTTAGGACGAAAAGGTGAAAAGTAGAGAAAACACGGGCATTCACGGGCTTTTATTGAAGAAAAAGATGAAAGACGAAGTCAAGAAGTCAAGAGTGCAAAAAGAACGGAAGTCCAAGACCAATTCTGAAGATTTATCGAAGAAAAAGTCAAAAGACGGAAGTTTACTAATAGCCTAAGAACTCAAGTCTTATTTATTGAAGAATTAAAAGACGAGTTTAAAGAAATCCCGAGCCAAAAGTCATTAAAGTCCAAGATTAACAAAAGATTAAGAAGGGAAGGTAATATTGAGGTTTTGTATGGTAAGAAAGTTAAGTTCTCGGTATCTTAACGAATTGATTTCCGGCTTAAAGTATGACTCTATTGTTTTTGGTGAAAAAGAATATTTTGGTTGTTTTTAAAATAAAAGTGCGAAACTTTAAAGTAAAAGTGCAATTAAAATAAATCTAATTCTAACTTAAAGTAAAGTGCAAGTAAGTAAAAGCTTGACTGAAATTAAAAGGCACTTAAAGTAAATAACGCAAACTTAAATCTATCTAAGGCAAACTTAAAACGCAATCTAAACTTAAACTAAGGCAAAGCTAAAATAAATCTAAGGAAAAATTAACTTAAAGTGCGACTAAGGAAAAGGCGGGAAAAATAAAGCTTGAAAATAAAAATCAAAGACAAAAACTAAAAAGAACCTAAATACAGCTCATTCGGAATAATCCTTCGTTCGGAACAATCACTCATCTGGAATGTCACCTTCGTTCGGAATGATTCTTCTTCGCTCGGAATATTACCAAAATCCTTGATCCGGAACAAATTATTCTGAATATGTCACTTATCCAAAACAATCCTTCGTTCGGAACTTATGCTGATTCAAAACTTCTGATTCGGAACTTCCTAAACAAGCCTGGTTCAGAACTCTTGATTCGGAAGTTTTCCGAATAAACAAGAAGACTTGGTTCAGAAATTGGTTCGGAAGTTCCCTTGGTTCGGAACTTTAAATACTTCCGAATGAAGTTTCTGATTCGGAACTTTTCTGAAGTTCTTGGTTCGGAATACTTCCGAATAAACCTCTCTGGTTCTTGATTCGGAATTCTTCGGAATGAACAAGAAGTGTTGATTCGGAACTCTTCCGAGTGAAGCACTCTGGTTTGGAACTTTTGATCCGGAACTCTTCCGGATGAAATCCTTGATTCGGAAGTCTTCCGAGTGAACTAGAAGCTTTGATTCGGAACTCTTCCGAGTGAACTGGCTTGATTCGGAAGTCTCGGAAGTTCACTGGTTCGGAAGTTCCTGATTCGGAACTTCTTCCGAATGAAGTTTCTGATTCGGAACTTTTCCCAAAGTCTGATTCAGAACTCTCGTTCGGAACTTTTTGACTTGGAATTTTCTGGTCTTGGGATCCTTGGATCGGAAGTTTTCCTTGTGAACAAAGAGTTGATCCGGAACTTACCTGGGAATCACAGTAACAGAAACAAACACCCCCGAAGAACAGGAAATACAGTAACACGAATCTAATAACAATTTAACCAAAAATCAAACATAAGATTAAACCAAACTAATAACAAAACATCCAATAATCATAAACAAACTATCCAAATCAATAAAACTAACAAATCTAACCACAATAATCAAAACCCACTTTGATCAAAATAAGAGCATGAACATGAACATAAACATAAACATAAAAATCAAAGATCAAGAAAGGTAGATAGGAGATGAACAATAAAGATAAAGATAAAGATTGACAAGAATTAAATGGAAACTTACTTGAAATTAAATGGTAATTAAGGTGCAAGACAATTAATGTAAATGGACATGAAATTAAATGTGCATAAATTTAAAGTGGAAGAAATGGTTTGTCAAGCCACCCAACAAAGAAAAATGATTAATTAGCTAAACTATATATAGGGGAGGATTAGGAAGCTTCCTCCCCTCCTTCCTTTCTTCTTAATTGCGTCATTAGGTCCTTAAGCCTTTAATCTTCATTAATTGCACCATTAGTCCTTTATTCTTCTAATCTTCTTTAAACTTGGACTCTAATGACTTGTGGCTCGGGATTTCTTTTGAACTCGTCTTTTAATTCTTCAATAAATAAGACTTGAGTTCTTCGGCTTTAAGTAAACTTCCGTCTTTCGACTTTTTCTTCGATAAATCTTCAGAATTGGTCTTGGACTTCCGTTCTTTTTTCACTCTTGACTTCTCGACTTCATCTTTCATCTTTTTCTTCAATAAAAGCCCGTGAATGCCCGTGTTTTCTCCACTTTTCACCTTTTTGTCCTAAATCACAACAAAAACACAAACCACGCATAATTCTGACATAAAAGACATAAAATACACGTTTTGGCTTGGTTATTATTGTAATTAAGTGGTAAAAAGGATGGGTGTTTACACACCTATCAAATCCCCTACACTTGACCATTGAAATGTCCTCATGCAATGCATTAGTTACAAATCACGTTTACATTTTTCATCATAATCAATCCACGTTGGCCTTTATTAAAGAGATAGAAAATTATAAATATTCAAAATAAAGAAATCAAAAACATACCTTGGGTTTTGGAAATGTTGTGAATGATCATCATCCTCAAGTTTTCACTTTCTCCAAACCAAGCTTAAAAACGAGATCATTGTTATTATAAGTTAGCAAACTAACACGAACTCATGTGGGCCAATTACTCACTTAGACTCCCTTATTCCTAGGGGTATCTCTTATATTTTATTGTTGTCTTGAATGATCACGAAGATGCATTTTTTGACTTATTTTGATAGTTATTTAGGCCGAAAATAAAGTGAACGATTTAATCAATAGTTAGCTAAAGGACAAAATATTTTAAAACTGCTTCTCGGGACCTCATAAAGTTCATATCTTGGCATAACTCGCTTCGCGATTTGAGACCTTTCTCGGACCGATATTTGGCAGTGACTTCATACTTCAAACCTTGAGAGACGTTCATGAAATTATGGCCTTCTCTTCATAATAGGAATTTCTTCACTTGAAGTTTTGAGAGATTCATACTTGGACCACGACTTCTTCATTTTTCTCCAATCTTTATTTTGGACTTTGATATACAACGATCCGCCTCCTTTTATGACTTGGATCTATTATCCTCATACCTTGCTAGGGTATTTTCGGATGCACTTCTCCATGACTTTTGGGGAGTATTTGCTTTTCGTCGTGTGTCTCGATCCTTCATATTGATTTTTGATAAATGATTCTTCACATCACTTTGGATCTTTAGCAACAAAATATAGTCCTCATGCCTTGTCAGGACCTTTTTGGACTCGCCAATCTTCGCATCCCGCTTCAATAAGTTATGCCTTGGCTATGAACTCTAATCCATACCGAGCAACTTTTAAACGATCTTGGGCTAGAAGCTAAGTAACTTTTCAAATCGTACAACCTTATTTATTGCAGATAAATTTATTAGCAGGCGATGGGAGAATAGGCTCATAATTAACTCACATAAATTCACGAAAGAATACCAAACTTATAATTGGCTCTATAATCTCTCGTTCTCCACAATTTAAAATCTCAAAGAATGAGACTCGTGGATGCTTAGCCTATTAAATCAAAGTTTTGGGTTTTCGAGTCGCCTATAGGATCTTGCAAATTCTTAGACTCTTTCAAGTTTAGAAATCGCATTTTAAAGTTCCCTTGATAAACGACTCTCTAGGATCAATTATAGGAACTTGCGAAAAGTTCTTGTTCTTAACCCGTGAGAGTTAAGACTTTCGCGTTTTATAGCTCCCTATATAAAAGCCTAGCAAAACTTGACTTAAACACGTTAAGGATACTAGCTAGAGTAACTTAGATAAGTAAACTCGGGTTGAGTCAAAAGATTCACAACGTTTGAAAATTAAAACCACTTTATTAAGATTTATTCTAGCAAAGAAAGAAAAATAACTATACAAAAGGAAAAACTAATAGGCCAAAATAGATCAAAAGTTTTGAAAAATGTCGAAAAATTGATTTTCCGGTTAAAATGAGGACAAATACAAGGAAAAGACCACTTAACTTCGATAGAAGTCCCCCTACACTTAACATAAACATTGTCCTCAATGTTTAAGCATGTGAGAGTAAACTCCCCTACACTTAGGACATTGTGCACTTTGTTTAAATCTTGTTAAGGAAGAGACAACTAAAGAGATTCCTATTTTAATATTGAGAAAATATAAAATAGTGAATCGAAAAGAGTTTAGGATAGAACCGGGAAGAAGTGGACACGGAATCACGGGTCGTCAAGAATCATCAAGAGTGGATCATTGAAGCTCGAATCCCTGGTTAAGAGAGGAGAGGAAATAGCAAACCAACGGGTCTCCCCTACACTTAGGATAAAGAAAGCAAAAAGATAGATACATGGGTTGCCTCCCAAGAAGCGCTTGGTTTTTGTTAACCGAGTCACGAGCCTGACTCGTCCCTGAATTAAATGGTCCATGGGGAAGCCTCGAATGTAATACCGGGATCAAAGACCTTATCCTCATTCCCGGAGGAATATAACAAAGGAGAGGCAGGGGGATAAGTCTTAAACGGTAGAAAGATCCTGTCAACATACGAGAAGTATGTGAAATCTTGATCCTCGGGAGGTGGGGTGGGTATAGGAATCACATTGTCATCCTCCAAAGACAATGGACAAGGACCAATTGGCAAAGCCGTAAGGTTATCAATCATAAAATGGTCATTGTCACCTCCCAGGTCAAAACACTCATCCTCATTTCCCGGAGAGGGAAATTGATACATCACCCGATTGGGCGTGCATTCAGTAGGATGAGGGGGCAATATAGTAGGGGAAGTAAGAGAAGAATTACCTTCCACCTGTGATACCTTTCCAGTAGAGTCAGAACTCTCCACCTCTGCCATAGAAGGGGGCATGGCTAACAAAGCATGCTCATCAATAGTAGGAGAATCAGAGCTAGCAATGTCCTCAATCCCTTCGTCAAAGAGAGGATTCACCTCACTAGATATGTAATCGTCATCAAAATCAAATAAAGGGTTCGAATAAATCTTGAAAGTTTCCTTCGGAACGTCTTCATCAGATAATGACTCGTCATCACTAGAAGTAAAATCATCATCTTGATCAAAAAGAGGATTAGAGAAAGCCAATGAATCTTCTTCCAAAGTGTTGGTGGGAGGAACATCATCAGAAGAAAGTGCATCATACTCATCGTCACTAATAAGTGTGAAAACACTTATCCTTTTACCACTTATTTCCAATAATAACAAGACCAAAACGTGTGATTTATGTCGTAAAAGTCGGAATTATGCGTGGTTTGTGTTTTTATTGTGTTTTAGGTCCAAAATATGAAAAAGGAAGAAAACACGGGTTTTCACAGGCTTTTATCGAAGAAAACGGGAAAAGACGAAGTCAAAAGATCAAGAGTGCAAAAAGAACGGAAGTCCAAGGCCTATTCTGAAGATTTATCGAACAAAAAAGTCTAAAGGCGGAAGTTTAACGAAGTCGAAGAACTTAAGTCTAATAGAAGAAGAAAATTAAAAGACAAGTTCAAATCCCGAGACGACAAAGACAAAGAATTAAAGTCGAGTCGAGAAAACATGAAGAAAGCAAGAAAGAAGATGCAACACATGCACTCCTTTCACCTTCCCTATAAATACCCTCCTAATAGTCATTAGGAGGGTAGTTAGTTAATTAGCTAGTTTTTAAATTTCCATTTTTCTTTCTAGTTTTAGAGAGAGAAAGTCTTAAACTTTCTCTCACTAAGTTTCATCTTTTTCTTTTAATCTTTCAAGATTAAACACTTTTGTATTGCTTATTTCATTAATCAAGTTCTATTTTAAGCTTTTAATCCTTAATCTCATTCTACTTTTCTTTGATTTTAGATTGATTTTGGTGCGATTATCATATGATCCGTGTTGTTCTAAATGATTTCGTGCTTAAAAAGTTAATCTTTTGATCATTTCATAAGTTTTCATTTGATTAAGCTTTAAGACTCTTGTGCTTATTGGCTTATTTTCATGATTAGCTTATTTACTTATAAAAAGCTTTCTTTAAAAGTTCAAATTTTTATTGTTTGATCCAAAAGTTTGTTTATTTTCGAGCTAGATAAGTTGATTATAGTGCTTATTTGATTTGGTTTAGTATTGATTCGTTTTAGTTGGTGAGAAGCTTATCATTTTAGCTTATTTCATTGGCTTTTTAACCGAATCCCACCATTTTCGGAAAGGGTACAAACCCCTTTCCGATTTGAACATTCCGAGCAGCCTTCCTTCCCCATTTTCCGATTGTAAAATCGGAAAAGGGTTTTGCACATTCAGATTTGCACCCCTGATATTCCGATCTAGGTGATCGGATTAGGGTTAATATATTCCGACGGGTGGTTGTCTTGCTTGTTATTCCGATTTGGTCAAGTTGGATATTCCGATTGTGTCCATTATCCCATATTCCGATTGTGTGCATTATCCACATTCTGATCTGGGTTATTTTGGCTCATTCCGATTGTACTTTCAAGTTGCATTATTCCGATTAGTGTGTTTTCAAATATTCCGATTGTAGCTTCCTTACTATTCCGATTACTCCCAATACCCCATATTCCGATCCACCGATCGGAATACATTCCGATCTGGCACCTCTTTTGGACATTCCGATTAGCTTCATTATTTGCACTTTCTTATTAGAGTTGATTTTAGTTTAACGTTTTTACATAGTTTCCTAGTTTTAGTTTAATTTAGTGTGCTAGTACTTTTCTATTATTATCTTTAAGTTTCCAAGCATTTATTTTACTCGTCATTTTAGTATTAATCTTTATTCTTCCATTTTACTCAACGATACTTTAATTACTTGCTAATAGTTTAAAATAGACAATCAAACCAAACCATTCTCTTGATTCACCAAAAGACGATTGAGTGGCACTTAAGACCGGTTTTCAATTCGAAAGGATTCAGACGATAAAGATTTTATACCTAGCCAAAAACGAAGTATTAAATGGCGCCGCTGCCGGCTCTTTTCGTTAAGATTAACGGTTTCTAGTGAGAGACGCATTGAATTTTGGGATCAGTTCTTTGAACGTTATTTTCCTTGCCTTAAAAATTTTCAAAAATCCTAAAAAATATAAAATTCTTCAAAAATACAAAAACATTAAAAAATCAGAAAAAGCAATTCTTTTCCAAAAGGTTTTGCACCAAAAAGATTATATAGATATTCTCTTTGTGTATATTTTTCTTTTGCAGGTGTATGCGTACTAGATCTTCGAACTATTCGGAGCCCGAGACTCGTGAAGATTTAGATATGGCTGGTGTTAATAACAACAATAACAACCCACCTCTACCCAATTTGAATAATAATAATAACAACAACAACAATGTCCACCTACCTGATTTACGGACAATGGAGGAATTGTGTCAACCCACTATGAACGGACGCGGAGGCCCGATTGCGCCATTGCACGTCACGGCTCAGGAGTTTTCGTTGAAGCATCACATGATCCAGCAAGTGCAAACTAACCCATTTCGTGGAATTCCGGATGATGATGCCAACAAACACCTCGACAAATTCATTACCATAACCCAAAGCATGAAGTGCCCCGGTGTTTCTATGGATGACCTTCGCCTTCAACTCTTTCCCCACTCGCTTTCTCACCATGCCGAAAAATGGTTTGACCGTCTTCCTAAGAATTCTATTCATACATGGAATGACATGACTCAACGCTTTTATCGCGCTACTTTCCCCCATCCATGGTCACTAGCCTTCGTAACCAAATCAGTCGATTCATGCAACACAATGATGAATCGCTCTTTGATGCTTGGGAACGATACAATGATTTGATCGACCGCTGTCCTAATCACAGTATGCTCCCCGTCACTCTCATTGACACCTTCTACAATGGTCTCACTTTTCGTGATCGTGACACGATCAATGCCGCCGCCGGTGGTACTTTTATGAAAAGGAGACCGGAGGAGTGCCGAGAGTTGATCGAAAACATGACTACTCACCACAAGAATTGGGATTCATCCGCATCCTCAAGATCTAATGAGAGAGTCAATGTTTCTTCTACTACCTCCAATCCTGAAATTTCTCACCAACTCGCTGAGATGAACAAGAATTTCATGACCATGGCCACAAACCACTTTCAACAAGCTAAAGCCGTTGCTATTTCTTGTGACACATGTTGTGGTCCTCATTCTTATAATGATTGTCCTTCTACCCAAGGCAATTTTTCTGAAAACGTTAACGCAGCTTACGGCACTTATCCCACGGGAGGCTATCAAGCCCGCCCTCAAGGAGACCGTGGCTTGCTAAGTTATCGTTCCAACAATTATCTTGCTCCTCCCGGTTTCCCTCCTGCAAACCAAAACCAACAACAAAGCTACAACCAATCCCAACCTCGTGCAAACAATCAATATCAATCCCAACGAAACCCATACCCAACTCAAGGAAATTCTCAAGCTTACCAAGCTCCACCTCTCAATCAACCGATGGCAGTGAGTCCAGACGTCGAGACATTAATGAAGACTAATCGGGAGATGGTGATGAATCTTCAGAGTCAAGTCCGCAACTTGAAGGGCGAAATGGCGAAACAAGGGAGCGATATTCGAGCCGAGCTAGGAATGACATGGCAAAACACAGCAATGAAATTAATGCAAACATGAGAGACTCTTTTAATAATCAAGCGGTTCACCTTCGTGATATGATTGGTTCGCTCATCCAAGGTAATCAACCCTCTTCTTCAGGTACTCTTCCGAGTAACACCGTTGCGAATCCAAGCGGGGAGATGAAAGCAATCACCACTCGTAGTGGAAAAGGTTATATGGAACCCGAGCTTCCTACACCTCCACCCGTGATTGTGAACAAGGAAAAAGAGCAACTTTCCCCACCTCCTTCACCTTCTATCCCCATTTCCCCACCACCCGTGGTTGTGAGTGATCCTACTCCCTTAAAGCCTTCTTCCTCATCCAATATACCTTATCCTTCAAGGTTGAGGAAAGAGAAGCAAAAGAGCAAGGATGATATTTAGGTTTCAAACTTTCTAAAAATGTTTAAACAATTGAATTTTAACATCTCCTTTGCCGAGGCTCTCGCTCACATGCCCAAATACGCTAAGATGTTTAAAGATCTTCTAAGTGATAAGGAAAAGCTTCTTGACATTGCTCAGACCCAACTTAATGAGAACTGCTCCGCAGTGCTCTTAAGGAAATTGCCCACCAAACTTGGTGATCCTGGTCGCTTCTTGATTCCTTGCAACTTCCCGGGAGTAGAGATTTGCATGGCCCTAGCCGATCTAGGTGCCAGTATAAACTTAATGCCTTTAAGTGTTTGGAAGCAATTATCTCTCCCCGAGCTAGTCCCCACCAAAATGACTTTGGAATTAGCCAACCGTTCGGTTGCTTATCCTGTGGGGATAGCCGAAGATGTCTTTGTTGGCGTTGACAAATTCACCTTCCCGGCAGATTTTGTTGTCGTTGACTACGAGAGGGACCCTCGTGTTCCATTAATCGTTGGACGTCCATTCCTGAGGACCGGTCGCACTCTTATTGATGTAGCCGCGGGCGAAATAATCATGAGAGTTGGTGACGATAAAATTGTCTTCAACATGGGTAAGATTTCTAAGCAACCTTATTCGTATGAGAGTGTTAATGCTATTGATGTTCTCGAGGAGGCTTGTGAAGAACATTTTCATGATGCTTGCAAAAGTACTCTTTCTTCTCTACCCAATGTTGAGACCGTTGCCTCAATTGCTCCGGCATTGACTCCTTTTGGAGAAAGTGACTTGGATGATTTCGAAGCTAGCTTGGGTCCTCTTGATATTAAGTATGATAATTTGTCCACCAATTGGGATGAAGACATTCGTACTATTGAGAGACTTCTCAATGAGGACCCATTTTCTCCTCCTTCTCCTAAAGAGGTGACTAATGATGATCCATCGTTAGTTTCACCATCTATTGAGGATCCTCCCACTCTCGAGCTTAAGGACCTACCTCCTCATCTTGAGTAAGTTTTCCTGGAAGACAACGAGAAATTACCGGTCATCATCGCAAAGGATCTGAAAGAAGACGACAAAGCCCGACTCATCGCCGTGTTGAAGAAGCATAAAAGAGCTATCGCTTGGAAAATCTTCGACATCCGTGGAATTGATCCTCGCTTTTGCACACATAAAATTCTCATGGAGGACGACTTTAAGCCCACAATTCAAAGCCAACGAAGGGTGAATCCTAAAATCCATGAAGTCATCAAAAAAGAGGTTATCAAACTTCTTGATGCGGGTATGATTTACCCTATTTCGGATTCACCATGGGTTAGTCCAGTCCATTGTGTGCCTAAGAAAGGCGGTATCACCGTTGTGCCCAATGCAAACAACGAGTTGATTCCTACCCGTCTCGTTACTGGGTGGAGAGTTTGTATAGACTACCGCAAACTCAATGATGCCACGAGAAAGGATCATTTCCCTCTACCTTTTATGGACCAAATGCTTGAACGTTTAGCGGGTAATGAATATTACTGCTTTCTTGATGGTTTCTCGGGTTATTTCCAAATACCCATCGATCCCCAAGATCAAGAGAAGACAACATTCACTTGTCCCTATGGCACATTTGCTTATAAAAGAATGCCCTTTGGCTTATGCAATGCTCCCGGGACTTTCCAAAGGTGCATGTTGGCTTTCTTCCATGACATGGTTGAGCAAACCATGGAAGTCTTCATGGATGATTTCTCGGTCTTTGGGGATTCCTTCTCTTCTTGCCTTGCCAATTTGGAACGTATGCTTAAGCGGTGCGAAGACACTCGCCTTGTTCTAAATTGGGAAAAATGCCATTTTATGGTAAAAGAAGGCATTGTGCTAGGACACAAAATCTCTAAAGCTGGTCTTGAAGTCGACCGTGCTAAAGTAGATGTCATAGCCAAATTACCTCCACCTTCAACCGTGAAGGGTGTGAGAAGTTTTCTGGGTCATGCGGGCTTCTATCGTCGCTTCATTCAGGATTTCTCTAAAATCGCTCGCCCGATGACCCACCTCTTGGAAAAACATACTCCTTTTATCTTTTCTAAAGAGTGTCTCTAAGCCTTCAATCGTCTTAAGGATAAGCTAACTAAGGCACCGGTCTTGGTTACCCCTAATTGGGAGCTGCCTTTTGAATTGATGTGCGATGCTAGCGACTTTGCTATTGGTGCGGTTTTGGGCCAACGAGTGAATAAACACTTCCAACCAATCCACTACGCTAGCAAAACAATGACGGGGGCTCAATTGCATTATACGACAACCGAAAAAGAGCTTTTAGCTGTTGTCTATGCTTTTGAGAAATTTCGCCCCTATCTTGTTTTATCTCCCACCATCGTATACATGGACCATTCCGCGTTGAAGTAGTTGATGACAAAGCATGATTCTAAGCCAAGACTTCTTCGTTGGGTTTTACTCCTTCAAGAATTCAACATTGAAATTCGTGACAAGAAGGGAGCCGAAAACCTGGCCGCGGATCATCTGAGCAGAGTTGAGGATCCATATCAAGGGGAACATCCGAACAAAGAGATCAATGACTCTTTCCCCTTGAGACCTTAATGTCTATAAATCTCAATCTTGATGGCACCCCATGGTTTGCAGACATTGCAAACTACTTAGCGGGTGGTATTCTCATCAAAGGGTTAACATCCCAACAAAAGAAGAAGTTCTTGAACGATGTTAAGACTTACTTTTGGGATGACCCTTATCTATTCAAACAATGTGCTGATCTGATCATTCGTCGATGTGTTGACGGACCGGCAGCTTTTGACATTCTCCAAGCTTGCCACAAAGGACCCACCGGTGGTCACTTTGGTCCCAACTACACCGCTAAGAAAGTGTTTGTTTCTGGATTCTATTGGCCCACCATTTATCGTGATGCTCACGAAATGGTTAAGCATTGTGATGCTTGCCAACGTCAAGGCAAGATCACACATAAGGATGAGATGCCTCAAAATTTCATACAGGAATGTGAAATCTTTGACGTATGGGGCATCGACTTTATGGGGCCATTTCCATCTTCCAAAGGGAACAAGTACATCCTCGTCGCCGTCGACTATGTTTCTAAATGGGTTGAAGCCAAGGCTCTCCCTACGAATGATGCGAGGGTGGTTGTGAACTTTTTGAAGCAGCTTTTCGCTCGATTTGGCGTTCCTCGTGCTATTATCAGTGACCGCGGGACTCATTTTTGCAACGATCAATTTGCAAGAGTCATGGCTAAGTATGGTGTCACTCACCGTCTTTCCACCGCCTATCATCCCCAAACCAATGGGCAAGCCGAGATATCCAACCGTGGATTGAAGCGAATTTTGGAGCGTACTGTGGGAGAGCATCACGCCGCGTGGGCCGATAAGTTAGATGATGCTCTGTGGGCTTTCCGTACTGCTTATAAGACCCCGATCGGTTGTACACCTTATCGTCTTGTGTACGGAAAAGCATGCCCTTCCCATCGAGCTGGAACATAAGGCGCACTGGGCCTTGAAGTGGGTTAACTTCGACATCAACAAAGCTGGTGATCATCGCAAGATTCAACTCAACGAGCTAAATGAACTGAGGAATGAAGCTTATGAGAACTCGCTGATCTACAAGGAGAAGACGAAGATCATTCATGACGCAAAAATCAAGAACCGAGAGTTCCACGTTGGCGATCAAGTCTTACTCTTTAACTCTCGGTTGAAGATCTTCTCTGGCAAGTTGAAGAGCCGCTGGTCTGGTCCATTCACCGTCGCCAAAGTCATTCCTTATGGGACCATTGAGCTTTCTCAGCCGAATGGGCCCAATTTCAAGGTGAATGGCCAGCGTCTGAAGCTGTACTTTGGTGAGGACATCTCTCACGAGATGATTCCATCCCTCACCACGTTCCCCATGAACTAAATTGGGTCGAGTCAGGCTCGTGACTCGGTGAACAAAAACAAGCGCTTCTCGGGAGGCAACCCGTGATCTATCCTTTACTGCTTTCATAATAAGTGTAGGGGGAGCCCCGTATGTGTTTGTCGTCTTGTTTCTTGTGCTGTGCAGGGATTAAAGCTTCAAAGATCCACCTTGATGACTTTTGACGAACCGTGATACCGTGTTCCTATCTTCCCGGTTCTATCCTAAACTCTTGTGATTCAATATTTCATATTTTATATATGTTCACATTGAATTCACTTTAGTCGTCCTTTCCTTAACAAGATTTAAACAAAGTGCACAATGTCATAAGTGTAGGGGAGTTTACTCCCACATGCTTAAACATTGAGGACAATGTTTATCTCAAGTGTATGGGGGACTTCTATCGAAGTAAGTGGTCTTGACCATGAATTTTCCCTCATTTTAACCAGAAAATTTGATTTTTCGACATTTTTCAAAATTTTTAATCTATTTTGGCCTAGTTGTATAGTTGTATTTTCCTTTATCATGTTTAGTTTCTTTCCATTGCTAGAATAAATTTTCAATAAAGTGGTTTTAGATTTTTCTTAGTCGTGAACATTTTGACTCAACCCGAGTTTACTTACCTAAGTTTACTCTAGCTATTATCCTTAACGTGTTTAAGTCAAGTTTTGCTAGGCTTTTATATAGGGAGCTATAAAACGCGAAAGTCTTAACTCTCACGGGTTAAGAACAAGAACTTTTCGCAAGTTCCTATAATTTATCCTAGAGAGTCGTTTATCAAGGGAACTTTAAAATGCGATTTCTAAACTTGAAAAAGTCCAAGAATTTGCAAGATCCTATAGGCGACTCGAAAACCCAAGACTTCGATTTAATAGGCTAAGCATCCACGAGTCTCATTCCTTGAGATTTTAAACTGTGGTGAACGAGAGATGATAGAGTCAATTATAAGTTCGGTATTCTTTCGTGAATTTATGTGAGTTAATTATAAGCCTATTCTCCCTCCGCTTGTTAATAAATTTATCTGCAATAAATAAGGTTGTACGATTTAAAAGGTTACTTAGCTTCTAGCCCCAGACCGTTTAAAAGTTGCTCGGTACGGATTAGAGTTCATAGCCAAGGCATAACTTATTGAAGCGGGATGCGAAGATTGGCGAGTCCGAAAAGGCCCTAACAAGGCATGAGGGCTACATTTTGTTGCTAAAGATCCAAAAGTGATGTGAAGAATCATTTATCGAAAATCAATATGAAGGATCGAGACACACGACGAAAAGCAAGAACTCCCCAAAAGTCATGGAGAAGTCTATCCGAAAAGACCCTAACAAGGTATAAGGATAAATAGATCCAAGCCCTAAAAGGAGGCGGATCGTTGTATATTAAAGTCCAAAATAAAGATTGGAGAAAAATGAAGAAGTCGTGCTCCAAAGATGAAGAATCTCTCAAAACTTCAAGTGAAGAAATTCCTATTATGAAGAGAAGGCCATAATTTCAAGAACGTCTCTCAAGATTCGAAGTATGAAGTCGCTGCCAAATATCGGTCCGAGAAAGGTCTCAAATCGTGAAGCGAGTTATGCCAAGATATGAACTTTATGAGGTCCCGAGAAATAGTTTTAAAAGATTTGGTCCTTTAGCTAACTATTGATTAAATCGTTCACTTTATTTTCGGCCTAAATAACTATCGAAATAAGTCAAACAATGCATCCTCGTGATCATTCAAGACAAAAATAAAATATAAGAGATACACCTAGGAATAAGGGAGTCTAAGTGAGTAATTGGCCCACATGAGTTCGTGATAGTTTGCTAACTTATAATAACAATGATCTCGTTTTTAAGCTTGGTATGGGGAACATGAAACTTGAGGATGATAAACGTTCATGGCTGCCAAAACCAATGTAAGTTTTTAATTTATATACTTGTTCTATCTTTTTATGTTTAGTATTTAATAAAGGCCAAGGTGGGTTATTTATGATGGAAAATGAAAACCGTGCTTTAAAATTAATGCATTGCATGAGGGCATTGCAATGGTCAAGTGTAGGGGATTTAATAAGTGTGAAAACACTTATCCTTTTACCACTTATTTCCAATAATAACAAGACCAAAACGTGTGATTTATGTCGTAAAAGTCGGAATTATGTGTGGTTTGTGTTTTTATTGTGTTTTAGGTCCAAAATATGAAAAAGGAAGAAAACACGGGTTTTCACAGGCTTTTATCGAAGAAAACGGGAAAAGACGAAGTCAAAAGATCAAGAGTGCAAAAAGAACGGAAGTCCAAGGCCTATTCTGAAGATTTATCGAAGAAAAAGTCTAAAGGCGGAAGTTTAACGAAGTCGAAGAACTTAAGTCTAATAGAAGAAGAAAATTAAAAGACAAGTTCAAATCCCGAGACGACAAAGACAAAGAATTAAAGTCGAGTCGAGAAAACGTGAAGAAAGCAAGAAAGAAGATGCAACACATGCACTCCTTCCACCTTCCCTATAAATACCCTCCTAATAGTCATTAGGAGGGTAGTTGTTAATTAGCTAGTTTTTAAATTTCCATTTTTCTTTCTAGTTTTAGAGAGAGAAAGTCTTAAACTTTCTCTCACTAAGTTTCATCTTTTTCTTTTAATCTTTCAAGATTAAACACTTTTGTATTGCTTATTTCATTAATCAAGTTCTATTTTAAGCTTTTAATCCTTAATCTCATTCTACTTTTCTTTGATTTTAGATTGATTTTGGTGCGATTATCATATGATCCGTGTTGTTCTAAATGATTTCGTGCTTAAAAAGTTAATCTTTTGATCATTTCATAAGTTTTCATTTGATTAAGCTTTAAGACTCTTGTGCTTATTGGCTTATTTTCATGATTAGCTTATTTACTTATAAAAAGCTTTCTTTAAAAGTTCAAATTTTTATTGTTTGATCCAAAAGTTTGTTTATTTTCGAGCTAGATAAGTTGATTATAGTGCTTATTTGATTTGTTTTAGTATTGATTCGTTTTAGTTGGTGAGAAGCTTATCATTTTAGCTCATTTCATTGGCTTTTTAACCGAATCCCACCATTTTCGGAAAGGGTACAAACCCCTTTCCGATTTGAACATTCCGAGCAGCCTTCCTTCCCCTTTTTCCGATTGTAAAATCGGAAAAGGGTTTTGCACATTCAGATTTGCACCCCTGATATTCCGATCTAGGTGATCGGATTAGGGTTAATATATTCCGACGGGTGGTTGTCTTGCTTGTTATTCCGATTTGGTCAAGTTGGATATTCCGATTGTGTCCATTATCCCATATTCCGATTGTGTGCATTATCCACATTCCGATCTGGGTTATTTTGGCTCATTCCGATTGTACTTTCAAGTTGCATTATTCCGATTAGTGTGTTTTCAAATATTCCGATTGTAGCTTCCTTACTATTCCGATTGCTCCCAATACCCCATATTCCGATCCACCGATCGGAATACATTCCGATCTGGCACCTCTTTTGGACATTCCGATTAGCTTCATTATTTGCACTTTCTTATTAGAGTTGATTTTAGTTTAACGTTTTTACATAGTTTCCTAGTGTTAGTTTAATTTAGTGTGCTAGTACTTTTCTATTATTATCTTTAAGTTTCCAAGCATTTATTTTACTCGTCATTTTAGTATTAATCTTTATTCTTCCATTTTACTCAACGATACTTTAATTACTTGCTAATAGTTTAAAATAGACAATCAAACCAAACCATTCTCTTGATTCACCAAAAGACGATTGAGTCGCACTTAAGACCGGTTTTCAATTCGAAAGGATTCGGACGATAAAGATTTTATACCTAGCCAAAAACGAAGTATTAGTCACTGTCGGATGTCAACTCAGATTCACTTGGAATTGGGACAAGGTTATCAGCACTAGACGTATTGAATTCGTCGGATTCCTTTGCAGGAATTGTACTAATATCCTCATCCCTTAAGATGGTTGAATCCTTAGGCTCCGGCAAGTCGGGAGAAGGAATAGCATTCTCATCGGTCCAAGAAATAGGACTCTCATCGTCATCACTGTCATAATAATATGGAGGCACAAGAGGAGGAGTATAAGCATTAAGTTTAGATACCTGCTCTCGTTGCTGATCCGCTTGACATTTCTCCTTGATCTTGTTGAAAGCTTCTTGAACTTTTTGAAAGTTGTCAAAAAGTGTGGCAATTTGCTCAGGTGGAAATGCACCAAAGGGTTGATGATTGACGGTGTGACGTGGGGGTTAAAAATTATAAACACTGGGATGATAACACGGAACTTTCTCAAAGACCTTCGATGGATCACAAGAAGAAGCTTCATGAGGGCCCCCACAAATATAGCACCACGGGTATGTTGAAAAACCCGGTGCATCTTGAGGATAGGGATTGTCATAGACGGGAGAGGGTGGGAAAGTATTGTAAGAGTTGAAGTATGAATTTGTTGAATTGCAAAATGGAAAAAATCTAAATTGTGTATCGTCGATATCAAAACCACACCGCTCACAAGTACACCATTGACATGTTTGAAAACCATGCCATGGTCGCCCACACCGGCCGCAAGACGAATCCATGAAGAATTATAGAGAAGAGGGGTAAAGAAAAGAATTAAACATAATAGAGGATAAAGAGGAAAATTTTTGGTGCAAAACTTGTGAAAAAGAAATGCTTTTTATGATTTTTCAAATGTTTTTGGGGTTTTTGGAAAATTTTGACACGAAAAATAACGTTCACAAGTGAATGGATCCCAAAAAGCAACGCGTCTCTCACAGAAGACCGTTAATCTTTACGAAAAGAGCCGGCAGCGGCGCCATTTTAATATTGAGGTTTTGTATGGTAAGAAAGTTAAGTTCTCGGTATCTTAACGAATTGATTTCCGGCTTAAAGTATGACTCTATTGTTTTTGGTGAAAAAGAATATTTTGGTTGTTTTTAAAATAAAAGTGCGAAACTTTAAAGTAAAGGTGCAATTAAAATAAATCTAATTCTAACTTAAAGTAAAGTGCAAGTAAGTAAAAGCTTGACTGAAATTAAAAGGCACTTAAAGTAAATAACGCAAACTTAAATCTATCTAAGGCAAACTTAAAACGCAACCTAAACTTAAACTAAGGCAAAGCTAAAATAAATCTAAGGAAAAATTAACTTAAAGTGCGACTAAGGAAAAGGCGGGAAAAATAAAGCTTGAAAATAAAAATCAAAGACAAAAATTAAAAAGAACCTGAATACAGCTCATTCGGAATAATCATTTGTTCGTAACAATCACTCATCTGGAATGTCACCTTCGTTCGGAATGATTCTTCTTCGCTCGAAATATTACCAAAATCCTTGATCCGGAACAAATTATTCTGAATATGTCACTTATCCAAAACAATCCTTCGTTCGGAACTTATGCTGATTCAAAACTTCTGATTCGGAGCTTCCTAAACAAGCCTGGTTCGGAACTCTTGATCCGGAAGTTTTCCGAATAAACAAGAAGACTTGGTTCATAAATTGGTTCGGAAGTTCCCTTGGTTCGGAACTTTAAATACTTCCGAATGAAGTTTCTGATTCGGAACTTTTCTGAAGTTCTTGGTTCGGAATACTTCCGAATAAACCTCTCTGGTTCTTGATTCGGAATTCTTCGGAATGAACAAGAAGTGTTGATTCAGAACTCTTCCGAGTGAAGCACTCTGGTTCGGAACTTTTGATCCGGAACTCTTCCGGATGAACTCCTTGATTCGGAAGTCTTCCGAGTGAACTAGAAGCTTTGATTCGGAACTCTTCCGAGTGAACTGGCTTGATTCGGAAGTCTCGGAAGTTCACTGGTTCGGAAGTTCCTGATTCGGAACTTCTTCCGAATGAAGTTTCTGATTCGGAACTTTTCCCAAAGTCTGATTCGGAACTCTCGTTCGGAACTTCTTGACTCGGAAGTTTCTGGTCTTGGGATCCTTGGATCGGAAGTTTTCCTTGTGACCAAGAGTTAATCCGGAACTTACCTGGGAATCACAGTAACAGAAACAAACACCCCCGAAGAACAAGGAAATACAGTAACACGAATCTAATAACAATTTAACCAAAAATCAAACATAAGATTAAACCAAACTAATAACAAAACATCCAATAATCATAAACAAACTATCCAAATCAATAAAACTAACAAATCTAACCACAATAATCAAAACCCACTTTGATCAAAATAAGAGCATGAACATGAACATAAACATAAACATAAAAATCAAAGATCAAGAAAGGTAGATAGGAGATGAACAATAAAGATAAAGATAAAGATTGACAAGAATTAAATGGAAACTTACTTGAAAATAAATGGTAATTAAGGTGCAAGACAATTAATGTAAATGGACATGAAATTAAATGTGCATAAATTTAAAGTGGAAGAAATGGTTTGTCAAGCCACCCAACAAAGAAAAATGATTAATTAGCTAAACTATATATAGGGGAGGATTAGGAAGCTTCCTCCCCTCCTTCCTTTCTTCTTAATTGCGTCATTAGGTCCTTAAGCCTTTAATCTTCATTAATTGCACCATTAGTCCTTTATTCTTCTAATCTTCTTTAAACTTGGACTCTAATGACTTGTGGCTCGGGATTTCTTTTGAACTCGTCTTTTAATTCTTCAATAAAATAGACTTGAGTTCTTCGGCTTTAAGTAAACTTCCGTCTTTCGACTTTTTCTTCGATAAATCTTCAGATTTGGTCTTGGACTTCCGTTCTTTTTGCACTCTTGACTTCTCGACTTCATCTTTCATCTTTTTCTTCAATAAAAGCCCGTGAATGCCCGTGTTTTATCCACTTTTCACCTTTTCGTCCTAAATCACAACAAAAACACAAACCATGCATAATTCCGACATAAAAGACATAAAATACACGTTTTGGCTTGGTTATTATTGTAATTAAGTGGTAAAAAGGATAGGTGTTTACACACCTATCAGAAGGACTTAATGGTGCAATTAAGAAGAAATGAAGGAGGGGAGGAAGCTTCCTCTAACCATCTCCCTAATCCCCTATAAATAGCCTTCATATTCGTTTCATTAGTTTTTGTTGGCTAGAGTGACACTAGTTCTTCCATCCTTTTAATTACTTGCTCTTTAAATACATGTCAATTTAAATACTTGTCTTGCACTTTTAATACCTTTAATTTCCAAGTAAGTGTTCTTTAATTTTCTTGTTTTTATCTCTCATTCTACCTTTCTTTCTATGCTTTAATCTTTGTTTACATGCTTATTGTGTTGCTATTTGATTAAAGATTATCTTTTTATGCTTTTGATTGTTTTGGATTATTGATTCTTATAGCTTATGTGTGTTTATTTTCAAGTTTCTAAAGTTTTTATAAAAGTTGTTTTTATATAAAAGTTTGTTTTCGTAAATCTTTTCATTTCGTGTTTTAAAAGTCTTTAAATTTCAGCTTATTAGTTTTTCTTATACTTGTTTTGCTTAGGATTTTAGGTGTGAGCTTATTTGAGTTATAGCTTATTTCTTTAGCTTATTTTTCATCCCTTTCACCGTATTCCGATCTTACAAATTGGAAAAGGGTTTAGTATTCCGACCATAGCTCCATTGCTTGGTCGGAAAAGGGCTTTGGTATTCCGATCAGGGTGGGCTTTGAATATTCCGATTAGGAGTTGTGACAGCATTCCGATTGGTGGTCCATTCCTCATTCCGATCGAGGTGCTCGTTTGGTATTCCGATAAGAATAGGTGACAATATTAAGATCCTAGGGTTCCGATTAGCATTCCGACCAGGGTCTATTCCATATTCCGATCAGAGGTAAGTAAACATTCCGATCAGGGTGCTTTTGGTTATTCCGATCGGAGGTAGGTGACAGCTTTCCGATCTTGGGGTTCCGATCAACATTCCGATAGGGTGGTTTGTGTACATTCCGATTGCTGTCTGATCGGAATATATTCCGATTAGGTTTATTTTCATCTTTTGTCTTGTTTAATTTTTAAGTTTACGTTTTAATACTTTGTCATTTTAATTCTCGTCAAGCTTTTAACTTTAAGTCATTTAATTAATTTACTTTTCAAAGTTTTAATATTGCACCCTTTCTTTTAATTAGATTTAGATTTGTTTTAACGCCCATTTTATTTTACGTCATTTTACTTTAACGTCATTTACATTTACGTCTTTGCACTTTTATTTTTAAAATCAACCAAAAATATTTGTTTTACCAAATTCAACTGAGTCGTGCTTTGAACCGGGAATCAATTCGTTAAGATATCGAGAACAAGAACTTAAAACTTTAAACGGGGTGTCAAAACCTAGTTATTAAAATTAAATTAATTAAACATGACTAATAATTAATTAAATTAATCATGGACTTAGGTTAATATTATTTATGAAATAATACATGTTTTAGCCTAAGTATTTTAATTATTTAATTTAGACTATAGTATTAATTAATTATTTAAACATTGACTATAATTAATTAATAAACATGACTTAGGTTATAATTAATATAATATTAATACATGCTTAACCTAAGTATTTTATACACCTTAGTTTAATTAAATCATGCTTATATTTAATTAAATCGTATAACCTGTAGTTTATTTAATTAACATGATATTATTAATAAACTATACCAATAATCACATGACTTACGTTATTTAATCAGTAAACTTATGCTTATATTATTAGCTTATTAATTCAGCTTATTTCTAAATATCAAAACTTTCTAATTCAGGAAACTTACTATTTTTGAAAACTTTCTATTTTTAGAAACTGATCAATTTTTAGAAGTTAGTCTATTTTTGGAAACCTTCTATTTTTGGAAAGTTTCTATTTTTGGAAACTTTCTATTTTAGGAAACCTGCTATTTTTAAAAAGTTACTTATTATTACACATAAAGTATAATAATACAAGAAATACAAGTAATACTTAATCAGAATACATCGAATACATGATAAACACAGCATAATCTTAAAATCAGTAAAACAAGACAAGAACATATAAAACAAGCTAAGACACGATATAATCAGTTAAGTACTCAGTAAAAAGAATACTTATACATGTCCCTTATTTTATTTAGCATTAGTGAGATAGAAGTAGGACTTTCATTCTTTCGTCTTCTTCGTTCACTGAACATAAGGTACGAATTTCCCGTCCCTTCAGTATGGACTTTCTTTCCTTATTAGGATTCCTCGTTTGCAGCCAACTGTTTTCCCAGTATTGTTTTATATATTTGATTACTTATGTTAGTTTATGATCCTAAGCCATATACATGCATGACTAGTGTCACCTAGTTATGGAGGTACCATAACCATAACACTAGAGGCACTAGTGTTATGACTTCCCCACTGCAAAGTGATTGCTCGTGGCATCCCTTTACAGCTTTGGCCATTATATTATATTATTATGTGGGGCGTATGGGTGCATCCTAGTTACATGTTTTACCAGTATTACCAGAGTGAATGCGATGTGTGCCTTGCATCCTTCACTAGGAGTTGATCCCTCCTACCCAGACTAATTAATTAGAGGCAACCCCTCTAATTACATGACGAGGTCTCCCCTCCAAGTATTCATGCACGGTGGAACCTCATGACCTATGTGGGCTATTGGCTAATTAATACAGATTTTACATAAAAACATAAGTCTTTTCAAACTATAAAACCATTTTTATGAACATGTTCCAGGTTACTTACGACTTATACATTTTCGCTGCTATTAGTCTTTGATGCTTATGTTATTCCACGATATACTTGTATATCCGTGCACTGAGCGTTATGCTCAGCCGTTTTCCTTTCATGTTCTCAAATGGCAGGTACTCAAGGGCGCTCGTAGACTTTAAGCGTACGTGCATATGGATTGAAAGCTATCTAGCCTTCTCTACTTTATGCATTTCATCATACATTTTGCTACTTATTTCTTTAGACATTGTTTAGTCCTTTTCCTTTACAATACTTATGTTTGTGTGTGATGAGCTTATACTTGGACTACCGATGTTTGTTTCCGGTATTTCCATTCATGGTCATTTAATGTTTTTTTAAGACATTTACCTTGTATGCTTTGATGGCACGCCATAATCACGCGTGATATTACATTTACCAAAATGGGGTGTTACATTATGTAGTTATATTGCTTGAAATATTGTTTGCTAAAGGTATCTAGGTGGTGATCTAGACTATTATGTACAATTACTTGTACTTAACTTTGTATAGTTTTTTCTTACCATTCTTAGGTATTATTACGTCTTTAAAGTACGGTTTACAACTTGTTTATAATCCATAATGACTTATTCATATGTATTCTTCATTCATAGTTTATGATTCTTCAGTTTAAAACTCATTTAAAGGGATTCTAGGGTTTCTAAGGGAATTTAGGGCATTATAGTTATATTTGAGATGTTCTTATTCATAATGTACTTGTTAAATTAGTTTTAGATCCTAGACTTGATATATATACATTATATTTTCAACATATAGGAATATGTTGAAGTGGCAGTTTAGGTTGTGAGAAACAATTCATCTTACCAAGTAAGGCATAAAAAGCAAAAATTTCTAATGGATTTTACACTTTCATTAAATCATAGCATATAACATATATGTGAAACTTATGGGTTGTCATATATATATCATGTTTCAAGCAAAGGGTTTTTCGAAAATAAAATTAAGCCGGACTAAAACGATATGAAATTTGATTTATTATAAGCTTATTCTTGCACGGTCATATGTGGCAACAAATAAGTCGCCCTTACATGGTTTTAAATCTAACTCACACCGTGACTAGCAAGAATCAAGTTTATAATGTGTTTTCAATTTTAAAGATGTAAAATTTTGTTAATGACGTAATTGGCAAAAGTACTATCTAGTTGCAAGGATAAGGTTCAGGGAGACTCATCAAGACTTCGGTCTTGTAGATACAATTACCCTTTAATGTCGGACTATTTGTAGTTTCCTTACCTTGTATACTATTTAAAAAGCCACGAATGGGCTATGGTTTGAATAATTCTAATCATTCTTTATTCTTGTCCCGTGATAGAATTAAACTTCTTTCAATGGAAAACATGTTGAATCGTCAATTTTTATGATATCACTAATTATACAATTGATTTGTGAGTTAAATAAGTGATATTTATAATTAACTATTTTAAGTAATTTTTTTTAGTTTTCATGATACAAAGATGTTGCATGCTTCTTTGTACATGTTTTAGAATTGTCAAAATAATACCCTTTACAATAAGTTATTTTGCCATCCAACTCGTAAAAGCACTTGCACTTACACTTTCACCGTACGTGAGACTGTGGTGATTTTGTAACCCAGGTGATATAATACACTCAGTTGTGAGACGTCGGTGCTATATAATCACAGTTTTTGGTTGGACGACTTAAGCAAATTAAGATTGGCGAGACCTTAACTCGTGGAAATAGATGGGATAAACATGCTCACTTTACACTTTTGAATTTGTCACAAGTGATGTACATAAAGTAGAATCCCATAATTCTAGAAGTTGTATTGGATGAAATTATTGAACGCCAATTACCCCTTGAATACCATCATCACTAGTAGATCAACTGGGGTGGTAGTGGTATGTCTTGGTGGATTCTAGCTTTTAGAAAATTAATTGTTTAATTATAAACATGGGTAAGCATAAAATTATCACATAATATTAAAATTGAGTTTTGTGATTCTTTTAAAAGATAATTGCAATGAAGTTTCATAAACTTATGTTTGTTCGACAAACAAAGTCTCTTTTTCTTATAAGAAAGAGACATGTACCTATTATTTTTCCTTGTTAGAGAAAGCTATTAATAGGTGCGATTGGATTATTGTAATTATAAATCTTTAAGCGAACTTAAATGTTTAAAAAGATTTGCACAACTTATTATTTCAAGTAGATCTCATTACTCTTATTTGAGTTTTTGAGAATATTCAAACTAATAAGTTTCTTAGCAAACTCTAGGCAAGCAATGCTTCTTTTGTTTTTTTACATATCAATACCCCTTATGGCTATAATCGCTAAGAACAAAAACAAGTGATTTGTTTGCTTATTGTGATTATAATAACTAGCTTTATTTATATTAGTTATTATGTTTCAACCCAATGTAGGATACCCTTATTGAATGGTAGGCCTAATATGGAGGAAATTGCATGTCAGTTTCAAGTTAATGAAAGCATGATAAATAGTCTTTCATCTACATGGTAGAATTTCATATACTCTTTATAATACATAAGTAATTGTTACTTATGGGCATTTAAAGTGAGCAGGAAAGTACATAAATCGCTATTGTGCTTTTCGCTAGTGAAGTAACCTTTTTAATGTTGTCAAATCCAGTGGGAGCATTGCGTTTTACTACCGAAGATACATTAATATAATATTATCTAATTCAGTGAGATACTTTCAAAATATGAAGATTCGTAGTTTTAAGGATAATTGCATCCTGTTTTATATGATAATCACTGTAAAACCCGCATGCTTTTACCATGAATAGTACCCTTATGATCGTACGTACAAGATTAAAACTTTCCTTATTTAGCATGATTACATTTCACGATTAGGAAATTACAAGTATTACATACGTGTTATTACAAGATAAGTATTTTATACGTATTAATGCACTATAATTATTTTAACAATAATTATAATCACGAACATACGAACATGAAAACATGAACGTAAATAATCACGAGCTTAATATTATGTATTTACGTATATTTATTACGATTACGAATAAATATATTACGACTCGAACAATAACTAAATAAAACACGTAAACACGACACGAGAACACACAATATTTTAGAACACGGAAAACACCGGGTTTCCCCTTGGTGGGCCCATGTAGCCGCGGCACACACACAAGGAAGGAGGGTGCCCACAAGCCCATATTTGGTTTAATTAATAAAAACTAAAACTACAGAGTTTTTCATAAAAATAGTTTTATAGAAAAATTAAAAACCCTAGCTCCTTTGGACCCCATAGCCGCGACACCTACACAAGACAAAGGGGAATTCTATTTTGATTTTTGGATCTTGGTTAATTGGTTCGTGTTCCTGTTATTTTCAATCACACGTCAAGGTAAAACACAAAACCTTAATCTTTAATCTTTTATTTAATTATGTTTATGATTACATCTATGAAAACAATTAAATAAACATGTTATGAGATTAATTAAAACATGGAAAAAGGGGGTTTTGTTTGGTTGTTTGGTTCGGCAGCCAATCGAGAGTCAAAGACTCTCGGTGTCCCTTGTTAACCACAACCGAGACCCCTATTGGGCTCGGTGTGGGTCTCGGCATAGCAGCAAGCACCACCGGCTTGCGCCTGTGGCTGTTTGTGTCAGACGGGGGAGCAGCGAGGCAGCGGCAGCAGCCGCCGCCGCAGCTATGGCTGTGGGTAGTGGTTGGTGGTGGGGTTTGGTTCGGGCCGGTTCACGGGTTTACGGGTCCGGTTCATGATATGTTTAGTTTTAAAACACGGGTTCGGTTCACAGGTTATTTTTCAAGATTAACTATTTATTTTTACAAGTTAAATAATTAAAAGATTAATTAAATTAATTTATCATGCTAAGTAATTAATTTAATTTAGACATGACTTAGGTTATATTATTATTAATAATAATGCATGATTTTAACCTAAGTATTTTTATTAGTTAATTTAGACTAAGAAATTAATTGATTATTTAAACATGACTTATAATTAATTAGTTTTCATGACTTAGGTTATCTTAATAATAAATATTAATACATATTTTAACCTAAGTATTGTTACTTTTTATTTAATTAAATCATGTTATATTTAATTAAATCTTATAACCTATAGTTTATTTAATTTACATGTAATAATTAATAAACTATACTATATATCACATGACTTAGAATATTAATCAGTAAAACTTAAGCTTATATATTATTAGCTTAATAATCCAGCTTATTTCTAATTATAGAAACTTTCTATTTTTAGAAACTTATTTAAGTAAGGCAGCTAATCTATTTATGTAAACTTTCTATTTTTAGAAACATATTTAATTAAGGCAGCTAATCTATTTATGGAAACTTTCTATTTTTGGAAACTTTCTATTTTTGGAAACAATCTATTTTTGGAAACTTTCTATTTTTGGAAACTTTCTATTTTAGGAAACCTGCTATTTTTAGAAAGTTACTTATTATTACACAACAAGTATAATATTACAAGAAATACAAGTAATACTTAATCAGAATAGACAAAATACATGATAAACGCAGTATAAAGCTAAAATCAGTAAAACAAGACATGAACATATAAAACAAGTTAAGATATGACATAAAATCAGTTACGTACTCAGTAATCAGATACTTATACACGTATATTATTTATGTAGCAATAGTGATATGAAGTAGGACTCTCTTCCGTTCGTCTTCTTCGTTTACTGGACACAAGGTACGAATTCTCCGTCCTTTCAGTATGGACATTCTTCCTTATTAGGATTCCCCGTATGTAGCCAACTGTTTTCCCCAGTATATGTTTTATATGTTTAGATTGCTTATTTTTAATTAGATACCTAAAGCCATATACATGCATGACTAGTTTCACCTAGTTATGGAGGTACCATAACCATAACACTGGAGGAACCGGTGTCATGACTTCACCACGACGGAGTGATAGCTCGTGGCGTCCCTTCAGGTTTTGGCCATATTATTATTATTATCATGTGGGGCGTATGGGTGCATCCTAAGTTACATGTTTTCCGCAGATTATTCAGGTGAATGTGGTGTGTGCCTTGCATCCTTCACAAGGAGTTGATCCCTCCTACCCAAAACTCATATATAAATTAGAGGCAAACCCTCTAATTTGCATGACGAGGTCACCCCTTCAAGTATTCATGCACGTTGATATTTCATGATCTATATTGGCTAATGGTAAACATGTTAAACAGTTTTTATAAGATAAACATAAGGCTTTTCAAACTATAAAACCAGTTTTACTAAGATATACCAGGTTATACATGACTTAGTCTTTTCCGCTGCTTTATGCTTATATGCTTATATTATTCATGCTATACTTGAGCGTTATGCTCAACCATTTTTCCTTTCATGTTCCTAAAACGACAGGTACTCAAGGACGCTCGTAGAGTTTAAGCGTACGTTCATATGGATTGGAAGCTTCCTAGCCTTCATTACTTTATGCATTTCATTATACTTTGATACTCATTTCCATGGACATTGTTTAGTCCTTTTCATTTACAGTACTTATGTTTGTGTTAGTTGAGTTCTACTTTTGGGGTACCGATGTTTGTTTCCGGTATTTCCTTTATGGTCATGTGATGTTTTATACATTTATCCTTGTATGCTTTGATGACACGCCATAATTACGCATGACATTCTATTTACCAAAATGGGGTGTTACAATTATGGTATCAGAGCCAAGGATTCGACCTGTAGGCTCTCAAAACACGACCTGTGATTAGTGGGTAGTCACTATGGTCTTCCTAGAACTGACAGTCGGTTTTCATGCATTCATCATTTTCATGCATACATATATATGTCATTGTCGCAGGTTTATAACTAAGTAACGGTTGGTACAGGACTGGCCCTATTTAGTCGCATGTGCTTTTATCGAAACTTTTAACTTTGGGACCGACCCATTCGCGTCCCCTCGCCATGTCTTTTGTTTTGAGTGAACTGACCATAGGCGTTCACTCTCGCGCATACAAAAGTTTTCATAAATTTGCATCATGCATTCATGTATAAATTTTCTTTCATAAATTTTTTCTCATGATTTATTGGTATAATCTTTTTTTCATGTATATAGTTTATGTTTTGATCAGTTTAATCATGTATTTTATGTTATACTGTCAGATGGTTCTCACACGCGAGCAGGAACAACTCAATGCAGCAATCCAAGCTGCAATGCAAGCTATGCTTCCTCAGCTGAGGAACGAAATCAGGGTTGAGGTGCAGGCTGCCAACAATCAGCAGCAACACCCAGTACCTCCTCCTCCTCCAGCAACATTGGTCACACGGCTAGAGAGATTCAATAAGCTACGCCCTCGAGCTTTCGAGAGAATAGATAGCCCCAGTGAAGCTGAAAGCTGGTTGGCTCACATTGAGAAGATATTCGATGCTATGGGTTAGGACCCCGTCTTCAAGTCGAGGTTGGCCTGCTATCGGTTCGAAGGTGATGTGCTATCATGGTGGACGGCACTGAAGTAGTCTGAGGGAGGTGATAATTGGGTGGCTGGTTTGACTTGGGCTCAGTTCAGGGATTTGGTGATGGGACAGTTCTTTCCCAAGGCTGAGCAAGACAAGCTGAAGAGAGAGTACCATGGAATTCGACAGAGAGCTGGGGAGAATAGCAACGAGTTCATGTAGCGCTTTCTTTGCTTAGCTGGTTTTCTTGATGCAGCAGCAGGTACTCCCGAAGAGCAAGCACACCACTTCCGGTGGGCTCTTCGTACATCGGTCGCAAAGAACCTGGGGTGTGCTACGTTCAACACGGTGGCACAAGTGGCCGATGCAGCACGTAAGCTGGAGATGCTGCAAGAAAGTGAAGAGTTCGGGGAAGCAGAGAGACCCGAGAAGAGGTAAACATTCGTATTCAGCGGTGAACAAACCGTATTCCTTTCAGCATATGTTAATATTTACATCTCTGTTAAACTGTAACTTCCAGGCAGAAGATTAGGGACTGGTCTCAGTCGGATACTCAGCAACAGCCTACTCAGCCTAAGGGAAACGGTCAGACTCACGACCGTTCGGCTACGGATAGGCGTGGTGGTAATGATAATTACCGTAACAACGTTGGACACTCCAACATCAGCAGGTCCAAATACTTACTCACTTTCTTATGATTACATGCTATATTTCTTAATTCTGACACATTAGAGAATCTTCTATCAGGAATCATGGTAACTGGAGGGACCAGAACCAGAGAGGTTCACAGCCTAACCATCCAGCTATCACTGGTATTCTATCTTACGAATTATTCGCATTGTCCTTTGTACCTATTATCATGTCTCATGTATATTGTTCTTATTAGGCTCTCAGCCAGTCAGGACACCTGCTGGAGGATATACCCATCCTCTTTGCACTACCTGCAACCGTAGGCACCCAGGGCCATGTCGCCGTAACAGCGACGCATGCTTCAAGTATGGTCTTCCTGGCCATCACATGAAGGACTGCCGCAATGGCGAGATGGAGGGCACATCGGGACATGCTGATACCAAGCCGCCTCCTACTAGTGGACGCGTTTACACGACATCTCGCGATCAGACCAACAAGTATACAGTTACCATCACTGGAATCTTGTATATGTATGGTCAAGCTGCATGTGTTCTTTTTGACACGGGTGCTACTCACTCGGTCATTTCTACTGCTTATGCTAAGACTGTTAGGATACTCCCCATGCCACTAGAGAATGTACTGAATATTTCCACGCCTTTAAGAGACTCTGTACGCATAACCCATGTGTACAAGAGCCTTTCCTTAGAGTTTGATGACAAGATTCGTCCTATTGACGCACTTCCACTGGACATGAATGATTTCGACATGATATTGGGCATGGACTGGCTATCCAAGCATCATGCTACCATAGACTGCCATTCATATCGAGTCATCTTCGGTGATGTTAATGCACCAGAGTACATTCACAACGGGTTCGTACCCGGAAGGTCTGTACAAATCATATCAACCCTGCAAGCACGTGCATTACTTTTACATGGTTGTCAGGGCTATATAACTACTTTTCATGACATGGATGCTGAATCCCTATAATTTCAGAATCAGCCGATAGTGTCAGAATTTCCAGATGTATTTCCAGAAGAACTTCCGGGCATACCACCTGCACGTGAAGTAATATTTAAAATCGAGCTCATCCCAGGAGCTGAGCTGATTTCCAAGGCTCCTTATCGCATGGCTCCCATAGAGTTGAAGGAGCTGAAGGATCAATTGCAAGAACTTCTAGAACGAGGCTTCATTCGACCGAGCGAATCTCCATGGGGCGCACCGGTCTTATTCGTTAAGAAGAAGGACGGCAGTATGCGTCTTTGCATAGACTATCGCGAGCTCAATAAGATTACCATCAGGAATAGGTATCCACTACCACGCATAGACGATCTGTTTGACCAACTCCAAGGGGCCAAACATTTCTCCAAGATTGATCTAAGGTCGGGCTATCATTAGCTACGGGTTAAAGAGCAGGACATCACCAAGACTGCTTTCTGTACACGCTATGGCCACTACGAATTTGTAGTCATGCCATTTGGACTTACCAATGCTCCAGCAGTGTTCATGGATTTAATGAACAGAATCTTCCATGAATTTCTGGACAAGTTCGTCATTGTTTTCATTGACGACATCCTAATATTCTCTAAGTCCAAGGAGGAACACGAAGACCATCTTCGTACTGTATTACAGATTCTTCGCCAGAAGCAGCTGTATGCTAAATTCTCTAAGTGTGAGTTCTGGTTAGACAAGGTGGCATTCTTATGTCACATTGTATCAGCAGAAGGAATCACGATGGATCCAGCAAAGGTTGAGGCTATTACCAAGTAGCCAAGACTGACATCAGCGACTGAAGTCCGCAGTTTCCTAGGCTTAGATGGTTACTACCGTAGGTTCGTGGAGAACTTATCCTGTTTAGGACTACCATTGACCAAACTGATGCGGAAAGAGGAGAAATTCGTCTGGACTGAAGAAAGAGAGAAGAGCTTTGAAGATCTAAAGCAGAAGTTAGTATCTGTGCCAATTCTTACTCTCCCATCTGGTACAGGTGGATTTCAGATCTATAGTGATGCAACAGGAAAAGGGACTTGACTGTGTTCTCATGCAACATGGGAAAGTGATCGCGTACACTTCACGGCAGCTTAAGCCTTATGAGGAAAATTACCCGTAAGCATGACTTGGAACTTGCAGCAGTTGTGTTCGCTTTGAAGATATGGAGGCACTACTTGTATGGAGAATCATGTGACATTTTCACGGACCACAAGAGCTTGAAGTACATCTTCACTCAACGTGAATTGAACATGAGACAGAGGAGATGGTTAGAGCTGTTGAAGGATTATGACATTAATCTGCAGTATCATCCCGACAAGGCAAATGTAGTGGCAGATGCACTTAGTAGGAAGTCCGGAATGATCAACGGCATTGAGATAAAGGAGGAAATTATTAGAGACTTGGAGCGATTAGACATGGAGATCATGGTACGTGGACAGCACGGTTACTGGGCTAATATTAGAGTAGAACCTGAGTTACTCTCTAAGATCAAGGAAGCTCAGAAGGATGATGGTGAAATCTGGGCGATAATTCAGAATTTGGAGAAGTAGACAGAATTTCGAGTAGACGCAGATGGTATCTTATGGCAGGGCACGAGACTTTGTGTTCCTGATGATCAAGAACTCCGGGAAGCATTGTTAGCTGAGGCTCATAGCTCCCCATTCTCCATTCATCCTGGTTCGACCAAGATGTACCATGACATCAAGCAATACGTTTATTGGAATGGAATGAAACAGGATGTTGCGACTTACGTTTCCAAATGTCTTACCTGTCAGCAGGTTAAGATCGAGCATCAGCGATCTGGCAGTCTTCTTCAACCGTTAGATATTCCAGAGTAGAAGTGGGACAAAATCACCATGGATTTTGTTACCGGTCTTCCGCCGACAAAGAGGAAGCACGATGCGATTTGGGTCATCGTTGATCGTCTTACCAAGTTAGCTCATTTCTTACCGATCCGCAAGGAAGATTCGGCCAGTAAACTCGCCGATACTTACAAGAAGGAGATCATGAGACTTCATGGTGCTCCATCCAGCATCGTCTCAGACAGAGATCCACGGTTCACTTCGCGATTCTTGAGAAGTCTGTAGAAAGCTTGGGGTACAAAACTTAAGCTTAGCACGGCTTTTCATCCTCAAACAGATGGGCAATCGGAGCGAACGATTCAGACATTAGAAGACATGTTGAGGTCATGTGCGTTGGAATAGACGGGTGATTGGGACGACTACATCTGTTTGGTAGAGTTTGCATACAACAACAGTTAGCATGAAAGTATCAAGTGTGATCCATTCGAAATGTTGTATGGCAGAAAGTGTCGCGCCCCAATATGCTGGGATCAGGTTGATGAGCGAACACTTGATGGACCAGAAAGGATTGAGTTGACCAACGAGAAGGTCGCAGTAGCTAAGCAGAAACTGCAAGAAGCACGGTCACGTTAGAAGAGTTATGCCGACAAGCATCGTAGGGACTTACACTTTAACGTAGGAGATCACGTTTTCCATAAGGTTTCACAGGCACGTGGTGTTTGACGTTTTGGAATCAAAGGGAAGCCCAGTCCTCGATTCATCGGACAGTTTGAGGTCATTGAGCGAGTCGGTGAAGTATCTTACCGTTTAGCGTTACCTCCGCAGCTTTCTCATGTTCACGATGTTTTTCATGTGTCCTTACTCAGAGGGTACAAGTATCATCCCCTTCACATGATTCAGTATCCACTGGAACAGATTCGTGAAGATCTCACTTTCATAGAAGAACCCGAACGAGTTCTTGACAGACAAGAACGAGTCATGAGGAGGAAGACGATTCCATTCGTCAAAATCATTTGGAGGGATCATACCGAGCGGGAAGCCACTTGGGAAACAGAGGAGTCTATCCGGGCTTCTTACCCTCATTAAATATTTTGAATTCGGGTATGTTCTTCTTTTCCAGTTTACATTATCTATAATTCAGGGACGAATTATTCTTTTTAGGGGGGAAGAGTTGTAAAACCCGCATGCTTTTACCATGAATAGTACCCTTATGATTGTACGTACACTATTAAAACTTTCCTTATTTAGCACGATTACGTTTCACGATTAGGAAATTACAAGTATTACGTACGTGTTATTACACGATAAGTATTTTATGCGTATTAATGCACGATAATTATTTTAACAATAATTATAATCACGAACATACGAACATGAAAACATGAACGTAAATAATCATGAGCTTAATATTATGTATTTACGTATATTTATTATGATTAGAAGTAAATATATTACGACTCGAACAATAACTAAATAAAACACGTAAACACGACACGAGAACACGCAATATTTTAGAACACGGAAAACACCGGGTTTCTCCTTGGTGGGCCCATGTAGCCGCGGCACACACACAAGGAAGGAGGGGGCCTACAAGCCAATTTTTGGTTTAATTAATAAAAACTAAAACTACAGAGTTTTTCATAAAAATAGTTTTACAGAAAATTAAAAACCCTAGCTCCTTAGGACCCCATAGCCGCGGCACCTACACAAGACAAAGGGGAATTCGATTTTGATTTTTGGATCTTGGTTAATTGGTTCGGTGTTCGTGTTATTTTCAATCACACGTCAAGGTAAAACACAAAACCTTAATCTTTAATATTTTATTTAATTATGTTTATGATTAGATCTATGAAAACAATTAAATAAACATGTTATGAGATTAATTAAAACATGGAAAAGGGGGGGTTTTGTTTGGTTTTTTGGTTCGACAGCCAACCGAGAGTCAAAGACTCTCGGTGTCCCTTGTTAACCACAACTGAGACCCCTATTGGGCTCAGTGTGGGTCTCAGCGCAGCAGCAAGCACCACCGTCTTGCGCCGGTGGCTGTTTGTGTCAAATGGGGGAGCAGCGAGGCAGCGGCAGCAGCCGCCGCCGATGGCAGGCAGCCACCAGCTGCCACCGCAGCTATGGATGTGGGTGGTGGTTGGTGGTGGGGTTTGGTTCGGGCCGGTTCACGGGTTTACGGGTCCGGTTCATGACATGTTTAGTTTTAAAACACGGGTTCGGTTCACGGGTTATTTTTCAAGATTAATTATTTATTTTTACAAGTTAAATAACTACAAGATTAATTAAATTAATTTAACATGCTAAGTAATTAATTTAACTTGGACATGACTTAGGTTATATTATTATTTATAATAATACAGGATTTTAACCTAAGTATTTTTATTAGTTAATTTAGACTAAGAAATTAATTAATTATTAAAACATGACTTATAATTAATTAATTTTCATGACTTAGGTTATATTAATAATAAATATTAATACATGTTTTAACCTAAGTATTATTACCTTTTATTTAATTAAATCATGTTGTATTTAATTAAATCATGTTATATTTAATTAAATCTTATAACCTATAGTTTATTTAATTTACATGTAATAATTAATAAACTATACTATATATCACATGACTTAGAATATTAATCAGTAAAACTTAAGCTTATATATTATTAGCTTAATAATCCAGCTTATTTCTAATTATGGAAACTTTCTATTCTTAGAAACTTATTTAAGTAAGACAGCTAATTTTTTTATGGAAACTTTCTATTTTTAGAAACATATTTAATTAAGGCAGCTAATCTATTTATGTAAACTTTCTTTTTTTGGAAACTTTCTATTTTTGGAAGCAATCTATTTTTGGAAACTTTCTATATTTGGGAACTTTCTATTTTAGGAAACGTGCTATTTTTAGAAAGTTACTTCTTATTACACACAAAGTATAATAATACAAGAAATACAAGTAATACTTAATCAGAATAGACAGAATACATGATAAACGCAGTATAAAGCTAAAATCAGTAAAACAAGACATGAACATATAAAACAAGCTAAGATATGACATAAAATCAGCTACGTACTCAGTAATCAGATACTTATACACGTATGTTATTTATGTAGCATTAGTGATATCGAAGTAGGACTCTCTTCCGTTCGTCTTCTTTGTTCACTGGACACAAGGTACGGATTCTCCGTCCTTTCAGTATGGACATTCTTCCTTATTAGGATTCCCCGTATGCAGCCAACTGTTTTCCCCAGTATATGTTTTATATGTTTTGATTGCTTATGTTTAATTAGATACCTAAAGCCATATACATGCATGACCAGTTTCACCTAGTTATGGAGGTACCATAACCATAACACTGGAGGCACCAGTGCTATGACTTAACCACGACGGAGTGATAGCTCGTGGCGTCCCTTTAGGTTTTGGCCATATTATTATTATTATCATGTGGGGCGTATGGGTGCATCCTAGGTTACATGTTTTCAGCAGATTATTCAGGTGAATGTGGTGTGTGCCTTGCATCCTTTACAAGGAGCTGATCCCTCCTACCCAAAACTTATATATAATTTAGAGGCAACCCCTCTAATTTGCATGACGAGGTCACCCCTCCAAGTATTCATGCACGTTGATATTTCATGACCTATATTGGCTAATGGTAAACATGTTAAACAGTTTTTATAAGATAAACATAAGGCTTTTCAAACTATAAAACCAGTTTTACTAAGATATACTAGGTTATCCAGGACTTAGTCTTTTTCACTGCTTTATGCTTATATGCTTATATTATTCATGCGATACTTGTATATCCGTGCACTGAGCGTTATGCTCAGCCATTTTTCCTTTCATGTTCCTAAAACGGCAGGTACTCAAGGACGCTCGTAGACTTTAGGCGTACGTGCATATGGATTGGAAGCTTCCTAGCCTTCATTAATTTATGCATTTCATTATACTTTGATACTCATTTCCATGGACATTGTTTAGTCCTTTTTATTTACAGTACTTATGTTTGTGTGTGTTGAGTTCTACTTCTGGGGTACCGATGTTTGTTTCCGGTATTTTCTTTATGGTCATGTGATGTTTTATACATTTATCCTTGTATGCTTTGATGACTCGCCATAATTACGCGTGACATTCCATTTATCAAAATGGGGTGTTACAATCACTTTTGAAGTATTTTCCATTAATTATTATGCATGATTTCTTATAAAACTATATGGTTGACATTCTACTAGTTATTCAAATATACATGACATTATCATATTGTTAACATAAACAATTATGTTTCGTGGTTGTTTATATGCATACATGCATGCACAAGTGGGAGAGATCTTTATTGTTTGCAAGGTACAACACATAACAATATGACAAATGGGTTTTTGACCGCGAGATAAGAATCTAATATTCTATTAAGGCTTATACATTTAATTGTCAATGTATGTTGTCTTGTTTAGAAAATGTCAAGATATGAGTAACAAGCTACTTCAACTAATTTATTTATATTTTTGGAATGTTTCTTAGAATGCACAATTATAAAAATGAATTAAACAATTAACTTGAAATAACTATTGAAGTTGTTAATAGTTACTTTATAAATGTTTATATCTCTTGTAAAACATAAGCATATAGTCTTTAATTGTTAAAAAGACTTATAAAATAAAGTAAATAGTTTACTTGCTATGTCTTCTTGTTAATGAACATGAAGTTTTTGAATTATTCAAAGGATAAATAATGTATATATAGTTATTGAACTATATAAAGATGTATACATTAGAGCATGCATTAGATTTTAAATATTATAAAATTTCAATTTTGTTTTGACATAATTAATAAGTATTTAACCTAAGGAGTCTTAAGCTATTAAGGAATTGTGAGATAGTCTCACAATCTCAATGCTCATAGAATGCCACATGTTTTGGTATGTCTCGAGTGACAAATCAAATTCTTTAGAATTGTTTGATTTTGATAACTTAAAATACTTTACCTCTAAAAGTTGTCAAGGTTTAGAAATTGAGTATGCAAAGTATATACTTAAATATTACTCCGACCTAGAAGGAAACTAAAACACCATCAAGCTATGGAACGTGATGAATCACATTGAGTCTTAAAATTGGAGTTTTGAATTTGTCAAGAACTATCAAGGTATTTTGTGACATGTCCTAGAGATAACAATTTATTGGTGCCCTACATGCTAAGTATTTGAAGAATAGTTTATGATTACTTAAAGCAAGTGGGAGGACTCGTATATCTTTAACAGATAAATAACAAAATACACAACCCTCTAAATATACTAGCAAATGTCATAATGAGGGTGAATATTAAAATGTTGAACCTCGTGATGATAGAACTCACATTCATAGATCTGCAAGGATATCCCTAGTACTTGAATGATATATTGATATGTCAATACTAAGGAATGTAAATAAGAGGATCATGGTGAACCTGCTAACCATATAGATGTATTATTGAATCTTGAATGTCATGATAGAATAAAAATATGAATGAGTAGATGCAAGTATATAGAAGATAATCAGTTTTTAGAAACTTGATTAATATTTAACCAATCGATTAGACCGTGAGGTGAATATAAGTTTCTTTTGTAAAAGACTATTATGAACAATATTGTACACATGATTAATACAAAATATGTGATAGAAAAGTTCTACGCGTATTAATATAATGATAAATATGACAATGTAATATCTAAACTCTTTTTCTATGATTATATTAGCAAGGACGCTTGTGATTAAAGAGTTTATAATTTTCAATGATCTTTATGAAGTGTACATCTAAAATCTAGTGGGAATACTATGTTTATTTCTTAAATCACATATGATGTATAACATATGGAAAGCAATATTTCATGTGAGCTAGATGTTAAACCTTAGCTTAGAATAAGGTTTCATATGAAAAGGTTTAGGAATTAAACATATGACCTTGATATGTATCTTATTGTAATAAATATTTGTGGTTAATGCAATCCAACACAACATGAAATATCATTTAGAAAGTCTCAATGAATATATCTCATTTGATGAAAGTTGACATAAGATGAAAACATAAGGGATTCATCATGTAAATCATATTGTGTGTATGGATAGTTGTAAAACTTGTATAAGTACAAGAAGATTTGACAACAACAATTGTTTAAAGAGAAAATCATTTAGATGATTAGTACAAATGTTATGATAAGAATTGTTTGAAATAGAAAAATCATTACTAACTTGAATTGTTCCAAGTAATGAATATATTATATGATAATAAGATGAAATTATCATTGTCAACAAATTTAAAGTTTAGAAAGACACCAAATATTATCATAGTAATAATTTATAGTTTATGGATTATAATATATCATAGTGATGTTTTTAGACATGGATGATAGTTTGATTGAGATAACACTCAATACTTGTCATGGTACGATTTTATCTTTGATAATGACCATGTGGACTAGTTATGTTCAATTTAGCAAAATGTTGCAAAACATATTAAAAGAATAAAGAATACTTTGTAGTTTTAGAAGCTATTAAAGATGATTGTTTTCAATAAGGTGTTTTTGTTGGACTCACACGCCTTATAGGATGTACAACACCAATACTCCCATTTTGTTGTGTGCCCATATGTACAAACATGCATAATAACAATCATTATATATGTTCAGAGATCTTCACAATTGTGAATTTAAAATAAGTATTCTTAAAATTCCAAAGATCAACAATTTCATGAAGTCTATGTCTTGTCAACAAATATGATTATCATATCTTGAGGCATGATTTTTCGACTAGGGTCATCATGCATTGATCTTTTAGTATTCGGATAAAGGATATTGTTAAACAATATTTATTTTATGAATTGAAGTATTTGATATGTTCGGTTTTCATTTATATTTATTGGTCCTATTTTTACATGTTTAAATCCTTGAATAATATGTTATTCTAAATTATGTATGTCAATTGATTATATGAGAATATAATTGAATTAAGACATATATTTGAGATGGTAATATTCATAGAATATGCAAGAACGGTTCACCAACTCATACAATATCCAGAAGTTGTATATTGGACATCTCCTACTAACAAGTCAATTACTTTATGGATCGGCGTCTTTAAGTGAAACTTGTAAATGATTTACATTACTAAATCCTTTGACTTGAGATGCAAGCAGGTCTTATATATGTGGATAATACTTTTTGCTGTAGTTCAACGCTATCCTAAATAAGGTAGTAATAAAGGCTCATTTGTATCTTGAAGCATGTAAGAGGCATGTGTAGTCAAGATAGAATTTATTTATTCAACAAGGTTTAAAGAATGATGCTACTGGGCCCCTCGTTTAGTTAATCAGATGTATGTACGGCCGTACCCAATGGTAATCTAGATTTGTCTCGATTAGATTGGTAATCTTGATTCAATTATGTAATACGAGAAACATAATAGTCAAATTGGAATGAAATTCGATCCATATCCATTATTAACATGGCATTTGAGAAACAAAAGGATTGTAAATGTTTAAGTCATTTAAATGTATTTTATGGAAACTACTCTCGAGAATTTTCGAGAGCATTGTCGTGTTGCTAGACGCTAACCAATAGTATTATACTATTTTATTGTGCATGTCCAAGTGGGAGCTGAAGGAATATGTACATGAAATAGTATATGTCCGGAAGTCGTCTCGAGCCTAAGGAGATGCACACGTAAATCGTTAAGCAATATATAATTAATATTATATTAAATATTAATTATAGTTAAACAAATAAACCAAGAAGGGAAAGTCGAGTAAAAGGAAACCAAAGAGAAACACCCTTTGGGCTTGTAGTTGATGGAAGATCACCTCCTCAAGGAGGTGGAATTAATACCTTAAATTGGTTAAGGTATGAGGCTATATAAGGAGGTCTTAGAGTCCTTATTATTCATAACTTTTATCCTTAAATCTCTCATTCCCCTCTCTTGTATAAGATCGGTCGAACACCCCTTTTAGGGTTTTGGTTTTCTGATCGGTTTACCATGGAAAAGAAACTAAGGGTTTCTTGTGTTGATTTATTCAAGTCGTTTGGTTTATTGGTGGCTTAACACAACGTACTAGCATATTTATTGCATGTTAAACGTATTGTGTGCGTGTACTTAAAGAGATAATACTTTGATATTTAATTGGGTTTTCGGTTATATTGGTTGTTCGATAAAAGTGATTAATTCATTGCTAAAAGGTACGCGTTTCTTTATCGTTTATGTTAAATACTTGTCTATACGTGGTCTTATTATTCTGCTGCATACTCGTGATTATTAACGTGTTAATATAGTTAAATTCCTAACACTTTTTTACAAGATAAAATCTTTTACCAACGAACCAATACCATTTTGTTTTCATTGTCTTTCATGCCTAGAAGACCCGTCTTCTAATTGATTGAAGTTTAGAAATGACCACTTTGAGAGCTTTAAAGTTGAGAGAAAATAGATTGTGAAACTGTCGGGAACTGATTTAACTAGAGTAAGCCGACCTTCGCTCGATCGGATTCGGGGTCGGCCTGGTTTCAAGTGTTGTTATGGTCGGAGTTGAGGTTTACAATCATTTTAGTATTTTTGTTATAATTATGGTCAATTTCCTATCACTTAAATACATTGTTATCTACAACATCTTACAAAATATTCGATGAATAACAAGCTTTTTTCTAATATTAGCATATGAACATGTAGTTTGAAACTAGCATTTGCATGACAAATCACACCTTTGTGGTGATACTTTACAAAAGAAAATAAGAAATATATATTTATATTAATATATAAAGAGTGTATATACATATCCTAACTCTAAACTAAAAATTAAGATAAACAAATTAATAACTTAAATCATTTTTAATTTAAATCTAACTTCAAATCTTGACTAATCATTTTTTTTTAACAAACTTTTGTAATAACTTATTAAAAAATAATTTTTATTTTTAAATTAAAATATCTTTTTACTCATTTATTTTTTCATAATCTAATTACATTATATTTTTTAAAAAAAAATTCACTTTAATTCAATATCCATTTTGATATATTTACAAATTTTTTTGTTTTTTTCATTTTTAGTGATTTTATTTATTTTAATTCAATTTTTTTACATTTTAACGTTAAATCGATTCTTAAAAAATCGTTATTTATTACTCGTCGCTGCATTACGTAGATACCATGCTAGTTCCAATAAAATCATGAAAAGGTAACAATGCAATGCATCTATAGCTAAAGTAGACTCGTTACTTTGAATTCGAATCAATATATTGCTAAATCGTCATCACTCGACATATTGTCTATATACGAATCCAAAGTCTGACATTCACTTGTTTTCAAGGTAATTACTACTCGTATATTTAACATTATCTTTGTATTAAAAAATTACATGATAAGAAGGTTCCACCCGATTCATTTTAGAATATATAGATTCTCAATCAGTAGATAACAAAGTTATTTCTGCTCACAATAAAAAAGATTTGAGTTATTCTGTTAATTTTTTTTCTTTACGTGCTAAGATTTTTTTGTTGAAAGCGAAGATATATTAAGATTTAAGAACAAATAGACAAGCAAAGAATAGAATGCAATTAAAAAGCTTCGAGAAGGAGCCAAAGAAAACAAGAAAACAAAACAAAAACCATCTACTAAAAGTTTAACTGAGAAGGGCTATGGATCCAATGCTTCTATAAAAATCGATTACCGAATGCACTGTTTTGAGGCCAGAGGAGAAATGTCTTTTGAATCGATAGAAATATCTCTTCATTACGTAAAGCTAGGGATGGTTATCGAGTCGTGTTCGTGTCGACTTGTTCAAGTTCACGGGTTAACGTGTTATTATAACCTTAATCCAAACACGACCCATTTATTAATCGTGTCAAGAAACTCAACCCTAACCCACACATGCATAACACGTGTTACTCGTTTTTGACCCGTTAACCTGTTTAAGTAAATATGTCAAGCTGTTAATAAGATTGATAATTTGTCAATCTGACTAATTTATATGAAAAAATGATATAATGATGTAAAAAACGATAATATAACATACAAATAGTTATGCAACAATTTTAACGATATGTGAATTATAACAGCAATTCACTCCTATTAGTACATAACAAAATATATTTAATTCAAATCTAACATAAAACTAAAGTTATATATTACTACACTTTTTAGAGGCTTATATACTTAAACGGGTTCACGTGTCGACCTGTTTTAATACTTACTCAACCTAAACACGACTCAACTATTAAATGAGTTATATGGGTTGACCTGTTTTTGACCCAAACCTGTTTATCCTCGACCCATACCGGTTTAACTTCGTTTCAGGTTCGTGTTATTTGTCGTGTCGTGTAAAAAATTGCCACCGATCATGTCTTCCAAAGAGGGCAAGTAGCAAATTTTGTTCCCCAATACTAAAAAATATGCCAAATCGAAGTAAAACAAACAGCATGAAATAACTTGTTCACCCGTTTGACTTTAAGGAAGCTGACATTTTCAGAAGAAACAATATCTAAAAGAGAAGGATTAAATGAGGATGGAGATCCCCACCATCAGATCCATATTTTTGACCAGATACTTTTAATAATAGGGCATAAGAAGATAAAATGGTTCCTAGTCTCTTCATCCGAACAGCAAAATACACACATATAAGAAGAAAGGTTCACCCCTCGCTGCATCAAGTTGGACTTTGATGGAAGACGATTTAGTTCCACTCGTCAAACGCAAATATTTACCTTTAGGTGCTAAAAAATTGATTCAATCAATTGATAATTAAAAATTAAATCTCATAGTAAAGCATGAAAATGTCATTTTTTCAAAATGTCAAAAATTATAAAAAACGACGGATAATTTAAATTTATAAATATGATGAAAATTGATTATCAATAGTGTTTTTTTTGGTAATAGGAGTTACCCCGGTAAAATATATTAACCAAAAAATAGTTAAGTACATATGAAATGCGGCTGAAATACCGCATTAACCCCAAGCCAAGAGCTTGATCAACTAGTGTTTATGACAGACCATAAACACATCAACATCTAGCTAAATAACAAGTCGATAGCTAGTGAAGAAAAAAAACATTAGCAAACTCCAACAAGAAAAAATCTTGAAACCAAGCAGTCAGCCCGCTACACCAGCAACAACACAATGGAAGCAGAGGATCCAGGTAAGGCTGCCTCCTTAAAAAACCTTTTTGAGAAAAACCCCTTGGGAAAAACCCCAAAAAGGAAAAAAGAGTACAACCCTTACCCGGTACTTCCGTCATGAGAAACACTTGAGGACGGAAGTCTCCAACGATCCAAAATAGCCAAGGACCGTGACGTCATCTTCTTGAATCTGAATGTGATAAGCTTGAGTCTAGTAGTAGAAGTGATTATACCAACAAGTTGATCCACCGTAAGCGATTTCCCTTTAAATAGTCTTGAATTCTATTCAAACCATAAGAAATAAGCTGTCGCAGCAACCACAATACGCGCAATAATGCTAACAACCGATCGTCCCTTGGATATTGGAATGAGAAATGCCAAAACATCATCCAAGCGAGGAGGAATAGAATCCATATCACAAAGCGCCCGAACTTTAGTACAAACCTGTGAAGAATAAGAACACTCAAAGAATAAATGAGAGTGAGAATCCGGGATAGCTTTACACAAAGGACACCGGAACAGGCTCAAGTCCACCAAAGGCCCAGCATCCTATTGCCGCAAACGATCATGGGTCTTCAGTTTCTGCTTAATAACCAGCCACAAATTCAATGAATGTCGAGGAATACAATGAGAGAACCAAACAAAATGATACCAAGCCACAGTCTGGCGCCTAATCCGCAGACTATCCCAAGCCAGAGCAACCGAAAACGGCTGAAATGAACCAACACCATCATGCCAAACAATGGAATCTGGTCTCCCCTCCTGAAGAACCGAAACAGGAATAGAAACAACAGTAGGAAAACGATCCGTCCAATCCTGCGGCCATCTCCAAGATCCGTTGTCAATCAAGTCATAAATCGTATCATGTAAATTGAATCCAGATCGAGCAATATTGCGAACCGTCAGACTATCACATTCAGATTTTCACTACTGTTGTTTCTATTCCTGTTCCAATGGTGATTTTCACTACTGTTGTTTCTAAACCGTATCAATAGTGATTTTCACTAGTAATAAAAACAATAAAATAATCGTTCATTTGTTTATCACTAGTTTTAGTGATAAATAGTATTTTGTAATATTTACAACGTTAGTCTCTTTGTTCGTTTTTAAATTTTTTTTAGATATTTTAACAAAATTAATTGCTTTGTTTTTTTTTATAATAATGTTCATTATTAAATCAAATTAGAATAAATTGTGCAAATTTATTCTTTATCATGTGAAAAAGATAAAAGTACAAATAAAATTTTCTTATCATGCTTTTGCACTTTTGTTATAACATGAGATTGAGGAGTGATTGAGAGACCTAAAAAGATATATAATAATACTCCATCCGTCTTAAAATTATTGTTCCGGACAAAAAACACACAGTTTAAGAAAAGTATCACATTTTCAGCTTTTTCTCTCTCTTACTTTTTTACAGAACGACAGTTTTAACCTTAACCAATTAATTTAAAACCCTTTAAAAGTTTGTAATTATGATTTCAATTAAGGGTGATCTAATAATCTCGATCTAAAATTCCTATCTATTTTTAGAAGTTTTATAAGTAGACAATTAATTTGGGACAATCCGAAAAAGAAAGAGGAACTATAATTTCAAGACGGAGGGAGTATGTCTAAACATATGTGACATTCATTTATTGGTTAATACAACCAAACTCACTATTTCCTAATTCAGTAAGATTATAACACTTAATTTAAACAAAAAATTATACATACATTTTAGGCTTCTCAATCTTTTTTCCCATAGATTATAGAGGCTTGATAAGGATGAAACAATTCTAAATTTGATTGAAGAAGACATGATAAAAAGGACCACGTACAATTAACACTCAAAGATTCAATTCACAATGACAACGAGATGAAAAAAATATGAAATTACAATGCTAAAAAAGAACTTAAATTACTATCTACAATTGAACACTTCCACACTCGTACATCCACCCATTTTAACGCCTCAACCTCGACTCTAGATTAAACCTTTGTCGCATCGTTCGTTTATTATTTTTGCATGAACGTACACATTAATCATCTCTCGATTTATGCATTGCTTCTGAAAGAACCAAGTGCTTTAATGGCTCCAGCTCGAAGTACAAATTGGTGGTAGAATGCTGCTGCGGCTGCACCCAAAAATGGTCCGACCCAGAACATCCACTGCAAAACATTTCATTTTTGTAAGAATTAGCAAAAATAATACGGCAATGATTTTTTTTCAATATGGCAATTAAGAAAATGTGCATACGTGGTCATCCCAAGCCTTGTCGTTGTTGTAAATCACGGCCGCGCCGAAGCTTCTAGCGGGGTTGATTCCGGTACCAGTGATGGGAATGGTGGCCAAGTGAACCATGAAGACTGCAAACCCTATGGGCAATGGTGCCAAAACCTTCATTGTTTTTACATTGTTGTTGTTAGTATTTTTTTTTTAGTTCCCATAATATAAAATTGAAGTTGAAAAGTGTTTGCTTAATAATAAATTTGTTAGAGATAATGTAATAAATTGTCATTTCTCAACTACTTTACATATTTAAAGAAGAAAATAAGTGGGTGCTAAAGATTTTGTCATGTTCTAACAAAAGTTATTCGTATTTCATTGTCCCTCTCTCAAGCAATAAACCCCACTTTATTCCTTCTTTAAATGACTTCTATAATCAATCAATTCTTTTCTTTCTTGCTAAACTTAACCCTTCACTTTTATCAGATATACACATGGTGTATCTTGTTCAAGCCCAAAATAGCATATTCCTATGATTAGAAAGAAAGGATAAGATAAGATATGGCAATGCTTACAGGAACATGAGAGTCTCGGGCACTTCTCTTAGGGTCGGTAGCAGAGAAGACGGTGTAAACAAGGACAAAGGTGCCGATGATTTCGGCACCTAGTCCAGTGCCCTTGTTGTAACCATCGGCCAAAGTGTTGGCCCCACCACCATACCTATTGTAGTAGGAGCTTTGGAAAGCTTTGACTAAACCAACACCACAGATTGCACCCAAACATTGTGCTAACATGTACATTACTGCTCTAATCAATGACACCTTCCTTGCCAAAAATAACCCGAATGTCACAGCAGGGTTAATGTGTCCTCCTGTTATATATATGCAAGTTAACCACAAAGCTTTAATATAAAGTTTTCAAACATCTTTTTAAAATTGTTTGCTTATTCTGATAATCAATAAGCATGTATCAATGCACTTATTGATTACCATTTCTTTGCTAAAATAAGCAGATATGTAATTTTGTCTAAACATTAAAAGCTGTCTAAAATAAGCTAAACACCTAATCAAGCGTATATCAAACACTATTGGAAAATTAAGAAGGTTGGTGGACTTTTAAAGGGTCAAACATGAGTTTCCAATGTTCTATGACTTCTATCTATATAATTTCACTACTTTTTTACTACTACGTACATACCTAAAGATTTAATATACTTATCATTAACAAATTCATGGATCGAATCAAATTACATGAATAATTACTATATCAAATTATTATGTTCTAAACAGACAGTTAGGACATTTAACCAATACAGTACTATACTAAGAAATTCTCATTAAACTATATGTCAAACTAAAGATTACTCATTTAGAACAATATCCCATAATTAAAAACATGCAAAAACAGCCAAATACTAACCAGAGATACCAGCAGTGCAATAAACAAGAACAAAGATCATGCCACCAAAAGCCCATGCAATACCAAGTATTCCAACACCACCACACTCATCAACGCCTGGTAACGTTGGATCAGTAGTGCTCTTGTACCCGATAACGGTCAAAACCGTCACGTAAAGAAACAAAAGTGTTGCAATAAACTCAGCTATAAGAGCTCGGTAGAAAGACCATTTGGTTAGCTCATCAGCATCGAACAAAGGTGCTGGTGGAGGGTCATGGTAGTCTTTGGCACCATGGTGCTCAGCTGCGTCTTTTGTCATGGCTGATATGATTGATGATGTTCAAACTTCAAAGAATAGAGATGGATAGAAGTGAATGTTTTGGTGTGAAGTGTGTGGTGTTGAAAGGTTGCTATTTATGGTGCTACTGAGGGTTGAGATAGAGTTGTTCAATTATTTTTAGTACATGCTGTATATGTTTTTTTTAATGAATATTGTGTAGGTTTCTTAATATTATGATTAGTGCTTAATAAAACGGTGTGAAGGTAAGATGTCAATGCATACCAAACATAAAGAAAAGGAAATGTAAACCTTTGTAAACCGTAGATAACATATATACCGGCAATGTTGATCGTTTTACATGGTTTGTAAAAAATAAAATATTCAAAAGAGTAGTCGTTTAAAAATTAGTCGATTTATAATGTTAAAATAAAGATTAATATAAAGAATAAATACAACCAACGGCCTCAAGAAAATACTTATCTAAACATAAATTTTAAGAATAATTTAAGTTACTACTATTGTAGCTTATATTACAATTTTTTGTTATAAAATAAATAAATTACGTGTATGGTTTGTTATATTGAAAGCTATCGAAATGCTTTAACTCTCACTCGTCCAAGTAAAATGACAAATAGCTCGTGATAGATTTTAGTTCTCAAATTTGTTTCATTTCTAAAAAATAATTTGATAACTTTTTTCAGATTTTTATTTAGACTTGGTGTCAATTTACTGATAATATAAAGTTACATATCCTTAATACACTACAAAATAAATAACATTTACTTATTAAAATTTTTCTTACTAATAAAATTTACAATTATTTAAGTCACTATAACTTTTCCTTACTAAAACATAATGAATAAAAAAGTATGCAAAAGTAACCCACAACATTTGCTTACTCTTTTTCCTACTAAAAAAAATTATTAAAAATTTCACACTTTTACATACCCAATATTAAGTAAGTAATAACCTTTCACTACAACAATTTTGAACCCTAGGGACGACTTATTCGTCCCTAGGGAGGCACTTTTTCGACCCTAAACTCCTAGGGACAACTAAGTCGACCCTAGGAGGTTGTGCCTAAAAATTCGTCTCTAGGATCCTAGGGACGAACTCCTCTTTGTATCCTAGGGACGACTTAGTGGGTCCCGCAACCCACTACGTTGAAAAAATTGACTAACCTAGGGACGACCTTCTTTGTAACCTAGGGTCGACAAAGTCGTCCCTAGGTTATAAATAAAAAAAATCTTTTTCAAAATTTTTCTTAAAAATTCTTTTTTTTATTATTTTTAATAAAATCTTTTTTATAAATATTAAAAAAAACATTTTTAGAAAATAAAAAAAAATATATTTATTATCCTAGGGACGACTTAGTCGTCCCTAGGTTTAAAAATGCCCAGGTATTCAATACCTAGGGACGACTAAGTCGTCCCCAGGTATTGACACCTGGGCATTTTTAAACCTAGGGACGACTAAGTCGTCCCTAGGATGATAACCTGGATGATATTTAATATCCTAGGGACGACTAAGTCGTCCCTAGGTGTACCTGGGGGCTAAAAAAAAACTGGGCTATTTGCAGTTTCCAGATTTTTTCCGGAACTTTTTCCGGACAAAATCCACAATTCAAAATGGCAGAATTCGACAAATACAGAATAATAACAAATCAATAAACGTTACAATACCATATTACGATAAATTATCCAACGTCACGATACAATATTCATCAAATACACTTATTCAATCCTAAATCAAATGTTTCAAACGCTACAAGTCTCAAACTTTATTAAACATGCATAATAAGAAAAATACTACCACAACCTCTACTCCGCATCCTCGTTAGGTGAAAAGTCACCTTCCCTATCGTCACCCTCCTCGTCACCCCCCTCGTCACTCCCCTCGTCATTTACCTCGTCATCGCCTGATAAGTCGTCACCACTGTTTTGTACATTCCTATCTCGACCCAACTCGTCAACGGACCGGTAATCGTGCTCATGGGGATTTGAGATTACACGAGAACCTCCGGGTATGGATTGTGAAGTAGAGCCGATCTCATAAGCCGAGTGTGTGGTGGGACGATAACAATAGTTAAATGTGTTATTGTTGGTGACGGGAGTAATAGGATAAGTGCCGGTATAGGGAGGTTGGAGTGGTTGGAGATTGTCGGGCAAAGATGGTCGGTATGGGTCGATGGAAGGAGGTTGCACTGGTTGTGCCCAAGGATAGGGGGGTTGGACTAAATGAGCCCAATCAGGAGCTAGGGTGGGCATAACAAAGGGTCGGGGCGGGGGTACAAAAGTAGGAGGTCTAATTGGGTGATCAGTATTTGAGTTGTAGTTCTGGAAAAACTCACCCAATTGACTCTGATATTGCGCCATATGCTGGTACGACGTCTGACTATATTGTTGCGCCGCATCTGCCTTTAACGCTGCCAAGTAAGCCCGTTGCTGCGCCTCCTGATTCTCTTTCCTCAGCAGCTCCATCTGTCGCTCATTTCGTTCTATCAATTCTTGAAATTCACTACGAGAGGGAACATCTGGTCGACGTGGAGCACCCCGCCTGCGATAAGTTACAACAACAATGTTTCATTATATACAACAAGACATAAATGTGAACAATTGATTTACATTTTGTTTTATTGAGGATATATAACCTGCGAGTTGTGTTATTGGCACCACCCGGTAACTTTCTGCCTTGTCCCGACACATTTTGCTTATTTTGACTTGGCATGATTTGAGCCACTATTTCTTTATCAGACATGTGCGGGACTATACCGGCTCTCACTTGGTCACTGAGGGCTTTCATCTTTTCCTGGGAAAAAAAAAACGATCTAAAACAAATGAAATTAGTTACTAAGGCATGTAAAGAGTTATATATTACTTACATATCTTTCCTCGTTTTCTTTACTTTTAAACGTGCCACCACTTGAGTGCCCCTTCCTCCATGTTTCAACCAGGTCCTCGTAAACCCTTTCCTTGACTTTCTGTAAAATCTCAAATAAATTAGTAACGAGCTATAATAAATAAACAATATAAACGCTTTTAAATAAAGCACAAAAATTATAAAGAGTCTTACGTATTCATTCCTTCCTCGGGCGAATGGTTTTTTGCCTTGAGTGGTCGGTACCGTGTTTTTGGAACGATTAACAGTATTAACCTCACTTCTTGCCACCCTCTTTGGGTCTGACCACCACTGAACCAATTCAGCCCAATCACCTTCGGTTCTACTGTCCCACACACTCTCAGGCGGTACATGTTCTTGTGCCAGTGCGGGCGTCTCATATTTCGAATAATAATGTTTCTTGATCCTGTTCTTGTATTTTCTATACAGCAACCTCAGCTGATATTCCAACGCAAGCCTAACCCGAGTACACACCTCATACACACCAGTGCCACACACCACCTGAGTACGATCATTGTACCATGGCTCGAGGTCGAAATATGTCTGCATAAAAACATATGAATTTAAATAAACAAACAAATTAAACATAACACACATATCTAAATGTCGATAACAATAACAATATAAGTAAAATAAAAAATTTTCACCTCAATTGTAGGATAAATATGAGCTTTATCAGACTCTGGAATTTCGTCCCATTCGCAGTTCAGGGGAAGTGACCGGATTAATTCCCCCATAAGATGAGTCAACAATGATGCATAATTGCCCAGAAAATGGAAGGTTTTCAGATCTTTAAATTCAAAGCCAATTGTCAAAGGTTTTTCGTTATTATTTCTGTACGCCGTCCTTAATTTTCCTAGGTTGGTCACAAAGCGTTGATTTGAACCTACAAAAGATATGTTATTTACTCGTAAAAATTCAAGTGACATAAATTATAAATATCAGTGTTATAAAAAAAATATAATGATTTCTTACGCTGACACTCGGCCGGTACAGGACGTGTGGGCCGTCTGGGTGGACTACCACCAGCATCCCCACCGTGTGACCTAGGAGCTACACATGCCATCTGTAAAATAACAAGTTCATATCAGTATACACATTTTATCAATATACACATTTTAACATATAAAAACATTTTCATTAAAAAACAAAATTACACAATTTAATTAACCAATTAATACTAATACACAAATTCATATCAATATACACATTTTAACATATAAAAACGTTTTCATTAAAATACAAAATTACACATTTAAACAAATAAAAACAACTCATCATCATTTAAACGTATAACAATTGTTTCATTCAAACAACAACTTAAGCATATAACAATCGTTTACAAATAAAAAATTACACATTAAAGCATATAACAACTGTTTCATTCAAAATACAACTTAATATCAATTGTCATCATCTTCAGAATCATCGCTAGATAAAACTTCTTGAACATCATTATTATGGTTCACTTCATCATCATCCGACACTAAATCATCATCATCAACATCACCAATGACGTGTGCAACTACTTCATCATCTTCAATATTAATAATATCATCATCAACCGGTGGGGCGTCCACTTCCGTTGGTTGAGTATTTACACTCAAATCCGTAATACCCAAATTAGGCAAAGCAACAGACAGTGTAACATCTGATGAACTGCTACCATGTATAACATCTTCATCGGACTCTACCACATCTCGATGATAAACCTGTTCGACGACCTTCCAATGAAGCGGTCGTCTAGCAAGGTCTTCAAGGTAGAATACTTGTGTTGCTTGTGTCGGGAAAATGTATGGGTTATTTTGGTGAAATAGCCTATCGGTCAAAATATGATGTATGCCTTGCTCAGTGTAAGAACGTCTGTTGCGTTTGGTGCAATTGGTAGGGTTAATTGTGTCAAACCATTTACATCGAAACAACAAAACCTTGCGGTTGCCGATATAAGTGAGCTCCAGAATTTCTTCGAGTTGACCATAATACATCTCTCCATCAACCCCGGGTGTTGAAACTCCGTTGCATTGAGTGGTACGAAGTATATCGCGTTCACGTACCACAAACTTCACACCGTTCACTATGCAAGAGGGGTATGTACATGAACTAATAGGTCCACATGCCAAAGAGAATAACTCGTCACTACAGCCCACACTCACTTTTTTTTCACGAGTCTACAAAAATGAGATACAAAAAGGTTTATTAGATGAGGAATAACTCCAAGGTAATATATCTAATGTATTTACCATGTTATTAAACCACGCAGGAAAACTCGTTTCCACATTATCAGGCACCTCTCTGCAAAGGTTCATGATATTAGCAGAAGTCATCGAGAAAGAATAATTTTCAAAATTATAAAAAATAGGAAGAAACATACTCGCTGTAAGCTGAGATGTCGGCTTCGACTTCAGGACTGTTGTTAAGTATAAACCACGTAACTGCCTGCATGTCGTCATTAGTCATACGAGTTGGTTTGATTCCACCCGTCGGTGTGCATACGGTCCGGAACACCTCAAATTTATCTGGTTGTCCAGGCAAATCGTCTTCATTTCTGCCAAGGCGGTTAAATCTCGTCTCGACATCCTTAAGGTAACGCGAACAAAAAGTTAATGCCTCTTCTGCAACATAACCCTCAGCAATAGAACCTTCAGGCTTTGCTTTATTTCGTACATAATTCTTTAGCTTTTTCATGTATCTTTCAAATCGATACATCCACCTGCCACGAGTAACGGAACCTAGAATAGCCTCATCGGGTAGATGTATAACCAAATGAGTCATTATGTCGAAAAAAGCAGGAGGAAAGATTTGCTCTAAATTAACCATCATAATGATCAATTTGTTTTTAGCTTCTTTCATGTCCTGCACAGTCAAACTTCGAGCACAAAGCTGCTTAAAGAATAAGCAAATGTCGATTATAGGTTTTGCAACGTCTTTGGGCAAGTATTGTTGCACTCCATAAGGAAGTAACCGATGCATCATTATATGACAGTCATGAGATTTCAAGTTCGTTATATTGTCATCATCAGCGGTCACTTTTTTCTTGAAGTTGGATCCAAAGCCATCAGGTAGTCTGACTCCTTTAATGAATTTACAAAAAAGTTTTCTTTTTTCTGGAGTGAAAGAGAACTTTGGATGAGGCTTATCGAACTTCCCGTTATCTTTTTTAACTAACCACAACTCCTTTCGAACTCCCATTTTTTCTAAGTCTAGCCTTGCCTTTGGCGTGTCTTTGGATTTGTCGTTCTGTAACAGGGTATTCAGTAAAGCCTCAAGGAAATTCTTTTCGATGTGCATGACATCGTAACAGTGTTTTAGTAGAAGAAAGGGCCAATACTCAAGATCCCAAAAGATAGAACGCTTACTCCAGTTTAATTCAACATCTCGATTTTTGGGGCGGTTCTCTTTGAGAATTAGTTTATGTTTCCCCGGTTTACGTTTAAAGACTTTACTAATCTGCAATTGAATATCAAGTTCTGAAAACTTTCTTGGTTTAGGCTTATTTTCGGGAAAACCGTAGAATTCCTTGGATTTTTTCCGATCTGGATGATTTGTTCTTAACCATCTTCTGTAACCAACATAAACGATTTTGCTGTTGATACGCATCGATGGAGTGTCAACATTACAAGTAGGGCATGCGAGGTACCCTTGCCCAGTCCACCCAGACAAACTACCTCGAGCTGGAAAATCATTGATGGTCCATAAAACCGCCGCTTTCATTTTGAAATGAGTACCCGTAGCAGCGTCTTTCGTCCAGACTCCCTCCCATAAATCTTTGAGTTCTTTAATTAGAGGCTGCAAGTAAACATCAATGTCCTTTGCAGCTGATTTAGGGCCGGGAATTAACATCGTCAACATTAAAGAAGTTTCTTTCAAACACATCCACGGTGGTGTGTTGTATGTTGTCAATATAACCGGCCACATGCTGTAAGTTTGGCTCATCATGCCATAAGGATTAAAACCATCAGCAGCCAACCCTAATCGAACGTTTCTAGGGTCACAAGAGAACTCAGGTTTCATCATGTCAAAATATTTCCATGCTTTGCCGTCACAGGGGTGATTCATTTTACCGTCTTCCTTAGACTGTCCGGTCGCATGCCAAGTCATCCACTTTGCTATGTCTTTTGTGTTGAACATACGTTGTAGTCTAGGTATTATCGGAAAGTAACGCACCACCTTGTTGGCAACTAATTGCGTCCCCTTTTTCTTCTTTGGGTTTTTCCATCTGCTCGCGTTACAGATTGGACAAGTTTGCCTCTCCTTGTTTTCCGGTGATCCCCAATATAAAAAACAATCATTTATACAAGCATGGATCGATTCGTATCCTAACCCGATCTTTTTGTATGTCTTTTTTATTTCATAGTATGAAGACGGGAAATTGTATCCTTTACTAGGGGAACATGCCTTTTGGAGAAGAGCTAGAATTTTGTTAAACCCGGCATCAGTTATTTTGTGTAAAACCTTGATGTGCGAAATCTCTGATGTAAATTCCAATGTGGTCATATCACAACCCGGGTACAACTTTTGGGCAGACCTAGCGAGTAACTCTTCAAACTCGTTACTAGGACCCGATGTTTGGGTTGGTTGAGGACCGGTTGTTTGAGTTGGTGGAGTTTGAGAGGGTGGAGTTTCAGATGGTGGATTTGGAATATTATTTGCAGAAATATCTTCGAAGAACGCATCCATGTGAATTCGATCAGGTGAATGTGGTAATAGTGGAGGTAACGGAAGAATTGGTTCACCGTGATATATCCAAGTGGTGTAATGTTTGTCAAACCCGAATTTGGATATGTGTGCCTCAAGTTGGCCGAGGGTAACCAACTTTTCACGGTTACAACAATGACTACATGGGCAACGGAGCTTTTGTGAGATGGGGTGCAAAAATTTCTCACAATCCTGGATGAATCCAAAAAGACCATCTAAAAACTCATTGGAATTACGATTGTTTACAGTGGTCCAACTCTTATCAATTGTCATAACTGCGTTGCAAATAAACATACTCAGATAAATTATTTTTTTTATACGTTAAATGTCATACTAACAAAATGAATATGAACTCTTTTTTTTCTTCCTAGTGCAACTATGGAAGGCAATCCTAACCCACCTTTTGAATGTTTCGTCCCATATATGAATGCGTATAACCGGTTTACTATTTGAGTAAATTTCGGCAGCATTTCCCCTCTACTCCCCAAATATGTGTTTAAAGACATATTCGTAGGAGTAAAGGAGAAACACTGTCGAAATCATCTCAAATAATAAACCAGTTATACGCATTCATATCCTAAATGAGACGAAACATCAAAAAGCAGTCCCAAACAGGGGACTTTCCGAAATTAATTCCTAATAAATTAATTTCGGACGGGTTTTCTATAGGTTGATTAACTTCGGACGGGAATTTTCCGAAATTAATCGATAAAATCCTAAAATATTCCTAAAATTATTTACTACAAAGACTAACAATCATATATCATATATATATAATATAATAAATATATGCATAATATTAATTACACACCTCGGTCACGACTGGAATAAGCAAAGATATAAAGATAGAAAAAGAGGTCCGGATGAGGAAGTTGTCCCGACTGTCCTGGTGCTAACCAAAAACAACCATAAAATAAAGAAAACCTAAATTAGTTGGTTCCCAAAAAAATTTCTAATTTGAAACAAACAACACCACAACAATTTAAAAAAAAACATTACATTTTTTCGGCTGTGACACGGGTCTCAGTTCTCGGCTCGGTTCCCCGCTAACTCGGCTGTGACTCGGGTCTCGGCTACGACAAACATATTAAAAAATAAATTAAACTTGTGCCTTACATAAAGAAAATAAATTGCTTTATTATGTATAAGTTGAAATCAAATAAGCTCAAAACAAACACCCACCTGTGGTGGTGTTGCTGCTGTCACGACGGTGGTGGTGGCTACTACTATGCCGACAATGGTGGTGACGAAATAAACTAGCCAAAAAAACAAAATTAAACTATATATAAGCTAAAAACATATAAGCCGAAAACATATAAGCTAAAAATCAATTAAACTCGCAAAAAAAAACATACCGCGTCGGTGGTGGTTGCGACTGCCGCAATGGTGGTGCGGGATGGATTGCTACTGTCGAATTAAACTAGCCAAAACAAACCCAAAACAAACCCAATATCAATCTTAATTAAACATAAACAAAATTAAACAAAATTAATAGATTAAAAAAACAATTACCTTTATATTAAAACAAAATTATTGCGACTGGTGGTGGTGGTTGATGCTGCGCCGTGACTGCTGCCGTGACTGGTGGTGGTCCGGTGGTCGAGTTAAACCAAAAAAAAAAAAACTTAACAATTATAAACCTTGACAATTATACCATAAAAAATAAACAATAATAACAATTAAATTACAAAAATTAATCAAATTAAAAAATATATAATTCGAAATCAAATACCTTGACAATATATAACGAATTGGTGGTGAATGTGCTCGTGTGCAAGTGATGAAGATGAAGATTGTGAAGATGAAAGTGGTGAATGGATGGAGTTGAAGTGGTGGAGATGAGACGGATGGGATTGATGGTGGGTGGGAATGAGACGGATGGGAGTGGTCGGATTGATGGTGGGTGGTGAATGGGATAAGGTGAGTTGATGGTGGTGGTCGTCGTCGGATGGGAGTGGTCGTCGGTCGTTCCGGTTTTTTTTTTTTTTAACAAAAATGAAGAATGAGATAGAGAGGATAAGGTGAGTTACTGTAAATAAAGCTTAGGGACGACTTGACCTTTGTAACCTAGGGACGACTTAGTCGTCCCTAACATAATAATAAATACTTTTTTTTTCGTTTATAAATAATCCTTAGGGACGACATTTGGGACGACTAAGTCGTCCCTAGGTGTATACCGGGAAAACTTAAACCCAAAGCGGGTTTTTTAAAATTTCAACGAAAATTTCAACTTTTCCCAAAAAATTTGCTAAGTGTTGGAGGGTTTTTTTAGGGACGACTTCCTTTAATATTGGGACGACTAAGTCGTCCCTAGGTATTTTTCATACATTTAATTTACATTTTACCTTCTATGTAATAAAATTAATAATATAAATTAATAATAAAAATCAAAATAAATTATTATAATTAATATTAAAATATACGTTATACTTAGTTTGTAATAATTAATAACCGACGAGTCCATATGTTACGGTTATACGTTATAGGTTCAACCGACGAGTCCATATGTTAGGGTTATACGTTATAGGTTCAACCGATGAGTCCATATGTTACAGTTATACGTTATAGGTTCAACCGGTGAGTCCATATGTTAGGGTTATACGTTATAGGTTCAACCGACGAGTCCATATGTTATGGTTATACGTTATAGGTTCAACCGGTGAGTCCATATGTTAGGGTTATACGTTATAGGTTCAACCGACGAGTCCATATGTTAGGGTTATACGTTATAGGTTCAACCGACGAGTCCATATGTTAGGGTTATACGTTATAGGTTCAACCGACGAGTCCATATGTTACGGTTATACGTTATAGGTTCAACCGACGAGTCCATATGTTACGGTTATACGTTATAGGTTCAACCGACGAGTCCATATGTTAGGGTTATACGTTATAGGTTCAACCGATGAGTCCATATGTTACGGTTATACGTTATAGGTTCAACCGACGAGTCCATATGTTACGGTTATACGTTATAGGTTCAACCGATGAGTCCATATGTTACGGTTATACGTTATAGGTTCAACCGACGAGTCCATATGTTACGGTTATACGTTATAGGTTCAACCGGTGAGTCCATATGTTAGGGTTATACGTTATAGGTTCAACCGACGAGTCCATATGTTAGAGTTATACGTTATAGGTTCAACCGACGAGTCCATATGTTACGGTTATACGTTATAGGTTCAACCGGTGAGTCCATATGTTACGGTTATACGTTATAGGTTCAACCGACGAGTCCATATGTTACGGTTATACGTTATAGGTTCAACCGACGAGTCCATATGTTAGGGTTATACGATATAGGTTCAACCGACGAGTCCATATGTTAGGGTTATACGTTATAGGTTCAACCGGTGAGTCCATATGTTACGGTTATACGTTATAGGTTCAACCGACGAGTCCATATGTTACGGTTATACGTTATAGGTTCAACCGACGAGTCCATATGTTAGGGTTATACGATATAGGTTCAACCGACGAGTCCATATGTTAGGGTTATACGTTATAGGTTCAACCGGTGAGTCCATATGTTACGGTTATACGTTATAGGTTCAACCGACGAGTCCATATGTTACGGTTATACGTTATAGGTTCAACCGACGAGTCCATATGTTAGGGTTATACGTTATAGGTTCAACCGATGAGTCCATATGTTACGGTTATACGTTATAGGTTCAACCGACGAGTCCATATGTTACGGTTATACGTTATAGGTTCAACCGACGAGTCCATATGTTACGGTTATACGTTATAGGTTCAACCGACGAGTCCATATGTTACGGTTATACGTTATAGGTTCAACCGGTGAGTCCATATGTTAGGGTTATACGTTATAGGTTCAACCGACGAGTCCATATGTTAGGGTTATACGGTATAGGTTCAACCGATGAGTCCATATGTTACGGTTATACGTTATAGGTTCAACCGACGAGTCCATATGTTACGGTTATACGTTATAGGTTCAACCGATGAGTCCATATGTTACGGTTATACGTTATAGGTTCAACCGACGAGTCCATATGTTACGGTTATACGTTATAGGTTCAACCGGTGAGTCCATATGTTAGGGTTATACGTTATAGGTTCAACCGACGAGTCCATATGTTACGGTTATACGTTATAGGTTCAACCGGTGAGTCCATATGTTAGGGTTATACGTTATAGGTTCAACCGACGAGTCCATATGTTAGGGTTATACGTTATAGGTTCAACCGACGAGTCCATATGTTAGGGTTATACGTTATAGGTTCAACCGACGAGTCCATATGTTACGGTTATACGTTATAGGTTCAATCGACGAGTCCATATGTTACGGTTATACGTTATAGGTTCAACCGGTGAGTCCATATGTTAGGGTTATACGTTATAGGTTCAACCGACGAGTCCATATGTTAGGGTTATACGTTATAGGTTCAACCGACGAGTCCATATGTTACGGTTATACGTTATAGGTTCAACCGACGAGTCCATATGTTACGGTTATACGTTATAGGTTCAACCGACGAGTCCATATGTTACGGTTATACGTTATAGGTTCAACCGGTGAGTCCATATGTTACGGTTATACGTTATAGGTTCAACCGACGAGTCCATATGTTAGGGTTATACGTTATAGGTTCAACCGACGAGTCCATATGTTACGGTTATACGTTATAGGTTCAACCGACGAGTCCATATGTTACGGTTATACGTTATAGGTTCAACCGACGAGTCCATATGTTACGGTTATACGTTATAGGTTCAACCGATGAGTCCATATGTTAGGGTTATACGTTATAGGTTCAACCGACGAGTCCATATGTTACGGTTATACGTTATAGGTTCAACCGACGAGTCCAAGTGATCAAATATTGGCGGGAAATGTTGGCGGGAAATGCTGGCGGGAAAATGTTGGCGGGAAAGCTAGGGTCGACTAAGTCGTCCCTAAATGTGTCGACCCTAAATTTTTATCTTTATTTATGGTAGCTCTTATCCTCACAAACTCTTATCCTCACAAACTCTTATCCTCTCATACCAAACTCACCACCACCACCACCCGATTTTGCATAATATGGATCCGCTTGAAGCTTATAAGTGTACATGTAGAAAGGGATATATTGTGTTGAGACAGTCACATCAACCTCATAGCTTTGGTAAACTTTACTATGCATGTCCTCTTTCGAAGGTAAACAATCAAATGTTTTAGTTATGTAATACGTGTGATTATTAAAATGACATGTCATGTTATTTGTTTACTTTGTAACAGCCAAAAACAGATGATTATGGATGTAAATATTTTAAATGGAATGATGATTTTGATCTCGAACTCCGTATAAGATCTTCCCCTGGATCTTCAACACCTCAAGGTTCACATCCAAGTTCTTCTACAGGTCCTTCTCAATCTGCACCAACTGAGTGCTCTAATTGCAAGATCAAAGATCTAAAGATAAAGATGCTAGAGACAAGACTAGAAATGGAAAGGCATCCTGAAGACCACGCATGTCAATCGGCTGCAATACTTCATGAGCTTTTAAATGATATGGAAAATCTTAGCTTTGAGTAGTAATCTATTTGTTATTTTAATGTGTTAATTTGTATTTTATTATTATGTGTTAATCTGTACGTTTAGTTTTAACTAGTTTGTGATGTGTTTTTTTTCTTATTTATGAATCTATTATCGTTGTAATATATATTTTTAATTAAGCGCGTGTTTAAGTGTTAAATATATATCTAAAGTTTTTTTTAAATACGTATAAGTTTTTTTTAAATAAATATACAGTTTTTAAAATATGTATAAAGTTTTTTTTAAATATGTATAAAGTTTTTTTTTAAATATGTATAAAGTTATTTTTAAATATGTATAATTGTTTTTCTAAATATGTATAAAGTTTTTTTTTAAATATGTATAAAGTTTTTTTAATATGTATAAAGTTATTTTTAAATATGTATAATTTTTTTTCTAAATATATAAAGTTTTTTTTAAATATATATAAAGTTTTTTTTAAATATGTATAAAGTTATTTTTAACAATAATAAAGTTTTTTTTAAATAAAATAATTAAATTAATTTTAAATAATTTTAAATAATTTTAAATAATTTTAAATAAACAAAAGTGCCAAAAAACGAAAATAATAAATTTTCCTTCACCTAGAGACGACTTAGTCGTCCCTAGGTTACAAGGACCCCACCTTTGTTTTAAACTTTTTTTAAAAAAAATATTTATATTAATTTTAAATAAATTTAAATAAATAAAAAAGATAAAAAAACTGGGAAAATAAATTTACTTAACCTAGGGACGACTTAGTCGTCCCTAGGTTAAGTGGGTCTCACTTTCATTTTAAACTTTTTTTAAAAAAAATATTTATATTAATTTTAAATAATTTTAAACAATTAAAAGAGATAAAATATTTATTTTTTCACCTAGGGACGACTTAGTCGTCCCTAGGTTTTGTGGTCCCCACTTTGTCCCACAGCCACTTTGACCATGGTTTTCTTGTAAAACAGGTGGGTCCCCCCTTAATCTAGGGACGACTAAGTCGACCCTAGAAAAAGGGCGACCCTAAACTCAGTTTTGTTGTAGTGTTTAGTGCTCCCCTTTATTACTTACTTTTTTCTAAGAGTAGGAGTTGATAAAAATAACTTTTTATAACTCTTTTCAGTAGAAATTGATAGAAAAATACTTTTTTTAAAATAAACTGAGTATATTTTTTTATAGATTCTCAAAGAACAATGGCTTTTTTTAAACTAACAATACATTAAAAAAAAATTCATATATGTTACGAACATTCGTCTCTAACTCGTCTCTGATTCCTAGTTCTAAACTTCTAATACACTTGAGAGACTTTAACTCGTGTCGTACCAAGACGAATCTCGTGCCTTTTTTCATTGTAGAGTTTTCGAGAACTTCCAGCAATCGGATAAGACAAAACGTTTCTTCTTATATCTTTTTGAGTTTCCTCAAATCGAGTAATTAGCCTAACTTTGTCATTTGGTGTCGAAGACGTGGCTTGCTTTAATTACTGTTTTGAAATTATATATTGAAAAAGAGTGTTTTTGAATTTTTGAAATAGCATAGTTATTAGTAACTTCATTTTCGTAAGACGTAGTTAGGTATGTTTAGATGTCTTGTAATCATACAAGTATATATTGCTGGTATGAGAATTTAATATAGAATACACAAAAAATTATACTCTAGTATATATGATGAAAACTTAGTTCAAACTTCAAAGTATATGATAGTCGTACTACTTTTGCATTGTGAAAAGGTCTTGCATATGCAAACCAGTCGACGAGGGCCATAAATTTTAATCAGTCATGTTCTCATATTATCATGAGTTATATATGTTGGATTAATTATATATATTCTGGGTTTAGTTATATCGATCAAAAGTTGAAATTTGCAAGTCTGTATTCATGATTAGAATAAACAAGTCATAACAACTCGAGGCATAATTATTTGGATAGATTAAACTAAACAAATCATAACAACTCAAGGCAGCTCATATAAGCAAAACATGTCCCTATATAATTTAAGCTAATCAAGCTTATCTTTCCAAATGATTTTATATCAAAATTGATTTTCTATGATTATCATAGGATTATTATATGAACTTGAAAAATTATTACAATATCAATACTTTACAAAGTGACAACCGGATGTCTAAGTCTCTAACATTATCACACGTTATTTACGGTTGCACAACATGTATACTCTCTTTGCTCTTTTGTCACTATTTAATTAATGTTTACCAACATAATACAATCAAGAACCATTAAAAGAAATTTCGTATGGTCGTTAAAAACTGAAGAACCACTAATATGCAGTCTATTTTATTTCATAGTCGATGTTGATTGCTACTAGTAGATACAAATGTGAGAAAATTGATGTTCTCCGAAAGTGTGATACAAAATTATATTTGTGTGTGTTTATGGCTGCTTGGACGATATAGTGACGACACGTGTCACGAATGTAATGATCAGCCCTCCATAAAATTTTGGTATCTGGCAACGTAATAAGACCGACCATTGATAGTATATTAAAACCGCCCACTTCCTCTCCACCACTTATATAATATAACTAAACATGCCAAAATGGACAAGTAAGTTTATAAACTATTGCAATCCGAAACCTTTATAGAACTACGGAGTACATTGAAGGTAAGTGAATGTTTCGTATATTGTTATTTTACCCCGACGTATAGTATGTATGTTTATATTTGTTTGGGCACAACTTATGGCACTCAGGACGGAACCAATATTATTAGTTGAGGAGATCGATCATACTTAAGACAAAAAATCGTAACAATAAAAAAGACTTATTGTATAAACTAGTAGAACAACGACTTGTAAACATATATAAATAATAAGTGAAGTAAGTTGATTAGGGGTGACTTAGCACCCCACTAGTCCACATACTAGCTCCTCCCTTGAATTGACACTATAACGTTAACGTGGTTGTGAACCGGCCGATTGGTACGTGAGTGGCTCTAGTAATGTTGGTTGTGAAATCGCCATGTAGTGCCATTTCGTGATTTTTTTTTTCAAACTTCGGAAAAAAAGATCTTTGTGTACGAGTTGAGATTTTAAGTGTTACATTTACGGGAGTGGCTTTTAGTTTGTTGTCGACGTGGATGCAGTTTTTGGTTCGGACAAAGTTGTCATACCCGATGTTCTAAATTGTTGTGTTAACATAACAAAGACATACTTCTTATGTCTTAAAACTGTTGTCGTGTTAATTTGATATATCTAAAAATGATTTCAGACTAAACTAGAATCAGTTAAACATTTAATAAAACTCAATCTGAAGTTGTTTTTGTCATAGCGTAATGATTAATGTTTTTTTTAAAGCAACATAAAGATACAAAACAAGTGACACTCGCAACAGCACAATTAAAAATAATGAGACCAAAGTTCAAATACAATGATACATTCGAACTACAATACAAAACTAAAAGAAATAAAAGAATTAAGAAATGCTGCTAAAAAACAAATCCGGGTTAGATGTAGAACTCATCTTTTGGGAGTCGGAGTTCCTCGAAATACTGTTTCGCAGGCATCATCAGCGATTGGGTGCGTGGTTGTGAATAAACCTTTTCGCTATCTAGGAGTGATAGTCGCAGTGTATGTCCCGGAAATTGGCTTGGGTAGGGAAGGTTCATAAGTTACGGGTTAGGTTATCTAATTGGAAGGTTAAAACTCTATCTATTAGCGGTAGATTGACGCTTCTAATATCGGTGCTTGGTGCTCCCCTGTTAGTACAACAATCGGTTGGGGTCTAGTATAGATCTAAGTACTTGTGAGAAGGTGCTTAGATCTCTTGGTTGTTGCGGATCTTGTACTATCAAGAGACGTGATTGATGATTTCCTGCACAAGTAAAGTATACCGTCAGTCCTTACCGTAGGGACGGTTCTCACGATTAGACTCCAGCGTGGGAGTAAGTATTCATATCGCCCGAGATATATGTGTGTGTAATGATGAGTGAGAAGAGCTTACCTCGTTTGGAGTGCAAGTGGGTACTATTTATAGAGGAAAGTACGGGGCCTTTCCTCGTTTATCGGATAGTACTTTGGGACTGGGCCGGCCTTTGTGGTCCAAAGGCCCATTTATCTGTTTGTTGTCTAATCGTGACATGCAGACCATCTCTTCGAGAACATGTCCGCAGGAGTCTCGGACGTGTTCGTTGGAAGCGCGTCCGACATGGTGTTGCGGCTCCGCTTACTTGGGGCGTATCCATTTAGAGATTTTGCCATCGTGATGGGATTTTGTATACTTGGGTCTAGGCCCAAGGTTTGGTGTATGGTTTTCGGCCCAATGGGCCGTATCCATGCTATACACCATCAAGTCCCCCCAGTCCAATAGTTCTTACGGAGTACGGATGGGCTGCTGGACTTTGATGACTTCGTCCGTAAGCTTTGGTCAACACTTCTTCTTTTGTTAATGGAGGCACGTGGCGCGTTTTATTTTCTTTGTAATCGTTTTTTACTGCTGAGTTTTATGTGTCAGATACATTGTATCTGCCATTTATCCGCGCCTCCTGGATAATCATATATTCAACCGTTTATGTTGTTAGTGGTTTACACGTGTACTAATCGTGTGACTTAACCGTTTTTCCTTCGTTTGTATAAATTAGAGTTTCACCTTTTTTCACTTTTCTTCTTTTCACTTTTCACCTGATATTCTGTCATTACCGATTCTCAAGATTTTTATACGTAGGTTTTGATCTTATCTCTACCTTATTTTCTTTGTAAGATGGTTTCGAAAACTTCCTGTAGATCCGTGTTAACCCAAGATGTGTTGGACACCTTCTGTATGGAACACTTTATTCCTGCATGTGTTCATCCTGTTTTGCCGAGGCCCAATAGTAGTATTCGCGACGCTCCCCTGGGTAGATCGGTGTGTATACCAGGTTTTTTTATTAGGCCTAATATCGCCTCCATTTTTCCACTTTCTTTGTTGAACTTCTTGGCTATTTTGGCATACATCCTTCTCCGCTTCATGTCATAGCTGCTATCAAAATCTTTCATTTTGAAGTTTGTTGTCCTGTTGGCAATATTGAGCTTTCCGTTGGCTTGTTTTGTGTATTTTATGTAAATTCTTTTGGTAATGGTTGGATGTCTTTCAGTAAGCGGTCTGCATCTGGTCCTATCTGTTATACGAAGGAGCTCGACTCCGTGAAGAATTGGATGAACCACTTCTTCTTTGTAGATTCCTCTGTGTTTAAGGTTCCTATTCCATGGTCCAGTGTGAGATTGCCAAGGGATCCTACTTCTTCTGCTAATGAGTTCAAGGCGCGCGAAACTACTTATCTCATGAACCACCCGCCCCTTTCCGGAAGTAACCGGAGGTGTTCATGTGTGTGGTTGGCATTAGTCGCGATTACACTTTTGGGAGGGATTTTATCCCGCTTTCAATTCTTCCGGAGAGGCTGGGTTTTTCTTGCTTTTTTTAGCTTTGCCTTCTTTTTTTGATGTCTTGTGTGCTCTTTGCTAACTTTTGGTTTTCTATTTTGCAAATATGTCTTTTTTTGAGTATATCACTTGCGTTGATCCTAGTAAGGTGAGGATTTTTTAGCGGCCTATTCAGCCAAATCAGGTGCCTGATACTTAGGTTTTCAATAGGTTCAGATTAAATTCTTGGAATCTTCTCGACTTGATCACAACTCAAAGTGGAATAGTTGTTCTTGGTGACAAATAGGGGGTTTGGTTTTCTATTATACTAAAAGGGTAAATGCGTGAAGTAAATAAAAGTAAACTAGAAGCAATTAATTAGTAAAAATAAACTTGAATTAAAATTGAACTAAAACAGTAACTTGTAAATACCCTTAAAAATGCTTGATTCGGAATGTTCTCTTTATTCGGAATAAATCAGACAAAAATCCTTCATGCTGAATATCTCACTCATGCGGAATATTAGGTTCATGCGGAATAAATTGCTTATGCGGAATATACTACTCATGCGGATTAAAAGCTCATGCGGAATGATATGGGTGATGCGGAATAAAAGTTCTATGCGGAATAAAAGGTCATGCGGAATATGGAGTGATCCGGAATAATGGATATTCCGAATAAGCAGGGGTGATCCAGAATATTAGATATTCCGGATGGATGAACTTTATGCGGAATAAAAAAAGTGATGCGAAATAATGTTTATGCGGAATTATGGATATTCCGAATAGACTATGTTGATCTGGAATATTAGATATTCCGGATGGATGGACTTGATACGGAAAAACAATGCTGATCCGGAATATTTTCTCAAAAACCTTGATGCGGAATCTGGGAATGCGAAGAACAGTAAAGAACTGCTGAACCAAAATAGCCACGAATTTAATCAAAGTCACCAAAGTTTTTACCAAAAGTTTAAACCAAACTAAACACTTATCATTTACTAACCATAAACATCAAATCCCAACAATAAAAACACAAATCCCACTAACTTTTGAAGATCAAATCAACCAAATAAGAACTTTAGAACTTTGAATAAAAAAGATGAAGATGAACAAGATTAATGGAAGGATTAAATTGATAGACTAATTTAAAGTAAACAAAAGGAAAGATTAAACACTTACAAAATCAAAAATTTAACAAGAATGAAAAATCACCAACACCTTAATGGTGTTGGCTTCCTACGAAAGAAAAGAAGAAAACTGGGAAATGAAAAACTAGCCCAAAAAGTGTGAAGGGTTCTTCTATTTATAGGCTTAGTGATTGGTTGGTGAGTGGGCTTTCTTCCTCTCTTCTTGTCTTCTCGTCTTTTCAGAAAAGTTGACGTTTTCGATTCTGATTCGGGATTCGTCGACGATTAAATTCAACTCGTCTTTTAATTTCTTCGTTTAATAGACTTGAGTTCCTTCGACATATGTAAATCTTCCATTTTCACTAGAAAATAGCTACATGGAAATAAGAGAAATTAAAACTTTAAAGTAAAAGGATAGAAAACCATTTTCACTAGAAAATAGCTACATGGAAATAACTTCAAAGAGATCAAGGACTTACATTAGGGCTTTGGTGCTGCGAAGATTTATCAACCTCAAGTTTCACGTTCCCCAAACTAAGCTTAAAAACGAGATCATTGTTATTATAAGTTAGCAAATCAAACACTTACACACATGGCTTAATTATATGCTTAAACTCCCTTATTCATAGGTGTATCTCTTATATTTTATTTTTGTCTTAGAATGATCATGAAGATGCATTTTTGGACTTATTGCGATAGTTTATTTAGGCTGAAAGCAAAGTAGGACGATTTGATCAATAGTTAGCTAAAGGACAAAATCTCTTAAAACTGCTTCTCGGGATATCAAAAAGTTCATATCTTGGCATAACTCACTTCACGATTTGAGACCTTTCTCGGGCCTATATTTGGCATGTACTTCACACTTCATATCTTCGAGAGACGTTCTTGAGATAATGGTCTTCTCTTCGTTAATAGAGTTTCTTCACTTGGAGACTTTTGAGGGATACTCCAACTTTGTTGACCACGACTTCATGATTATTTCTTCAATCGCTAATTGGGATTTTGAGATACAACGATCCGCCTCCTTTTCGGACTTGGATCTATTTATCCTCATACCTTGTTAGGGTCTTTTCGGATAGACTTCTCCATGATCTTTATGGGAGTTGATTGCTTTTCGTCGTGAGTCTTGATCCTTCATATTGATTTTGGGAATAATGCTTTTCACATCACCTTGGATCTTTAGCAATAAGATTGAATCCTCATGCCTTGTTAGGGCCTTTTCGGACTCGCCAATCTTCGCGCCCCGCTTCATAAGTTATGCCTTGGCTATGAACTCTTATCATTACCGAGCAACTTTTAAACGATCTTGGGCTAGAAGTTAAGTAACTTTTCAAATCGTACGACCTTACTTATTGCAGATAAATTATTAGCAAGTGATGGGAGAATAGGCAGATAATCACACCAAGTGTGCTTGTGTAAGAATACCGACTTATAATTGACTCTATTATTTCTCGTTCTCCACAATTTAAAATCTCAAGTAATGAGACTCGTGGATGCTTAGCCTAATAAACCAATTAAGGTCTACATGGTTAAGGATACTAGCTAGAATAAACTTGGATAAGTTTATTCGGGTTGAGTCAAAATAATCGCAACGGGCCTAATATGTCAAAGATTTCAAAACTAGCTACACCACTTTATTAATATTTTTGACTTTATTGCGGGATATATACATATGAAAGCAACGATAAAAAATTTAAAAATTACGACTAAATGGCCAAAGTTAATAAAAAATTTGAAAAATGTTGAAAAAGATGATTTTCCGGTTAAATGAAGGCATTTTCATGGAAAAGTCCACTTAAAACTTCGATAGAAGTCCCCCTACACTTAAGATAAACATTGTCCTCAATGTTTAAGCATGTGGGAAAAGTCTCCCCTACACTTATGACATTGTGCACGTTGGTTAAATCAAGCTAAGGAAGAGACGACTAACGTGATCAATTTTAAATGTGAGTATGAAGAAAATTGAATCACGATAGTTGAGAGATAGAACCGGATTTCAGATAATACGGGAGCACGGTTCTTCAAAGATTCCAAGAGTGCATTCATCCCTGTAATCACATCACCACACAAACACAAACAACCTATAGAGGCCCCCCTACACTTAGGAGGTTAAAACGGAAAAGGATAGATACTCGGGTTGCCTCCCGAGGAGCGCTTGTTTTTGATAACCGAGTCACGAGCCTGACTTGACCCAAAATTAGTTCATGGGAAACGTGGTGAGGGATGGAATCATCTCATGAGAGATGTCCTCACCAAATTACATGTAACACCCCATTTTGGAAATGGAATATTACGCATAATCATGGCGTGTCATCAAAGCATACAAGGATAAATGTCTAAGCATTATTCGACCATAAAAGGGAAATACCGGAATCAAACATCGGTAACCCCAAAGTAAAGCTCATCACACACAGACATAAATACTGTAAAAGGAAAGGACGAAACAATGTCCATAGCAACTGTATCAAAGTAAAGGAAATGCATAAAGTAAAGAAAGACAGTAAAGCTTCCAATCCATATGCACGTACGTTTGAGATCTACGAGCGTCCCTGAGTACCTGCCGTTTTGGGAACATGAAAAGGAAAACGACTGAGCAAGACGCTCAGTGCACGGATGTACAATATAGCATGAAATAGAATAAACATGTAACATATAACAGCGGAAGACTAAGTTCTGAGTAAACTGGTTAAGTATCAAGAAAACTGGTTTTATAGTTTGAAAAGCCTTATGTTTATCTTGTGAAAACTGTTTTAACATATATATATACCATAGCCCATATAGGTCATGAAAAGGTCACGTGCATGAATACTTGGAGGGGTGACCTCATCATGCTGATTAGAGGGGATGCCTCTAATCATTATACTGGTTTGGGTAGGAGGGATCAACTCCTTGTGAAGGGTGCAAGGCACACACCACATTCACCATGATAAACTGAATAAAACATGTAACTAGGATGCACCCATACGCCCCACCTGATATAATAATATGGCCAAAACTGAAAAGGGACGCCACGAGCAATCACTCCGCCGTGGGGAAGTCATAACATTGGTGCCTCCAATGCTATGGTTATGGTACCTCCATAACTAGGTGAAACTGGTCATGCTTGTATATGGCTATAGATTATGCTAATTAAACATAAGCAGTTCAAAACAATAAAACAAATACTGGGGAAAACAGTTGGCTGCATACGGGGAAATCCTAATAAGGAAAGGATGTCCATACTGAAAGGACGGGAATCCGTACCTCAAGTCCAGTGAATGAACGGAAGAAAGACTCCTACTTCTGGATCACTAAAGCTACATGAATACACACGTGTATAAGTATCGATTCACTGTTTACGTACTGGGTTTTATGTCTCGTCTTAGCTTACTTTGTATGTTTTAGGTCATGGTTTACTGTTTAAAGCCTTAAATTGTGTTTATCTTGTATTCTGATTAATCTGTTTAAGTATTACTGGTATTTCATGTATTATTATACTTACTGTGTAATAATAAGTAACTTTCCAAAAATAGCAGGTTTCCAAAAATAGAAAGTTTCCAAAAATAGAAAGTTTCCAAAAATAGAAAGTTACCAAAAATAGAAAGTTTCCAAAAATAGAAAGTTTCCAAAAATAGAAAGTTTCCAAAAATAGAAAGTTTCCAAAAATAGAAAGTTTCCTAAAATAGAATTTACTGCTAAAAATAGATTAGTTTCTAAAAATAGAAAGTTTCCAAAAATAGATCAGCTGCCTTAATTAAATAAGTTTCCATATATAGAAGGTTTCCATGATTAGATTAGCTGCCTGAAATAGATAGATTTCCATATATAGAAGGTTTCCATTAATAGATTAGTTGCCTTATTTAATTAAGTTTCTATACATAGAAGTTTCCATATTTAGAATTAAGCTGGTTACATAAGCTAACATATAAGTCTAAGTGTTTATAAGCTTGTTTCTTAAGTCATATGATATAGTATATAGTTTAATTATTATTTCATGTATTTTAATTAAACTATAGGTTAAGCATTTTAATTAAAGTATAACATGTTTTAATTAAAATGAAATGAAATACTTAGGTTAACATATGTATTATTAATATTAATAATATAACCTAAGTCATGTCTAAATTAATTAATTATAGGCATGTTTTAAATAATTAATTAATTATAACTTATAGCATAAAATACTTAGGTTACATTAATATCATGCTAAATTAATAATTAGAATAACCTAAGTCATGATTTAATTAATATCTCATGTTATTAATTAATTTATATCCTAAGTTCATGATTCATAAAAATTAACATGTAACATAGATCATGATTTAACCAACGAACCATGAATCGGGCATGAATTCGACACCGTACCCCGAGCCAAACCCGGGGCACATGTGCCTCCCTGCTGCCGTGGGTCCCACAAGCACCAACCAAGACCTAAAATGGTCTTGGTGGTGGCGGCAATAAGCAAACCAAACCCCCCTCGGGTTTGTTTTGCTAGGCGGCTAAAAACAAACACCCTTATAAATCTTTCTTTGATTTTAATTAACCCCAAAACATGTTAGGTCAATGTTTAATTATCATGTTTTTAATAAGAAAATAATAACATGTTCATGAAAATAATCAAAGATTAAAAAGAATTAAAAAGAAGGGTTTAAAAAAAAGGTATACCACTATGTAGCTTAGAAAAGGATGAACAAACACTGATTATAGCAATAGTTTTTAAGATCAAAATCAACCAATCACCCTCCTATGGTGATGCTAAGGTGGCGGCACAAAGAGAGAACAAGGAGGAGGAGAGAAAACTCTTTTAGGGTTTTTGTGTTTATTTCTTGAAAGTGAAAAATGAAAACATATTTTTACCATAACCCCTCCTTTACTTGTAAAAGTCCATGGGCTAAGCCCATTTCTTGTTGTGTGCCGTGGGTAAGGGGGCCCCACATGGGGTACCCGTACCTTTCTCGTGTCCCGATGTTTCGTGTTCGTTCGTGGTTAAACGTGCTCGTGTTTAAAGTGTTTCTGTTTATTTTATCATGTCGTTTATCGTAAACTTAACGCTCGTAATTATATTATATGTATTTACGTAATTATTCTAGTTCGTATTTTAAATGGTGATCATGATTTAATTATGTTCACGTGACATATTTATTAACTGTTTATCATGAGTTCGTACGTAATCGATACTTGTCATGTCATACACGTATGCACTTGCTTGATTATTAGCACATGAATGTGATCAATACTAAATGAAGTAAGTTTTAATCTAGGACGTACGATCTTAAGGGCACTATTCATGGTAAAAGCATGCGGGTTTTACAATTCTTCCCCCCTAAAAAGAATAATTCGTCCCCGAATTATAGATAAAGTAAGCTGAAAAGAATTAACATACCCGAACTCAAAATATGAAGTGAGGGTAAGAAGCCCGGATAGACTCCTCTGTTTCCCAAGTGGCTTCCCGCTCGGTATGGTCCCTCCAAAGAATTTTGACGAATGGAATCGTCTTCCTTCTCATGACTCGTTCTTGCCTGTCGAGTACTCGTTCGGGTTCTTCTATAAAAGTGAGATCTTCACGTATCTGTTCCAGTGGATACTGAACCATGTGAAGGGGATGATAATTGTACCCTCTGAGTAAGGACACATGGAACACGTTATGCACGTGCGAAAGCTGAGGAGGTAACGCCAATCGGTAAGATACTTCACCGATTCGCTCAATGATATCAAAAGGTCCGATGAAACGAGGACTGAGTTTTCCTTTGATCCCGAAGCGTTTAACACCACGTGCCGGCGAAACCTTGAGGAAGACGTGATCTCCCACATTAAAATGTATGTCCCTACGATGTTTATCGGCGTAACTCTTCTGACGTGACCGTGCTTCCTGCAGCTTCTGCTTAGCTACTTCGATCTTCTCATTGGTCATTTCTATAATCTCTGGTCCTTCGAGTGTTCGCTCTCCCACTTGATCCCAGCAAGTTGGAGCGCGACACTTTCTGCCATACAACATTTCGAAAGGAGCACATTTGATACTTGCGTGCCAGCTGTTGTTGTATGCAAACTCGACTAAACAGATGTAATCGTCCCAATCACCTGTCCATTCCAACGCACACGACCTTAACATATCTTCCAATGTCTGAATTGTTCGCTCCGATTGTCCGTCCGTTTGAGGATGAAAGGCCGTACTCAGCTTAAGTTGTGTACCCCAAGCTTTTTGCAGACCTTTCCAGAATCGCGACGTGAAACGAGGATCTCTGTCTGAGACGATGCTGGAGGGAGTGCCGTGGAGTCTCATGATCTCCCTTCTGTAAGTATCTGCGAGTTTACTTACCGGATCTTCCTTGCGTATCGGTAAGAAATGAGCTGATTTGGTGAGTCGATCAACAATGACCCAAATAGCATCGTTCTTCTTCTTGGTAGGCGGAAGACCGGTAACAAAATCCATGGTGATTTTGTCCCACTTCCACTCTGGAATATCCAACGGTTGAAGGAGACCGCCCGATCGCTGATGTTCGATCTTAACCTGCTGGCAGGTAAGACATTTGGAGACATAAGTGGCTACATCCTGTTTCATACCACTCCACCAAAAGTGCTGTCTGATGTCATGGTACATTTTTGTCGACCCAGGATGTATAGAAAATGGGGAGCTGTGAGCTTCAGCTAACAATGCTTCCCGGAGTTCTTGATTGTCAGGAACACAAAGTCTCGTGCCCTGCCAAACGATACCGTCTGCGTCCATTCTGAATTCCGTCTGCTTCTCCAAATTCTGAATTATCGCCCAAATCTCTCCATCATCCTTCTGCGCTTCCTTGATCCTAGTCAGTAACTCAGGTTCTACTCTAAGATTCGCCCAGTATCCGTGCTGCCCACGTACCATGATTTCGATGTCTAGCCGCTCCAAGTCTCTTATGTTTTGTTCCTTGATCTCAATGCCGTTGATCATTCCGGACTTTCTGCTGAGTGCATCTGCTACTACATTAGCTTTCCCGGGATGATACTGTAGGTTAATATCATAATCCTTCAACAGTTCCAACCATCTTCTTTGTCTCATGTTCAATTCTCGCTGTGTGAAGATATACTTCAAGCTCTTGTGATCCGTGAAAATGTCGCATGATTCTCCGTATAAGTAATGCCTCCATATCTTCAATGCGAACACCACTGCAGCAAGTTCCAGGTCATGCGTAGGGTAGTTTTCTTCATAGGGATTAAGCTGCCGTGAAGCATACGCGATCACTTTCCCATGTTGCATGAGAACACAGCCCAGTCCCTTCCCCGATGCATCGCTATAGATCTGAAATCCACCTGTACCAGATGGGAGAGTAAGAATAGGTGCAGATACTAACTTCTGCTTTAGGTCTTCGAAGCTCTTCTCTCGATCTTCCGTCCAGACGAATTTCTCTCCTTTTCGCATCAGTTTGGTGAGAGGTAGTGCCAAGCGGGAAAAGTTCTCCACGAATCTGCGATAATATCCAGCTAAGCCTAAGAAACTGCGGACTTCTGTCGCCGACGTTGGTCTTGGCCATTTAGTGATAGCCTCAACCTTCGCTGGGTCCATAGTGATCCCTTCAGCTGATACGATGTGACCTAAGAATGCCACCTTGTTTAACCAGAACTCACACTTGGAGAATTTCGCATACAGCTGTTTCTGACGAAGAATCTGTAGTACCGTACGAAGATGGTCTTCGTGTTCCTCCGTGGACTTTGAGAAAATCAGGATGTCATCGATGAATACAATGACAAACTTATCAAGGAATTCATGGAAGATTCTGTTCATCAGATCCATGAATACTGCTGGAGCGTTAGTCAGGCCGAATGGCATGACCACAAACTCATAATGGCCATAGCGGGTACGAAAAGCAGTCTTAGCAATGTCCTGCTCTTTAACCCTCAGCTGATGGTAGCCTGACCTTAGATCGATCTTTGAGAAGTGTTTGGCTCCTTGAAGTTGGTCAAACAGATCGTCTATACGTGGCAGTGGATATCTATTGCGGATGGTAATCTTATTAAGTTCACGGTAGTCAATGCAAAGTCGCATGCTGTCGTCCTTCTTCTTAACGAACAAGACCGGTGCGCCCCATGGAGATGCGCTTGGTCTAATGAACCCTCGTTCAAGAAGTTCCTGCAGTTGGTCCTTCAGTTATTTTAGCTCTATGGGAGCCATACGATACGGAGCCTTAGAGATTGGCTCAGCTCCTGGAACAAGGTCGATGTTGAACTCCACTTCTCGTGCAGGTGGTATGCCTGGAAGTTCAGCTGGGAAAACGTCTTGAAATTCCGAAACTACTGGTTGATCCTGAATCGATGGGGATTCAGCATCCATGTCATGAACCGTAGCTAGATAACCTTCGCAGCCATGTGACAGTAATGCACGTGCTTGCAAGGTAGATATCACTTGTACAGACCGTCCGGGTATGAACCCGTTATGAATGTACTCTGGTGCGTTAATGTCGCCGAAGATCACCCGATATGAGTGGCAGTCTATGGTAGCATGGTGCTTGGATAGCCAGTCCATGCCAAGAATCATATCGAACTCAATCATGTCTAGGGGAAGTGCATCTACTGCACGAACTTTATCGTCAAACTCTAGAGGAAGACTCTTGTATACATGAGTTATTAATACAGAGTCCCTCAAGGGCGTGGAAATGGTAAGCCTATTTTCTAATGGCAAGGGAAGTGTCCCGATGTTCTTAGCATATGTAGTGGAAATAACTGAATGAGTGGCACCCGTGTCGAAAAGAACACATGTAGCTTGGCCGTACATATACAAAATTCCAGTAATGGTACCTGTAGATTTGTTTGCCTGATCGCGCGATGTCGTGTAGACACGCCTAGTGGTAGGAGGCGGTTTAGTATCAGCATGACCCGAAGTACCCTCCATTTCACCCTTACGGCAATCTCTCATACGATGGCCAGGGAGGCCGCACTTGTAGCACGCGTCGGAATCACGACGACATGGGCCGGGGTGTCTGCGATGGCAAGTATTGCAAAGAGGATGAGTGAATCCTCCAGCAGGAGTCCTTGCTTGCTGAGGGCCTGTTGATGACAAAACGTGTTAAGAATAAAGTATATGCACGAGTATAGGATGTAAGCGTCATAAGATGTTACCAGTGTTAGCTGAACGGTTAGGCTGAGAACCCCTGTGGTTCTGGTCCTTCCCGTTAACGTGGTTCCTGGTAGATGTTAATATAGGGTCAGCATGAGAGATATAACATGAAATCATAATAAGATGCGTAAATAGTAGGACCTGCTGTTGTTAGAGTGTCCCGCATTGTTACGGTAATTATCATTACCGTTGCGCCTTTCCACAACAGAACGGTCGTTATTGTGACCGTTTCCTTTGGGCTGATGAGGCTGCTGCTGGGTAGCCGGATGAGACCGGTCCCCAGTTTTCTGCCTGGAAGATACAGTTTAAGAGATGATTATAGAACATATAATGATAGGATGCGGTCTGGTTAACGCTAGAACACGAAATGTTTTACCTCTTGTCGGGTCTTTCAGCTTCCCCGAACTCATCGCGTTCCTGCAACATCTCAAGCTTCCTTGCTGCGTCGGCCACTTGTGCTACTGTATTGAACGTAGCACATACCAGATTGTTCGCGACCGAGGTGCGAAGTGCCCACCTAAAATGGTGTGCCTGCTCCTCAGGAGTACCAGCCGCTGCTCCCAGAAAACCAGCCAAGCGAAGAAAGCGCTGCATGAATTCGTTGCTATTCTCGCCCGCTCTCTGACGTATCCTATGGTATTCTCGCTTGAGTTTGTCCTGCTCTGCCTTAGGAAAGAACTGCTCCATCACTCTCTCCTTGAATTGGGCCCATGTCAAACCAGCGACCCATTCATCACCTCCTTCTGACTGCGTCAAAGCTAGCCACCAGTTGAGTACATCGCCTTCAAACCGGTAGCATGCCAATCTCGCCTTGAAGGCGGGGTCACATCCCATAGCATTGAAGATTTTCTTAATGTGAGTCAACCAGCTTTTAGCATCGCTGGGGCTATCAGTCTTTTCAAAAGCTCTAGGACGGAGCTTGTTAAATCTTTCCAACCATACTGCTAGTGTCACTGGGGGAGGAGGAGGAGGAGGTGCCTGATTCTGCTGCTGCTGATTGTTGGCAGCTTGGACTTCAGCACGAATGTCATTCCTCAGTTGAGGAAGTAAGGCTTGCATGGCAGCCTGAATTGCAGCATTGAGCTGCTCTTGCTCGCGTGTGAGAACCATCTGACAGTATAACATAACATATGATTAACAGTTCAAACATAAAATATAACTTGTATATATACATAAAAAAAAAATTTATGCTAAAAAAAATTTCACGAGAAAAATTTATGCAAGAAAATCTTTGTATGAATGCATGATGCGGTTTTATAAAAACTTTTGATGCTCGAGAGTGAACGCCTCTGGTCAGTTCACTCAAAATAAAAGACATATCGAGGGGACGCCTATGGGTCGGTCCCAAATCTAAAAGTTTCGATAAAACACATGCGACTAAATAGGGCCAGTCCTGTACCAACCATTACTTAGTCAAAAACCCTGTAACAATGACATGTATATGTATGCTTAAAAATGATGAATGCATGAAAACAACTGTCAGTTCTAGGAAGACCGTAGTGACTACCCACTAATCACAGGTCATATTTGAGAGCCTACAGGTCGAAACCTTGGCTCTGATACCATAATTGTAACACCCCATTTTGGAAATGGAATATTACGCATAATCATGGCGTGTCATCAAAGCATACAAGGATAAATGTCTAAGCATTATTCGACCATAAAAGGGAAATACCGGAATCAAACATCGGTAACCCCAAAGTAAAGCTCATCACACACAGACATAAATACTGTAAAAGGAAAGGACGAAACAATGTCCATAGCAACTGTATCAAAGTAAAGGAAATGCATAAACTAAAGAAAGACAGTAAAGCTTCCAATCCATATGCACGTACGTTTGAGATCTACGAGCGTCCCTGAGTACCTGCCGTTTTGGGAACATGAAAAGGAAAACGGCTGAGCAAGACGCTCAGTGCACGGATGTACAATATAGCATGAAATAGAATAAACATGTAACATATAACAGCGGAAGACTAAGTTCTGAGTAAACTGGTTAAGTATCAAGAAAACTGGTTTTATAGTTTGAAAAGCCTTATGTTTATCTTGTGAAAACTGTTTTAACATATATATATACCATAGCCCATATAGGTCATGAAAAGGTCACGTGCATGAATACTTGGAGGGGTGACCTCATCATGCTGATTAGAGGGGATGCCTCTAATCAATATACTGGTTTGGGTAGGAGGGATCAACTCCTTGTGAAGGGTGCAAGGCACACACCACATTCACCATGATAAACTGAATAAAACATGTAACTAGGATGCACCCATACGCCCCACCTGATATAATAATATGGCCAAAACTGAAAAGGGACGCCACGAGCAATCACTCCGCCGTGGGGAAGTCATAACATTGGTGCCTCCAATGCTATGGTTATGGTACCTCCATAACTAGGTGAAACTGGTCATGCTTGTATATGGCTATAGATTATGCTAATTAAACATAAGCAGTTCAAAACAATAAAACAAATACTGGGGAAAACAGTTGGCTGCATACGGGGAAATCCTAATAAGGAAAGGATGTCCATACTGAAAGGACGGGAATCCGTACCTCAAGTCCAGTGAATGAATGGAAGAAAGACTCCTACTTCTGGATCATTAAAGCTACATGAATACACACGTGTATAAGTATCGATTCACTGTTTACGTACTGGGTTTTATGTCTCGTCTTAGCTTACTTTGTATGTTTTAGGTCATGGTTTACTGTTTAAAGCCTTAAACTGTGTTTATCTGGTATTCTGATTAATCTGTTTAAGTATTACTGGTATTTCATGTATTATTATACTTACTGTGTAATAATAAGTAACTTTCCAAAAATAGCAGGTTTCCAAAAATAGAAAGTTTCCAAAAATAGAAAGTTTCCAAAAATAGAAAGTTACCAAAAATAGAAAGTTTCCAAAAATAGAAAGTTTCCAAAAATAGAAAGTTTCCAAAAATAGAAAGTTTCCAAAAATAGAAAGTTTCCTAAAATAGAATTTACTGCTAAAAATAGATTAGTTTCTAAAAATAGAAAGTTTCCAAAAATAGATCAGCTGCCTTAATTAAATAAGTTTCCATATATAGAAGGTTTCCATGATTAGATTAGCTGCCTGAAATAGATAGATTTCCATATATAGAAGGTTTCCATTAATAGATTAGTTGCCTTATTTAATTAAGTTTCTATACATAGAAGTTTCCATATTTAGAATTAAGCTGGTTACATAAGCTAACATATAAGTCTAAGTGTTTATAAGCTTGTGTCTTAAGTCATATGATATAGTATATAGTTTAATTATTATTTCATGTATTTTAATTAAACTATAGGTTAAGCATTTTAATTAAAGTATAACATGTTTTAATTAAAATGAAATGAAATACTTAGGTTAACATATGTATTATTAATATTAATAATATAACCTAAGTCATGTCTAAATTAATTAATTATAGGCATGTTTTAAATAATTAATTAATTATAACTTATAGCATAAAATACTTAGGTTACATTAATATCATGCTAAATTAATAATTAGAATAACCTAAGTCATGATTTAATTAATATCTCATGTTATTAATTAATTTATATCCTAAGTTCATGATTCATAAAAATTAACATGTAACATAGATCATGATTTAACCAACGAACCATGAATCGGGCATGAATTCGACACCGTACCCCGAGCCAAACCCGGGGCACATGTGCCTCCCTGCTGCCGTGGGTCCCACAAGCACCAACCAAGACCTAAAATGGTCTTGGTGGTGGCGGCAATAAGCAAACCAAACCCCCCTCGGGTTTGTTTTGCTAGGCGGCTAAAAACAAACACCCTTATAAATCTTTCTTTGATTTTAATTAACCCCAAAACATGTTAGGTCAATGTTTAATTATCATGTTTTTAATAAGAAAATAATAACATGTTCATGAAAATAATCAAAGATTAAAAAGAATTAAAAAGAAGGGTTTAAAAAAAAGGTATACCACTATGTAGCTTGGAAAAGGATGAACAAACACTGATTATAGCAATAGTTTTTAAGATCAAAATCAACCAATCACCCTCCTATGGTGATGCTAAGGTGGCGGCACAAAGAGAGAACAAGGAGGAGGAGAGAAAACTCTTTTAGGGTTTTTGTGTTTATTTCTTGAAAGTGAAAAATGAAAACATATTTTTACCATAACCCCCCCTTTACTTGTAAAAGTCCATGGGCTAAGCCCATTTCTTGTTGTGTGCCGTGGGTAAGGGGGCCCCACATGGGGTACCCGTACCTTTCTCGTGTCCCGATGTTTCGTGTTCGTTCGTGGTTAAACGTGCTCGTGTTTAAAGTGTTTCTGTTTATTTTATCATGTCGTTTATCGTAAACTTAACGCTCGTAATTATATTATATGTATTTACGTAATTATTCTAGTTCGTATTTTAAATGGTGATCATGATTTAATTATGTTCACGTGACATATTTATTAACTGTTTATCATGAGTTCGTATGTAATCGATACTTGTCATGTCATACACGTATGCACTTGCTTGATTATTAGCACATGAATGTGATCAATACTAAATGAAGTAAGTTTTAATCTAGGACGTACGATCTTAAGGGCACTATTCATGGTAAAAGCATGCGGGTTTTACATTACAACTTCACTCGTTGGCCATTCACCTTAAAATTAGGTCCATTAGGTTGAGCGAGCTCGAGAGTAAAAATTTAGGCAATGGTGAATGGGCCAGACCAACGAGATTTCAGCTTGCCCGAAAAGATTTTCAACCGAGAGTTAAAGAGTAAAACTTTGTCTCCAAATTGGAACTCTCGGTTTTTAAACTTAGAGTCGTGAATGAGCTTAGTCCTTTCCTTATAGATCAAAGAATTTTCATAAGCCTCATTCCGGAGTTCATTCAGCTCATTGAGTTGGATCTTGCGTAGGTCACCGGCTTTGTTGATGTCGAAATTAGCCCACTTCAAGGCCCAATAAGCTTTGTGCTCCAATTCAATGCGGATGTGGCATGCTTTCCCGTACACGAGACGATATGGTGTACAACCAATCGGAGTCTTGTATGCGGTACGAAAAGCCCACAAAGCATCATCAAGTTTATCGGCCCATGAGGCACGATGCTCTCCCACGGTTCTTTCAAGAATTCGATTTAATCCTCGGTTAGAGATTTCAGCCTGGCCATTAGTTTGTGGGTGGTATGCGGTGGAAAGACAATGATTTACACCATACTTAGCCATGACTCTTGCAAATTGATCATTGCAAAAATGAGTCCCGCGATCACTAATAATGGCACGAGGCACACCGAATCTAGCGAACAGCGACTTCAAAAAGTTACAAACCACCCTTGCGTCATTAGTGGGTAAAGCTTTGGCTTCAACCCATTAGAAACGTAGTGAACGGCTACAAGGATGTATTTGTTTCCTTTAGATGAAGGGAATGGCCCCATAAAGTCGATACCCCAAACATCAAAGATTTCACATTCTTGTATGAAATTTTGAGGCGTCTCATCTTTATGTGTGATCTTGCCTTGTTTTTGGCAAGCATCACAATGTTTAACCATCTCGTGAGCATCAAGATAAATGGTGGGCCAATAAAATCCCGAGTCAAACACTTTTTTGGCGGTGTAGTTGGGAACAAAGTGACCACCGGTGGGTCCTTTGTGGCAAGCCTCGAGAATGTCTAAAGCTGCCGGTCCATCAACACATCGGCGAATAATCAAATCAGCACATTGTTTGAATAGATACGGGTCATCCCAAAAGTAAGTCTTAATGTCTTTGAAGAACTTTTTCTTTTGCTGGGATGTTAACCCATTGATGAGAATTCCGCCCGCCAAGTATTTTTCAATGTCCGCAAACCACGGGGCTTCATCATTACTCGAGTTGATAGACATTAAGGTCTCCAGGGGAAAAGAGTCATTGATCTCTTTGTTCGGATGATCCCCTTGATAAGGATCCTCAAGTCTGCTGAGATGATCCGCGGCTAGGTTTTTAGCTCCCTTCTTATCACGAATTTCGATTTTAAATTCTTGAAGTAGCAAAACCCAGCGAAGAAGTCTTGGTTTGGAATCTTGTTTAGTTAACAATTACTTCAACACGGAATGATCGGTATAAACGATTGTGGTGGAAAGGACAAGATAGGGGCAAAATTTTTCAAAAGCATAGACAACAGCTAAAAGCTCTTTTTCGGTTTTCGTGTAATGCAATTGAGCCCCCGTCGCTAGCATAGTGGATTGGTTGGAAGTGTTTGTTCACTCTTTGGCCCAAAAACGCTCCAATAGCAAAGTCGCTAGCATCACACATCAACTCGAAAGGCAGCTCCCAATTAGGGGTAACCAAGACCGGTGCCTTAGTTAGCTTATCCTTAAGAAGGTTGAAGGCTTCAATACACTCTTTGGAAAAGATAAAAGGAGTATCTTTTTCCAAGAGGTGGGTCATCGGGCGAGCGATTTTAGAAAAATCTTTGATAAAGCGACGGTAGAAGCCCGCATGACCGAGGAAACTTCTCACACCCTTCACGGTTGAAGGTGGAGGCAACTTAGAAATAACATCGACTTTAGCATGGTCCACTTCAAGACCGGCTTTGGAGATTTTGTGTCCTAGCACGATGCCCTCTTTTACCATGAAATGGCATTTTTCCCAATTAAGAACAAGGCGAGTGTCTTCACACCGCTTAAGCATACGTTCTAAATTGGCAAGGCAAGAAGAGAATGAATCGCCATAAACCGAGAAATCATCCATGAAGACTTCCATAGTTTCTTCAACCATGTCATGGAAGATAGCCATCATACACCTTTGGAACATCCCAGGAGCATTGCATAAACCGAAAGGCATGCGTTTGTAAGCAAATGTTCCGTAGGGACAAGTGAATGTGGTCTTTTCTTGGTCCTTGGGATCGATGGGAATTTGAAAATACCCAGAGAAACCGTCTAAGAAGCAGTAATAGTCATTACCCGCTAGACGCTCGAGCATTTGATCCATGAAAGGAAGAGGAAAGTGATCTTTTCTCGTGGCATCATTGAGCTTACGATAGTCAATACAAACTCTCCACCCAATAACGAGACGAATGGGAATCAACTCGTTGTGTTCATTGGGAACAACGGTTATTCCGCCCTTCTTGGGCACACAATGGACGGGACTTACCCAAGGCGGATCCGAAATAGGGTAAATCAAGCCGGCATCTAGAAGTTTGATAACCTCTTGTTTGATGACGTCATGAATGCGAGGATTAACCCTTCTTTTGCTCTGGATTGCAGGTTTAAAGTCATCTTCCATGAGAATCTTATGAGTATAAAAGTTTGGATCAATTCCGCGGATATCGGAAATTTTCCAAGCAATTGCCTTCTTATGATCTTTAAGCACGGCGATGAGGCGAGATTTCTCTTCTTCTTTCAAGTCCTTAGCAATGATGACGGGCGACTTCTTCTTATCTTCAAGGAACACGTACTCGAGATGGGGCGGCAACTCCTTAAGTTCTAAATCCGGAGGATTTTCAATGGGAGGCGGATTCAAAGTCGGTTCATCGATAGCAATAGCCGTGGGAGATGGTAGAGAAATATGGTCCTCTTTGAGAAGGTTCTCAATGAGACGAATGTCTTCATCCCAATCGGTGGGAGAATCGTCATGTTCTAAGTTCACATCTCCCATGGTGGCTTCCAAATATTTCCAAAGGAAATCACTTTCTCCAAATAGAGATAGTGATGAATCAATAGAGGAAACGGTCTCAACATTGGAAGGAGAGGTAGGAATACTTTTACAAGCATCTTTGAAGTGTTCTTCACAAGCCTCATCAAGAACGTCGATACAATTAACACTCTCGTATGAATAAGGCTGTTTAGAAAGCTTTCCCATGTTGAAGACGATTTTATCGTCACCCACTCTCATGATAAGCTCACCCGCTTCTACATCGATGAGAGTGCGACCGGTCCTCAAGAATGGACGTCCAACGATTAATGGCACACGACGCTTCATATCGTAGTCGACCACGACGAAATCGGCAGGAAAAGTGAATTTGTCGACTCCTACAAAGACGTCTTCGGCTATCCCTACTGGATAAGCAACCGTACGGTTAGCTAATTCCAAAGTCATTTTGGTGGGGACTAGCTCAGGGAGAGATAATTGCTTCCAAACACTTAAAGGCATTAAGTTAATACTGGCACCTAGATCGGCTAGGGCCATGCAATTCTCTACTCCCGGGAAGTTGCAAGGGATTAAGAAGCGACCCGGATCACCAAGCTTGGTTGGCAATTTCCTTAAGAGAACCGCAGAGCAATTCTCATTAAGTTGGGTATTAGCAATATCAAGAAGCTTCTCCTTGTCGCTAAGAAGATCTTTGAACACTTTTGCGTATTTAGGCATGTGAGCGAGATCCTCAGCGAAGGAGATGTTGAAATTCAATTGTTTAAACATTTTGAGAAAGTTCGAAACTTGAGTATCGTCCTTGCTTTTGAGCTTCTCTTTCCTCAACCTTGAGGGATAAGGTATGTCGGAAGAAGAGGAAGGCTTTGGAATAGTAGGATCACTCACATCCTTTGGTGGAGGAGGGGTAGAAGTAAGAGGTGGAGAAATTGGGGAAGTAGAAGGATGAGGAATAGGAGCAGGTGACTCGTTTTCCTTAGTCACAATCACCGGTGGAGGTATAAGAAGCTCGGGTTCCTTGGTACCTTTGCCACTGCGAGTGGTGATTGCTTTAATCTCCCCTCTTGGATTCGCAACGGTGTTACTCGGAAGAGTACCCGCAGAAGAGGATTGATTACCTTGGAAGAAACCAGCCATCATGTTCCTTAAGTCATTCGTTTGACTTGCCAAAGTGTTTCTCATATCAGCTCAAAGATCGTTCCCTTGTTTCACCATGTCTGCTTTCAAGTTGAGCACTCCCCGCTGGAGATTGTCCACGATCACATCATTAGTCCTCATGTAGGTTCCAATATCTTGATGTAATGCGGTGGGTTGGTTGGGAGGAGCATTGTAGGCGGGTGGTTGATAAGCAGGTTGTTGGTAAACTTGGTTGTTTCTTTGAGGTGGATATGGTTGTTTGTGAGGTGGTTGGTATGGTGCACGAGGTTGTTTTTGAGGAGGACGATTGAGGTTTTGTTGTTGGTTTGGGTTGTTAGAAGGAAAACCGGGCGGGGAAAGAAAGTTGTTTGAGCGGTAGCTAAGCAAGTTGCGGTCTCCTTGAGGACGTGCTTGATAAGCGGCCGGAGGATAGGTACCGTATGCTGCATTAACATTCTCAGAAGGATAGTCTTGGGTGGTGGTACAAGTGGTGTAAGAGTGAGGACCCCCGCATATTTCACATAGTTGGCTAACATCATTGACTTGAGCGTCTTGAGCGTTTTTAGCGTTGATGCTGTTGGTATTGTTAGCGGTGTGGGTAACAAGCGATTCAAGAAGCGTAGTAATTTTGTCAAGTCGCTTGTCGTTGTCACTAGTACTAGCACTAGCGGCATTGGTCTGCACACTCTTGGTTTGCACTCTAGACTTATTCTCGATAATATCCCAAGCGGCATTAGAAGTCTTTACCAAAATATTACCCCCCGAGGCACTATTTAGTGAATCTTGGTCATTCATGCTTAAACCATTATAAAAAGTATTAATTTGGTGCACTTTGGTAAAACCATGTTGTGGGCTGATATAAGAGATTTTACTAGTTGAAAAGTTCGTTTTCTCGGTATCTTCTCGAATTGATTTCCGGTTAAATGTGCGAGATTAGTTGTTCTTGGTGAAAATAATGTTTTTGGATTTGGTAAAATAAATGTGCAAGACTTAATAATAAAGGACGGGAAATTAAAACTAAAACTAGTTGAAACATAAATGGTGCAATATTTAAAACGTTAAAAGTAAATGACGAAAATCGAAATGACGTAAAATTAAAACTTAGCGAAAAGTAAATTGACAAATAAATAAAAAATGCGAGACGTAAATAAAACGAGGAAAGTTAATACTTAAACTAAAACAAAATGTTAAAACAAAACAAAACATCGATCGGAATGTACCCATCGAAAAGCTATGATCGGAATGTGCAAAAGTGTCCGATCGGAATATATTCCGATCGGTTAATCGGAATAAATGAAAACATCCCAATCGGAATAATTGAAGAGTATGCTAATCGGAAAAAAGAACTAATCGGAATACTTAAACAAATCAACACAATCGGAATATTTTAAAAACACTTTACCGTCGGAATGCTCAAAAGTTGGTGCAGTCGGAATACGAAAACAAGCCCGATCGGAATCTATGAAACCCTTTTCCGATCATGCGATCGGAATAAAGGGGAGTACTCCGGTCGGAATACACATGTAAAACCCGCATGCTTTTACCATGAATAGTGCCCTTAAGATCGTACGTCCTAGATTAAAACTTACCTCATTATTATTGATCACATTCATGTGCTAATAATCAAGCAAGTGCATATGTGTATGACATGATAAGTATCGATTACGTACGAACTCATGATAAACAGTTAATAAATATGTCACGTGAACATAATTAAATCATGATCATCATTTAAAATGCAAACTAGAATAATTACGTAAATACATATAATATAATTACGAGCGTTAAGATTACGATAAACGACACGATAAAGTAAACAGAAACACTTTAAACACGAACACGTTAACCACGAACGAACACGAAACATCGGGACACGAGAAAGGTACGGGTACCCCATGTGGGGCCCCCATACCCACGGCACAACAACCAAGAATGGGCTAAGCCCATGGACTTTTACAAGTAAAGGGGGGTTATGGTAAAAACTATTTTTCATTTTTCACTTTTCAAGAAAGAAAACATAAACCCTAAAAGATTTTCTCCTCCTCCTCTTTACTCTCTCTTGTGCCGCCACCTAGAACACCACCATAGGAGGGTGTTGTTGATTTTTGACATTAAAAACAAGTGCTAGAAACCGTGTTTGTTCATCCCCTTTCAAGCTACGTATTGGTATATCATTCTAAACCTTTCTTTTTAATTCTTTTTAATCTTTGATTATTTTCATGAACATGTTATTATTATTCTTATTAAAACATGATATTAAACATTGATCTAACATGTTTTGGGGTAAATTAAAATCAAAGAATGATTTAAAAAGGGTGTTTGTTTTTAGCCGCCTAGCATAACAAACCCGAAGGGGGTTTGGTTTGCTTATTGCCGCCACCACCAAGACCATTTTTGGTCTTGGTTGGTGCTTGTGGGACCCACAGCAGCAAGGGGGCACACGTACCCCGAGTTTGGCTCGAGGTACGGTGTCGAATTCATGCCCGATTCATGGTTCGTTGGTTAAATCATGATCTATGCTACATGTTAATTTTTATGAATTATGAACTTAGGATATAAATTAATTAATAACATGAGACATTAATTAAATCATGACTTAGGTTATTTTAATTATTAATTTAGCATGATATTAATTTAACCTAAGTATTTTATGTTATAAGTTATAATTAATTAATTATTTAAAACATGCCTATAATTAATTAATTTAGACATGACTTAGGTTATATTATTAATAATAATAATACACATTTTAACCTAAGTATCTTATTTCATTTTTATTAAAACATGTTATACTTTAATTAAAATGCTTAACCTATAGTTTAATTAAAATACATGAAATAATAATTAAACTATACACTATATCATATGACTTAAGAAATAAGCTTATAAACACGTAGGCTTATATGTTAGCTTATGTAACCAGCTTAATTCTAAATATGGAAACTTCTATTTATAGAAACTTAATTAAATAAGGCAACTAATCTATTAATGGAAACCTTCTATATATGGAAATCTATCTATTTCAGGCAGCTAATCTAATCATGGAAACCTTCTATATATGGAAACTTATTTAATTAAGGCAGCTGATCTATTTTTGGAAACTTTCTATTTTTTTAGAAACTAATCTATTTTAAGCAGTAAACTTTCTATTTTTGGAAACTTTCTATTTTTGGAAACTTTCTATTTTTGGAAAGTTTCTATTTTTGGAAACTTTCTATTTTTAGTAACTTTCTATTTTTGGAAACTTTCTATTTTTGGAAACTTTCTATTTTTGGAAACCTGCTATTTTTGGAAAGTTACTTATTATTACACAGTAAGTATAATAATACATGAAATACCAGTAATACTTAAACAGATTAATCAGAATACAAGATAAACACAGTTTAAGGCTTTAAAAAGTAAACCATGATCTAAAACATACAAAGTAAGCTAAGACGAGACATAAAACCCAGTACGTAATCAGTGAATCGATACTTATACACGTGTGTATTCATGTAGCGTTAGTGATCCAAAAGTAAGAGTCTTTCTTCCGTTCATTCACTGGACTTGAGGTACGGATTCCCGTCCTTTCAGTATGGACATTCTTCCTTATTAGGATTTCCCCGTATGCAGCCAACTGTTTTCCCCAGCATTTGTTTTATTGTTTTGAACTGCTTATGTTTAATTAGCATAATCTATAGCCATATACAAGCATGACCAGTTTCACCTAGTTATGGAGGTACCATAACCATAACATTGGAGGCACCAATGTTATGACTTCCCCACGGCGGAGTGATTGCTCGTGGCGTCCCTTTTCAGTTTTGGCCATATTATTATATCAGGTGGGGCGTATGGGTGCATCCTAGTTACATGTTTTATTCAGTATATCATGGTGAATGTGGTGTGTGCCTTGCATCCTTCACAAGGAGTTGATCCCTCCTACCCAAACCAGTATATTAATTAGAGGCATCCCCTCTAATCAGCATGATGAGGTCACCCCTCCAAGTATTCATGCACGTGACCTTTTCATGACCTATATGGGCTATGGTATATTTATGTTAAAACAGTTTTCATAAGATAAACATAAGGCTTTTCAAACTATAAAACCAGTTTTCTCAATACTTAACCAGTCTACTCAGAACTTAGTCTTTCGCTGTTATATGTTACATGCTTATCCTATTTCATGCTATATTGTATATCCGTGCACTGAGCGTTTTGCTCAGCCGTTACTTTCCTTTCCATGTCCCAAAACGGCAGGTACCCAAGACTCGAGCATTTGGAGGACATGCATAGGATGGAAGCTGCCATAGACTTCTTCTCCTGTTTCCTTCATATATTTATGCTTGTTTAGTCTTTCATTCAGTTCTTTTACTTTCTTATCTTTTGGGCTTATGTTTGGGAACCGATGTTTGATTCCGGTTTTCCCTATGGTCATGTATGTTTTACTACATATTACCTTGCATGCTTTGATGACACGCCATAATTACGCGTGACATTTCATTTATCAAAATAGGGTGTTACAATTATGGTATCAGAGACAAGGCTTCGACCTGTAGGCTCTAAAACTCGACCTGTGACTAGTGGGTAGTCACCAGGAGCTTCCTAAGCCAACGATTGTTATTCCACGTATTGATGTTTCAGCGCGTTGTTGTTTTAACCATTATGTTTTCAGCACGTTTTTGTTTTAGCCATGACGTTTTCAGCACCTTGTTGTTTTCACCATGATGTTTTCACCAGTATCGTCTTACTAATATGGAATGAACAACCGTCATCCATACTTAGTTATGTGTCATTGTCTATGCATGATGTTCCTCGTGAACTGTGACGATGTGGACTGACCCCAGTAGTTCATAATTTTCACATAAATTTTTTTTTTCGGTTAAGTTCTGACAATGACTTTTAATTATTATGTTTCATGCATTCATGCATTTATATCATATGTCATCTGTTGCAGGAATTTTGACTAAGTAATGGTTGGTACAGGACTGGCCCTATATAGTCGCATGTGCTTTTATCGAAACTTTTAACTTTGGGACCGACCCATAGGCGTCCCCTCGCCATGTCTTTTGTTTTGGAACCGACCCATAGGCGTTCCCTCGCACATATAAAGGTTTTATAAATTACATTACGCATTCATGCACTGTTTTTCTTGCATAAAATTTTTCTCATGATTTAAATTGGCATAAATTTTTCCATGTCCCATCATAAGTTATTATGTTTTTATGTCAAGTATGCCTTCATACTGTCATGGTTAACTTCAGTTTCATGCTGATTATGTTATACACTTTTTCGTAATAGATGGTTTCATGTTTCCTCATGATAATTCCGTCTTCATGTTGATTATGTTTCACGCCTCTTTTGTTATTTACGTTGTCCTGCAAGACATTGTTAGATTTCTTGAATCATGCTTTCATGATAGTCATGGTTGGTTTCCATTGATCATGCTGTCAGGCAAATCATCGTTGAATTTTGTGTAACCACACTTTAGCGTTCTCTATGCAACCAGAATGATGTCTATGCTAATACTGCCAGGTTATCATGATGGTTTTCCTAACCGTTTAACCGGTTTACTTTCCTTAAATCATGACAAATGACCGAGCCCATACCGATCATTTCATGTGCATTCCATGTGCACTCCACGCACCGTATTTCATGTGTATTACATATACCTTAATCCATGTGTATTCCACTTGCAATACTTCACGAGTATTCGCTAGTCGATTCTAAATCATCTCAGGCGTATGTTCACTTGCTGATATTCTACAAGATTGTCGATGCCGCTCATAGCTTGGAGATGTTACTGAAGGTTGATGTTGCTGATGTTGGGAGACGCTACGAGATGCGGATGCTGATGCAGTTCACAACCTGGAAATCCTAAAAGACGAAGACAAAGGCGTCGGAGCAAAGCAATTGGACGAGAAGATGCTTCACCATCAGACAATTCCCATCAATCATTGTCCCAAATTCATAGTTACATGTCACACGTCGTTCGGCCGTCATTTCAGCCATATGAGTGCAAACCAGTACCAGCCGGCCACTCAGCTAAATAGTTACATGAGTCACGGTCATGAGAATGACCGTCATGGAACCGACAGACAAGATGATAGTAACCACTACTATGACAGCAACTATCCTAGAAATTGCAACCGAGGCTCCTGCCACGGACGTGATCAGACATACAAATGATCAGACATACAACCGATCCGCCAATTCTGGCATATTAACCTAGTATTTGTAGTTCTAATTGTTTCACATCTCGAGACACATGTCAAGACATCAGTCAAGACACATGTCTCACGTATACCTCCTGAAGACACATGCCAAGACAACAGTCAAGACATATGTCACGCTTACATTTCTCAAGACACGAGTCAAGACACATGACTCACGTCTAATTATGGAACATTTCTAAGAAATTCAGGGTACCCTCCAAGGTTATATCTATGTTGTTGTGCCATGTATTAATCAGGCCACAAGAATTTCAATACCATTATCGGCACATCAGTGAGAACTGTCACGTTGCCGATGTCACTTTCATTTCTTTCACCATGGTTCATATATTCATAACCATGAAGGACGCCTTTCGTATTCCCACGCATACGAAGGTTTTCCTTCAGCTTAATGATAAGATCCAAGCTGCTAACGCATTTCCTCGGACAGACACGAGATGAATTTTATCCTAATTATGTACTATGAACACCACACCATGCTATGATTCATAATTATGTACAGTAATGTTCAGGCTCCTGAATACATTCAGCTTGATTTTCCATCAGGAAAATCCGTACAAATGATCTATGCTTACAAGCATGTGAGTTGTTAACCGTGGTCGCTAAAATTTTCTAACCGTCAGTAAGACACGACTATCTAAGGTCCTTTTACGCATAACCAACGGATTAATCCAAATTGTTCCTTACACTACAGAAGAACCTTCAAGGAGAAGGATGGTACCATGAGATTATGTGTCGACTACCGTCGACTTAAACAAATCACCATTCATGACCGTTATTCTCCTCCACATATTGACAACATGTCCAAATCAACCGTATGGTGTTAATCACTTTTCCAAGATCGAACTCATGAACAAGTTGCCAATAGTGACGGGTGAAAGAGCAGAACATGTCCATGACTGCTATTCGTGCACGACTCGGTCATGCTAGATTTATGATTTTGAATGAGTCTCATCAATGCTCCAACCGCATTATGGACTTAATAAATTGAGTTTCCATGAACTCCTAAACAAATTCATCAGCGTTTTCATTGAGGATAACCTGATTTCCTCTAAGCCTAGAGAAGATCAGGAAGACCATATCTGCACTATGTTGCAAATTCTATGACAAGAGAAATTCTACCATGGAATATTTTTTTTCCAATATCAATTCTGTTTGATTACAGTGACACACTGAATCACATGGGTTTCTATGGTTAATCTTACCATGACTCAGCTTATGCGTAAAGGAGAGAACCCTACATTACATTAGGTGTTCTAGAAAATAACACGCTAGGAGAAGTCTAGATTCAGAGACTCAGAGTTTCGCAAACTCCTAGGTATCAAGTTCTAAGAAGCAAGATACAGTTACGTTCATATCTAGGTACCTGACATACCAACAGGTTAAGATAGGACACCAACATACTGGGATGTTTTCATCATATGAAATTGTGAATCAAAAAGGGACAAGATCTCCATGGATTTTAGTTACCAGATGTCAGCAAACTCGAAGAAGCCAGATGCTATCTGGGTTATTGTCAACAGTTTGATCAAGTCTGCAGAATCCTTACATCCGTACGGATTTCAGAACCAACAGATTAAACAAACATGTTCCAACCAAGGCTCATCCGATCACTTGGCAATCCCTCAGCTATCGGGTCAGACAAAGATTCGTAATTGTACTCCTAACTTACTTCACGTCTTCATTCTAATTCCACGACTTGCTTTCGCGCTCACGTTCATGACACTATTCACGTTCATGATCGTATTTTGGCTTACGATTTTACGTTCATTTCTTTTCTCGTTCTGGGAAGTTTGCAAGAACTTGTCAGACCAGACCCAAGTTTAGTATAACTCTCCATCATCAGATAGACGTTTCACGTCATATTCCACGTCTCACCTTGTAGCGTTTGGCGTTACCGCCATTATATTCTATGATCACGATATGTCTCACATGTCATGTTCATTCCACGTTCCTCATATCATGATCAAATTAGGTTACACGTATCATGGATCACGATATGTTTACTTATACTACACTCGCCATATCTCCACGTAGCACGTTCAAAATTTTTCACGTATCACGTTCAAAATTTTTCACGTACTACGTTTCTTTATGTCTCGCGCATCGTTTCTAATTATCAGTTAAGTCAGATTGTCTTGCATCGTAACGTTTCAGTTACCCTTGCACGTTAACTCTTTTTCCTTGATCGAATTTAGGGGATCTACCTTCCGTTGATAACCAAGAATTTCTTCGTATTCCAAGTCAAGGTCAGGAGGACCAAGATTTATCATTAGTGTCAGGATCGTCTGAAGGAACCGTTCCAAGAGGGAGGCCACTTGGGAACGGACAAGTTCATCCGGACTTCTTATCCATTTTTCTTTTATCGATTAGATATGTCCTTTCAGTCACGTCACGTTCCATGTCTTTTCAAGACATGTCACGTCCCACGTTCCCTTCTACCATGTCACCTTCATTTCCATTATTTTGCATATCTTTCCAGTTTGATTCGGGTATGTTTCGCTTCCAGTTACTTTATCTATAATTCGGGGACGAATTATTCTTTTTAGGGGGGAAGAATTGTAAAACCCGCATGCTTTTACCATGAATATTGCCCTTAAGATCGTACGTCCTAGATTAAAACTTACCTCATTAGTATTGATCACATTCATGTGCTAATAATCAAGCAAGTGCATACGTGTATGACATGATAAGTATCGATTACGTACGAACTCATGATAAACAGTTAATAAATATGTCACGTGAACATAATTAAATCATGATCATCATTTAAAATGCAAACTAGAATAATTACGTAAATACATATAATATAATTACGAGCGTTAAGATTACGATAAACGACACGATAAAGTAAACAGAAACACTTTAAACACGAACACGTTAACCATGAACGAACACGAAACATCGGGACACGAGAAAGGTACGGGTACCCCATGTGGGGCCCCCATACCCACGGCACAACAACCAAGAATGGGCTAAGCCCATGGACTTTTACAAGTAAAGGGGGGTTATGGTAAAAACTATTTTTCATTTTTCACTTTTCAAGAAAGAAAACATAAACCCTAAAAGATTTTCTCCTCCTCCTCTTTGCTCTCTCTTGTGCCGCCACCTAGAACACCACCATAGGAGGGTGTTGTTGATTTTTGACATTAAAAACAAGTGCTAGAAACCGTGTTTGTTCATCCCCTTTCAAGCTACGTATTGGTATATCATTCTAAACCTTTCTTTTTAATTCTTTTTAATCTTTGATTATTTTCATGAACATGTTATTATTATTCTTATTAAAACATGATATTAAACATTGATCTAACATGTTTTGGGGTAAATTAAAATCAAAGAATGATTTAAAAAGGGTGTTTGTTTTTAGCCGCCCAGCATAACAAACCCGAAGGGGGTTTGGTTTGCTTATTGCGGCCACCACCAAGACCATTTTTGGTCTTGGTTGGTGCTTGTGGGACCCACGGCAGCAAGGGGGCACACGTACCCCGAGTTTGGCTCGAGGTACGGTTTCGAATTCATGCCCGATTCATGGTTCGTTGGTTAAATCATGATCTATGCTACATGTTAATTTTTATGAATTATGAACTTAGGATATAAATTAATTAATAACATGAGACATTAATTAAATCATGACTTAGGTTATTTTAATTATTAATTTAGCATGATATTAATTTAACCTAAGTATTTTATGTTATAAGTTATAATTAATTAATTATTTAAAACATGCCTATAATTAATTAATTTAGACATGACTTAGGTTATATTATTAATAATAATAATACACATTTTAACCTAAGTATCTTATTTCATTTTAATTAAAACATGTTATACTTTAATTAAAATGCTTAACCTATAGTTTAATTAAAATACATGAAATAATAATTAAACTATACACTATATCATATGACTTAAGAAATAAGCTTATAAACACGTAGGCTTATATGTTAGCTTATGTAACCAGCTTAATTCTAAATATGGAAACTTCTATTTATAGAAACTTAATTAAATAAGGCAACTAATCTATTAATGGAAACCTTCTATATATGGAAATCTATCTATTTCAGGCAGCTAATCTAATCATGGAAACCTTCTATATATGGAAACTTATTTAATTAAGGCAGCTGATCTATTTTTGGAAACTTTCTATTTTTTAGAAACTAATCTATTTTAAGCAGTAAACTTTCTATTTTTGGAAACTTTCTATTTTTGGAAACTTTCTATTTTTGGAAACTTTCTATTTTTGGTAACTTTCTATTTTTGGAAACTTTCTATTTTTGGAAACTTTCTATTTTTGGAAACCTGCTATTTTTGGAAAGTTACTTATTATTACACAGTAAGTATAATAATACATGAAATACCAGTAATACTTAAACAGATTAATCAGAATACAAGATAAACACAGTTTAAGGCTTTAAACAGTAAACCATGATCTAAAACATACAAGGTAAGCTAAGACGAGACATAAAACCCAGTACGTAATCAGTGAATCGATACTTATACACGTATGTATTCATGTAGCGTTAGTGATCCAGAAGTAAGAGTCTTTCTTCCGTTCATTCACTGGACTTGAGGTACGGATTCCCGTCCTTTCAGTATGGACATTCTTCCTTATTAGGATTTCCCCGTATGCAGCCAACTGTTTTCCCCAGCATTTGTTTTATTGTTTTGAACTGCTTATGTTTAATTAGCATAATCTATAGCCATATACAAGCATGACCAGTTTCACCTAGTTATGGAGGTACCATAACCATAACATTGGAGGCACCAATGTTATGACTTCCCCACGGCGGAGTGATTGCTCGTGGCGTCCCTTTTCAGTTTTGGCCATATTATTATATCAGGTGGGGCGTATGGGTGCATCCTAGTTACATGTTTTATTCAGTATATCATGGTGAATGTGGTGTGTGCCTTGCATCCTTCACAAGGAGTTGATCCCTCCTACCCAAACCAGTATATTAATTAGAGGCATCCCCTCTAATCAGCATGATGAGGTCACCCCTCCAAGTATTCATGCACGTGACCTTTTCATGACCTATATGGGCTATGGTATATTTATGTTAAAACAGTTTTCATAAGATAAACATAAGGCTTTTCAAACTATAAAACCAGTTTTCTCAATACTTAACCAGTCTACTCAGAACTTAGTCTTCCGCTGTTATATGTTACATGCTTATCCTATTTCATGCTATATTGTATATCCGTGCACTGAGCGTTTTGCTCAGCCGTTACTTTCCTTTCCATGTCCCAAAACGGCAGGTACCCAAGACTCGAGCATTTGGAGGACATGCATAGGATGGAAGCTGCCATAGACTTCTTCTCCTGTTTCCTTCATATATTTATGCTTGTTTAGTCTTTCATTCAGTTCTTTTACTTTCTTATGTTTTGGGCTTATGTTTGGGAACAGATGTTTGATTCCGGTTTTCCCTATGGTCATGTATGTTTTACTACATATTACCTTGCATGCTTTGATGACACGCCATAATTACGCGTGACATTTCATTTATCAAAATGGGGTGTTACAACACAAATCGGAAAAGGGCTTTGCCCTTTCCGATATCAATTTGACCCGAAATAAAAGCAAAGGAAATAAGCTATTGAAATAAGCTAATGACCAAAACTAGAACGAATCCAAAGAAAGATGAACTCAATAAGCATGAATAACAACTTATCAAACTTAAAAGAAACAAACTTTTGAATCAAAATATAAAAAGATGAACTTTTAAGCACGAAAACATGAATGAACAACACGGATCATAAGTAATTCGCACCAAAAGTAAACAAAAATCAAGAAAGGAAGATGAAAGATTAAGACAAAAAAAGCAAAGATTAAAGAACAAAATAATGAAAACTTACTTGAAAATTAAATGATTAAAAGTGCATAATAATTAATTAAAGTGAAAGAAATGAAATGACAAGTATGAAAATGGTGGAAGTGTGGCTTGTCAAACCACCCAACAACAAGAAATGAAGTAGCTAATGGCTATTTATAGTGGAGATTAGGGAGGAGCTTAGGAAGCTTCCTCCCTCTTTCCTCTTTTCCTTAATTGCAAAGTTAAGTCCTTCCCTTCTTTATCTTTTGTTAATCTTGGAATTAATGACTTTGTCTCGGGATTTCTTTGAACTCGTCTTTAATTTTCTTCATAAATAAGACTCGAGTTCTTCGGCTTTTAGTAAACTTCCGTCTTTTGACTTTTTCTTCGATAAATCTTCAGAATTGGTCTTGGACTTCCGTTCTTTTTCCACTCTTGATCTTTCGACTTCATCTTTCGTCTTTTTCTTCGATAAAAGCCCGTGAATGCCGTGTTTTCTCCACTTTTCACCTTTTCGTCCTAAATCACAACAAAAACACAAACCACGTATAATTCCGACATAAATGACATAAAATACACGTTTTGGCTCGGTTATTATTGTAATTAAGTGGTAAAAAGGATGGGTGTTTAAACACCTATCAAATCCCCTACACTTAACCATTGCCATGCCCTCATGCAATGCTTAGTGATAAAGCAAGTTTACACTTTTCTCATAATCAATCAACCTTGGCCTTATTAACATACTACTAAATAAAAAATTAGAGTACTAAGAGAAATCAAAACTTTAAAGTAAACAAAAGGATAGAAAACCATTTTCAATTGAAAATAGCTATATGGAAATAACTTGCAAAGAGATCTAAGACATACATTAGGGCTTTGGTGCTGCGAAGATTTATCACCCTCAAGTTTCACGTTCCCCAAACTAAGCTTAAAAACGAGATCATTGTTATTATAAGTTAGCAAAACAAACACTTACACACATGGCTTAATTATATGCTTAAACTCCCTTATTCCTAGGTGTATCTCTTATATTTTGTTTTTGTCTTAGAATGATCATGAAGATGCATTTTTGGACTTATTGCGATAGTTTATTTAGGCAGAAAGCAAAGTAGGACGATTTGATTAATAGTTAGCCTAAGGACAAAATCTCTTAAAACTGCTTCTCGGGATATCAAAAAGTTCATATCTTGGCATAACTCGCTTCACGATTTGAGACCTTTCTCGGGCTGATATTTGGCATGTACTTCATACTTCGTATCTTGAGAGACGTGCTTGAGATAATGGTCTTCTCTTCGTTAATAGAGTTCTTCACTTGGAGTATTTTTGAGGGATACTCCACTTTTTTTACCACGACTTCATCATTATTTCTTCAATCGCTAATTGGGATTTTGAGATACAACGATCCGCCTCCTTTTCGGACTTGGATCAATTTATCCTCATACCTTGTTAGGGTCTTTTCGGATAGACTTCTCCATGATCTTTATGGGAGTTGATTGCTTTTCGTCGTGAGTCTTGATCCTTCATATTGATTTTGGGAATAATGCTTTTCGCATCACCTTGGATCTTTAGAAATAAGATTGAATCCTCATGCCTTGTTAGGGCCTTTTCGGACTCGCCAATCTTCGCGCCCCGCTTCATAAGTTATGCCTTGGCTATGAACTCTTATCATTACCGAGCAACTTTTAAACGATCTTGGGCTAGAAGCTAAGTAACTTTTCAAATCGTACGACCTTACTTATTGCAGATAAATTATTAGCAAGTGATGGGAGAATAGGCAAATAATTACACCAAGTGAGCTTGTGCAAGATTACCGACTTATAATTGACTCTATCATTTCTCGTTCTCCACAATTTAAAATCTCAAGTAATGAGACTCGTGGATGCTTAGCCTAATAAACAAATTAAGGTCTACATGGTTACGGATACTAGCTAGCATAAACTTGGATAAGTCTATTCGGGTTGAGTCAAAATAATCGCAACGGGCCTAATATGTCAAAGACTTCTAAACTAGCTACACCACTTAATTAATATTTTTGACTTTATTGCGGGATATATATATATGAAAGCAACGATAGAAATTTAAAAATTACGACAAAATGGCCAAAGTTAATTAAAAATTTGAAAAATGCTAAAAAAGATGATTTTCTGGTTAAATGAAGGCATTTTAATGGAAAAGTCCACTTAAAACTTCGATAGAATTCCCCCTACACTTAATATAAACATTGTCCTCAATGTTTAAGCGTATGGGAGTAAACTCCCCTACACTTAGGACATTGTGCACGTTGTTTAAATCTCGCTAAGGAAGAGACAACTAAAGAGATTCCTATTTTAATATTGAGAAATATAAAATAGTGAATCGAAAAGAGTTTAGGATAGAACCGGGAAGAAGGGAAAACTGAATCACGGTTCGTCAAAAGTCATCAAGAGTGTGTCTTTGAAGCTCTAATCATTGCATATGATAAGAAAGAGAACAAGAAACACCACGGGGCTCCCCCTACACTTATGGTGAAAACAGATAAAGATAGATAATCGGGTTGCCTCCCGAAGAGCGCTTATTTTTGTTAACCGAGTCACGAGCCTGACTCGTCCCCGAATGAAATGGTCCATGGGGAAGCCTCGAATGTAATACCGGGATCAAAGACCTTGTCCTCGTTCCTGGTTGACATCAACAAAGGAGAGGCGGGGGGATAAGTCTTGTATGGGAGAATGGTCCTTTCAACATACGTAAAGTATGTGAAATCAAGATCCACGGGAGGTGGGGTGGGTAAAGTAAGCACATTGTCCTCCCCCAAAGACAATGGAGGCTGAGCATTCGGCAAAGCCGTAATGTTATCATTGATAGCATAATCAATGTCACCTCCCGGGTCAAAGCACTCATCCTCCGTGATAGTGGCTAAAGGGGAGGATGAAAGGTGTTCGGGAGGGGGACTTGGGTCAGTACCTTCCTTTAACAAATTAACAAGAATAATATCCCCCTCCGTATCATAATCATCAATACCTGGAGGCATGGAGTGAATGTCGATTTCTTCCAACAATGGGTCATTATCTTCAACGGGAGGAATAGATGGAGGTAAAGGCTCGGAAAGAGGAGGAGAAGTCAACTCTTCGATTTGAGCAATAAGAAGGTGCACTTTCCGTAATCTATCGCGAAGAAGCACGTCTTCCACCTCATCTACGAGATCATGTTCATCGATGAACTTCTCGTAAGCCGGAGAGAATAAATCGTCATCGCCCGCATCTCCCGGTGGAGATTGAGAAATTTCAAAAGTGAAATTCTCATAGCATAGAGAAGAATCGTCATCACTAGGATCGACCTCGTCCGTAAGAGCAACGTCGTCCTCAAGCTCCATAGCAGGCAAGTCACAAACCTCATCATCCAATAATATTTCGAGACCAACATCACTAAGCTCATTCAACGAATCAAGATCGTTAGACGCAGTAGGAACATCGAGAGTAGGAGCAGCAACTTCAGAAGATGTGTTGAAAGTGCATACAGCATCGTCTTCATCATCATCATAATAGTATTGATGCACAAGAGGAGGGGTATAATCACTAAGATTAGATACTTGCTCTTATTGCAGTCGCTTTTCCTCCGCCCATGCTTCTTTTGTAAGAACAACGACTTCTTGAAGTTGCAGAATGATGGAGTGTAGTTCGTCATTCAAAGTAGTGCGTTGTGGGTGAAGATTAATTTGCTGAGAGGATTGATGATTGAGGGTGTGATGTGGGGGCTCAAAGTATTGAAAACCTGAATTAAAGCATGGTTGTGGCTCATAGTAGTTCATCGGTTGGGAAGAATTAGAACACGGGTTTGGTTCATAATAATCCATCGGTGATGAAAATTGAGGACACGGATTTTGCTCATAATAATTCATTGATTGACAATAAGAGGTATCGTGAGGACCCCCACAGTTGTTGCAAAACGGGTAAGGAGAAAGACTGGGTGCGACTTGTGGATAGCTATTATCATTGTCATAATTGTACCCCGGTTCTTGCCTGTGACCATACGGGTATTGAACCGGGCACGAAACATGCCAATGAGAATCGCTTCCACAATAGATGCACAGGGGAACAGGAGGTGGGTTCAAAAAGTACGAATTAGTCGAGTTGCACAAAGGACAAAATCCGAATTGTGTGTTGTCGATATCGTTTCCGCACCGTTCACATGTACACCATTGACAAGAGTCGTTCCCGTACAATCGTCTCCCACACCCGACGCAATGGACATAAGAATCCATAAAGAAAGATAGATAAGCAAGAAGAATTTTTTTGGTGCAAAACTTTGAAAAAGAAATGCTTTTTATGATTTTTCAAATGTTTTTGGATTTTTGAAAATTTTTTATACGAAAAATAACGTTCACAAGTGAACGGATCCCAAAAGCCAACGCGTCTCTCACAAAAAACCGTTAATCCTCACGAAAAGAGCCGGCAGCGACGCCATTTGATATAAGAGATTTTACTAGTTGAAAAGTTCGTTTTCTCGGTATCTTCTCGAAATTGATTTCCGGTTAAATGTGCGAGATTAGTTGTTCTTGGTGAAAATAATGTTTTTGGATTTGGTAAAATAAATGTGCAAGACTTAATAATAAAGGACGGGAAATTAAAACTAAAACTAGTTGAAACGTAAATGGTGTAATATTTAAAACGTTAAAAGTAAATGACGAAAATTGAAATGACGTAAAATTAAAACTTAGCGAAAAGTAAATTGACAAATAAATAAAAAAATGCGAGACGTAAATAAAACGAGGAAAGTTAATACTTAAACTAAAACAAAATGTTAAAACAAAACAAAACATCGATCGGAATGTACCCATCGAAAAGCTATGATCGGAATGTGCAAAAGTGTCCGATCGGAATATATTCCGATCGGTTAATCGGAATAAATGAAAACATCCCAATCGGAATAATTGAAGAGTATGCTAATCGGAAAAAGGAACTAATCGGAATACTTAAACAAATCAACACAATCAGAATATTTTAAAAACACTTTACCGTCGGAATGCTCAAAAGTTGGTGCAGTCGGAATACGAAAACAAGCCCGATCGGAATCTATGAAACCCTTTTCCGATCATGCGATCGGAATGAAGGGGAGTACTCCGGTCGGAATACACAAATCGGAAAAGGGCTTTGCCCTTTCCGATATCAATTTGACCCGAAATAAAAGCAAAGGAAATAAGCTATTGAAATAAGCTAATGACCAAAACTAGAACGAATCCAAAGAAAGATGAACTCAATAAGCATGAATAATAACTTATCAAACTTAAAAGAAACAAACTTTTGAATCAAAATATAAAAAGATGAACTTTTAAGCACGAAAACATGAATGAACAACACGGATCATAAGTAATTCGCACCAAAAGTAAACAAGAATCAAGAAAGGAAGATGAAAGATTAAGACAAGAAAAGCAAAGATTAAAGAACAAAATAATGAAAACTTACTTGAAAATTAAATGATTAAAAGTGTATAATAATTAATTAAAGTGAAAGAAATGAAATGACAAGTATGAAAATGGTGGAAGTGTGGCTTGTCAAACCACCCAACAACAAGAAATGAAGTAGCTAATGGCTATTTATAGTGGAGATTAGGGAGGAGCTTAGGAAGCTTCCTCCCTCTTTCCTCTTTTCCTTAATTGCAAAGTTAAGTCCTTCCCTTCTTTATCTTTTGTTAATCTTGGACTTAATGACTTTGTCTCGGGATTTCTTTGAACTCGTCTTTAATTTTCTTCATAAATAAGACTCGAGTTCTTCGGCTTTTAGTAAACTTCCGTCTTTTGACTTTTTCTTCGATAAATCTTCAGAATTGGTCTTGGACTTCCGTTCTTTTTCCACTCTTGATCTTTCGACTTCATCTTTCGTCTTTTTCTTCGATAAAAGCCCGTGAATGCCGTGTTTTCTCCACTTTTCACCTTTTCGTCCTAAATCACAACAAAAACACAAACCACGCATAATTCCGACATAAATGACATAAAATACACGTTTTGGCTCGGTTATTATTGTAATTAAGTGGTAAAAAGGATGGGTGTTTACACACCTATCATGGGCACTTTCTTAAAAGGTCTTTGAAACGGTCCCAATATTCACTAAAAGACTCATCGTACTTTTGTTCAAAATTAATGATTTCATTCCGCAAAGCGGTAGTACGAGAGGGTGGGAAAAAGTAGTTTATGAACTTGGTCTCCAAATCCGTCCACGTCAGAATACTTTGTGGCGGTTCCTTTGCAAGCCAATGCCGGGCTTGTCCCTCTAAAGAAAAGGGAAAAAAATTGTAAACGGATCACCTTTTGTGGAACACCATTGAATTTGACCGTATTCGTGAGTTGCAGGAATCTTTTGATGTGGTCATGAGGATCATCAATGGTACGCCCCAAGAATGGTTGAGCAGAGACCATCTGAATAAAGCCGGATTTGAGCTCAAAGTTGTTGGCTGAATCGCGGGTATGACAATTGGATCATTGTTGCCCTCCACATGTGCTTGCAAAAGTTCAATCATCGGGCGATTATCCGGTAGAGGTTCATTGTTGTTGTTATTGTTTTGAGGTGGGTTATTGTTGTTGTTGTTGTGTACACCGGCCATGTCTAAGTCTTCGAGAGGCTCGGGCTCTTGATAAGACGTTGATCGTGTATGCATGCACCTGCAAAGGAACTTACAAAGCAAAAACAAAGCAGAAATATTTTTGGTTTTTATGTTTTTTTAATTTTTAGGATTTTTGAAAATTTTATATTTTTTAGGGTTCTTTTTTTTTTGAAATTTTTATGAAAAAGTAACGTTCACGGTGAACGGATCCCGAAATCCAAGTTCTCACAAAAAACTGTTAATCTTTACGAGAAGAGCCGGCAACGGCGCCATTTGATACTTAGGTTTTCAATAGGTTCAGATCAAATTCTCGGAATCTTCTCGAATTGATCACAACTCAAAGTGGAATAGTTGTTCTTTGTGACAAATAGGGGGTTTGGTTTTCTATTCTACTAAAAGGGTAAATGCGTGAAGTAAATAAAAGTAAACTAGAAGCAATTAATTAGTAAAAATAAACTTGAATTAAAATTGAACTAAAACAGTAACATGTAAATACCCTTAAAAATGCTTGATTCGGAATGTTCTCTTTATTCGGAATAAATCAGACAAAAATCCTTCATGCGGAATATCTCACTCATGCGGAATATTAGGTTCATGCGGAATAAATTGCTTATGCGGAATATACTACTCATGCGGATTAAAAGCTCATGTGGAATGATATGGGTGATGCGGAATAAAAGTTCTATGCGGAATAAAAGGTCATGCGGAATATGGAGTGATCCAGAATAATGGATATTCCGAATAAGCAGGGGTGATCCGGAATATTAGATATTCCGGATGGATGAACTTTATGCGGAATAAAAAAAGTGATGCGAAATAATGTTTATGCGGAATGATGGATATTCCGAATAGACTATGTTGATCCGGAATATTAGATATTCCGGATGGATGGACTTGATACGGAAAAACAATGTTGATCCGAAATATTTTCTCAAAAACCTTGATGCGGAATCTGGGAAAGCGAAGAACAGTAAAGAACTGGTGAACCAAAATAGCCACGAATTTAATCAAAATCACCAAAGTTTTTACCAAAAGTTTAAACCAAACTAAACACTTATCATTTACTAACCATAAACATCAAATCCCAACAATAAAAACACAAATCCCACTAACTTTTGAAGATCAAATCAACCAAATAAGAACTTTAGAACTTTGAATAAAAAAGATGAAGATGAACAAGATTAATGGAAGGATTAAATTGATAGATTAATGTAAAGTAAACAAAAGGAAAGATTAAACACTTACAAAATAAAAAATTTAACAAGAATGAAAAATCACCAACACCTTAATGGTGTTAGCTTCCTACGAAAGAAAAGAAGAAAACTGGGAAATGAAAAACTAGCCCAAAAAGTGTGAAAGGTTCTTCTATTTATAGGCTTAGTGATTGGTTGGTGAATGGCTTTCTTCCTCTCTTCTTGTCTTCTCGTCTTTTCAGAAAAGTTGACATTTTCGATTCTGATTCGGGATTTGTCGATGATTAAATTCAACTCGTCTTTTAATTTATTGTTTAATAGACTTGAGTTCCTTCGACATATGTAAATCTTCCATCTTTGGTCCTTTTCTTCGATAAATCTTCAAATAGGCCCAATGACTTCAAATCTTTTGCATCTCTTGGACAATAGACTTCGTCTTGAGTCTTTTTCTTCGATAAAACCCGTACAATCCCATGTTTTCTCCAATATCCATCCGGTTGGCTCTGAAAACACAATAAACACAAAAACCACGCATAATTCCAAACAAGTGATATTAAATACGTGTTTTGGTCTTGTTTTAGCTAGAATTAAGTGGTAAGAGGATGGGTGTTTACACACCTATCAGTTACTCTTCTCGAGTCAATGGTTGGCCGGACCGAACATTTGGTGGGTTTTATTTATCCGGTTGCACAAAATATTGTTGGTGTCAGCGCGGCTATCTCTCTGGTTGATGCGCAGACTGTTGGTTCTGGCGTTCCTGGTTCTGGGGCTTTATCTGTTGCTCCTGTTACTTCCACTGTTTCTAGCAGGGTGGCCGGTGCTTCTTATCTGAGTGGGTCTGGTTCCCAGAGGAGGAAGGGTACTCAGAGTCCTGTTGTTGCAACTCATCCTGTTGTTGCAACTCATCCTGCCAAGAAGTTAAGGAAAGATCATGGTTCTACTTCTGTTCCGTTCACTAGGGGTAAGTCCATGGAAGCTATTGCTTCATTGCTTACTTCAAGGTTAAGTAGTTTTGATTTTCATGGATCTTTTTTATCAAGCTCTTTGAATTCTTCTCCTGTTTCTAATGAGGAAGGTGAGAGTTCGAAATCTCCTTTAGTCCGTACTCGACATCCTGCCACCACGTTTGTTGTTTCTCCTGACCCTTCTGATGAGTTAATAATTGAGGAGGTAAATTCGAGTGATTTGGATGTTGTTTTTCCTTGGTTGGTTTTTTCTAGTGCTCCGGCCACGGATTCAGTTATTATTTCTGTGCCAACTTCAAGTTTTCTAACACCTCTGGTGTCCGTTTTTATGCTTACCTCCAACTTGTTGATGGCTTCCGCGCCTGTCACTTCTAGGGATGGGGGGTACGTCTCATGTTGTTAGGGAGCGTGTGGAAGTTGATAGATTTTTTCGAAGTGAAGATTTTACCAAGGAACGTTTGGCTGAGGTTTATGTACCTCGTTGGTCTGTGACCAATGTATCAATTCTTGATGATCTTGAAGTCTGCCGAAGTTTAGTTGATCGTGTTGCTCTGCCAGGTTTTTTCAGTCAGCTCCGTGTTATGGATTTGGACCGGTTGTTTGCTGGGTTTAATGTTGGGTCCCCTCGCCAGATAAGTATGGGTTCTGAATTGAGGGTCCGTTTTGAGGAGTGCTTGGAAGAGGTCCGTTGGCTGTGTTTGAAGCGCACTAAAGTTTCTCAACCATTGTTAGAAAAGGACGCTGAGATTCAGTCCTTGAGGGCTAAGGTGGCTGATCTTGAAAAGGAGAATGTTGTGATTCCAAATCTTCGCAGCTAACTTTGTTCTTTGGAAGGTGTGAGGGCTTCTTTTTCTTTAGATTTGGCAACTAAGTTAGCTGTGAATGAGGTTTTGCGAAGCCAAGTTAAGTCTCTCTTTGCGTCTGTTGAAAGTGTTAGGGCTCGGGTGTTAGAGTTGGAAAGTTTGGGGGTAACTTGGTTGATCAGCTATCTGCTAAGGAATCGACTGTTTCTAAGCTGAATGCCCTTTTTTCCTTCCTTGATCTCTTACTGTTGCAGCGGAAAATGTTGGATTGTGGGTTGCGGTCTGTAGGTCTACGTAATCCTTGGATTATCCTAACCTTGGAATGATCTAAAGAGAGAGAGAGATAGATGAAGAAATAGAGAGAGAAAGTAGAGAGAGGTTGGAGAGAATATGAGAAGAATGTTTATTGAATAATGAAAAGTAAGAACCAACCCCTCTAAACATGCTAGGAGGGGGTATATATATCCCACCCTACATGTGGGCTTTGTGGGTTATATTGTTACATTACTAGATCACGAGCCCATACTAGATGTATCTCGTTGGAGTGACCGATCTTTCCTAAATACGTAAAAACGTATTTCCAACAATCTCCCCCTAAGGGAGGTCGCTCCAAGAGACAAAGTCCTAAATAGTCTATAGCTCGTGATCTATGCTAACTATGATGTGACCGAGACTTTCTTTAGAATTTCGAATTTCCAACAATCTCCCCCACCATTTTGCAAAATATTAAACCTAGCATACTATGCTTGAGTCTTCGATCTTGTTCTTGTGAATATGTTGATGTGATATTTGGCTTTAGTCTTGAGCATGCTTCCTTTCCTTGACCTTTTGCATTCATCACTTGTGATATTCGCCTCCTCGTGACGTCATGTTCCACATGCTTATACCTTTATAAATTCTTGAAAGCTTCAGAACTTGATACAACGGAAAACTTAACTATTAGACTTCCTTGAATTTGTTGAAGTATTAAGTGCAGAAGGTATAAGCATGTGGGGACGACTTCTTCTCGGACACCGCAATGCCACCGTCTTGTTACGCTGCATAAGACAATTAGCAACAAAACATAGACACGGATGAAACGGCTTTGAACATTTCAACCTAATTAGGTAGCATTTTACCTCCGATCGGTTAAGACCGTTGGACGATATTAAATATCGTACTTGTGGCAGGTAGTTTCAATTAAGAACCTCCTTTAGAAGATTTCGCGGGTAAACCCGTTCTCTTTACCCGACCGTCCAAAGCTGATTACGAATATAAAGAGTGAATCATTTGGATAATATTATCCGCGTGATTGAAGCCATCAATTCATATACCTGGAACAAGTAAAATTCAATTAAGAACCGCACCATCGTTGCTTTCTAGTTGTCACGAGCTAGATTTTGATAGAATCTTGCAAGTTACCTACCAAGTGTTGTTTGATGTTAACACTAGAAGGATTTCCACTCATCACTATGAACAATATAGAGTGTCACTCCGAGTGTTCTGGCAAGATCACTAAGATATTGCGTAGAGGCGTGGAACGTGTTTAAGTTCAATTAAGAATTAAACCAATGTTGCTTTCCGGTTATCACAAGCTTGATTAATAAAGAATCGCACAAGACACCTACCATGAGCTTTTTAATGTTTACTCAAGAAGGATTTCCGTCTTCATTGTAAATACTTTCGTATTACTCATATGTTCATGTAAGATCATGAAGATTTTGCGTAGGACTCTTAAAAGCTTTCTTACTTTTCATAGTGTGTGAATAAGTAAGGAAATGGAAGTGTGTCCTAATGAGATATTTGATGATCTCAAATGGCTCTAGACTCGATCGTGCATTTTGGATTTTAAGTGATCGGAGGCTGGAGAGGGGTGCCACCATTTCAATACAAATTTATTCGGAGTTTATAAATCGATAGATAACGTGTTGATCTCCGTGTGATTAAAACAAATACCTTTTGAGAGATATTTGAGTTAGCTGGGATGGGTTGTGCATCGCATCACTAGGTCCATGATGTCTATCTTCAATAACATATGAGTTGACCCGGTTTCTGCCTAAGGTTGTAAAGAGGGCTTCTTTCTTTTCACCCTTTATCATTACAATTCTTTTTCATTCTTCAACCCCTTCAATGCTTACCAATACTTCATAACTAGCGCCTTGTTGTGATTCTTCCAGTGCTAACTTAAGTACTTGGTCAACATTCAGCTACGTTCACAATCTTTCTCCATCTTTCCTAAGGACTACTATTTCTAGCTATGGAATGTCCTTGAGAAGATCCCTCCGGTTCTGGAAGAATCATTGGACTTAACCTTCCTACCATCCTTTTGTCACCACAATCTTCATCGTCGTGGAATAAATGGGGTGTGGGTAAGTATAAATCACCATGAAATCCGTTTTGATGTACAAATCCATTTTGCTCCCCCTTAACATATGCCACGATATTCGAAAACATTTCGCACATGTCGGGATGAGCCAGCACATTAAGTCAAACAATTATTGATATCATATTAAATCACATTTTATCCCCCATATTAAAATTATTAACCCAATCGATGTTTTTAATATCAACTGATTTAATGAAATTTGAATAAATTTTGGGATGAAAGATGTAAATCTAATTATCTTCATGATTTTCACAAGCTTCCTCTCAAATTAATGAGGGTGTACTTTATACGCAAATAAAATACCTTTTAAACACAAGTGTAAGGTACTTATCACGTGCAAAGATCATATATGAGAATGCATTCACAAGATTATAAATTTACGACGTTGGACCTGAATGATGAGAACATCATATGATAGAATCATGTGGTTCTTGTTCACGAATGTTGGTCTCCCCCGTAACGTCTGAAATTATATCCTCCTTTTTGAAAAGAGGTAATCTTTCATAACACCACATGTACAATTGATATCGTTTTCTTGACACCAATTTGTGAACTTGGCACATTCTGCATCGAAGATTCTGAACGCTTGACAATTGCACCGCCTCAATTGTTGACCCGTGTTCTATCTAAAGAGCTGTAGTCGTCGTTTGAGTACTCGCATCGTCGAGTATGTAGATATCAATTGTAAATGACTACGGTTTGTGGAGATGATAACTTCATAAAAACAAGATCTCTCTCGTTTTAATAAATAAATGCACTGATGCGTACATATATTCGTGTTAGATTGTGTTGTTACGTAAACACAATCCCTTACATGGTTATCAAATAAACCATGCCCTAGAAAATTAATTCCCGTTGTTGACTCAAAGCTTTCATAAGAAATGCTTGACTTTAATATGAAAAGCTGGTTGCAGTCTGAAATAACTACAAGCCATATTGAGCATGTTTTAAATCTTTTGAAGTTCTGCTCGGACTTTATTTACAACCCCGTGTCATTATTAAACGACATTTATAGGATCGTAAATATTATCGATTTCAGAAGACATGCCCTTTTTGAAAACCAATTACTTGAGCTAAAGATTGTGAATATCTTACGAAACGAGCTCAAGTCCGAGAAGTTGTAAACTTCCCGTTGTTAAGGATAAGTTACCATTGGCGATAAAATTTCCTTTTAACTAAAGAACGAGTCCTAAGTTGATATATACTTAGAAGTCGTTTCATGAGCTTGAAAACTTTTGAATGTTTTAACGGAAAGCTCATGACCGAGAAAGATGAATTTCTCGTTATGAGGAACAGTTCTGTTATTTAAAAGATACACTTTCCTTTCTGAGCTTAAAACTTGGAATGTTTTAATACAAGCTCATGACCGAGAAAATTTAATTTCTGGTTACGAGGATAAGTTATCATTAAAGATAAGCTTTCCTTTATATGAAGTCCGAGTTATAGTCTGATATTTAACTGTAACTCATTATGCATGAGCTTAAAAACTTCGAATGTTTTTAATATAAGCTCATGCCCGAGAAACATTAATTTCTCGTTGTGAGGATAAGTTATCATCGACGATAAACTATCCTTTCTTTGAATATCGGGTCATCATCTGCCATTTAACGACGAACCATTTACACGAGCTTAAAACTTTTGAATAGTTTTAATTTTAGCTCGTGTCCGAGAAAATTTAATTTCTCGTTTTAAGGGTAAGTTATTGATGAGACTACTTTTATACATAGTCTCATCGTCCAAAACGGGCTTAAAATGCATAAAATATCATGAAAAATGCCAAATATATGCTTGTGTTTTTTCCTTGTGTATTTTAGGTACGGATATTGAAATAATCACAAAGGATCACAAGAATCAAAGAAAAACGAACACGGGAAATGAAGCCGCACAATGAACCGGACCCAAGTGTTGATTTTCCAAGAAAAACCCTTGAAGAATTGAATATTGTACAATAAGGTTCCTCCAATATTGAAGAATTGACACTTTAAACCCTTGTAGATTCATAATTACAAGTTTGGTCCTTAAAGTTTGTCAAATTTACAAAAAGGACCCTCCACTTTGAAGAATTGGTAAGAATGGTCCCTCAAATTTGAAGACTTGTCACTTTTAGTCCTCCTTGAAGACATGAATATAAGTAAAGACCTTAAAGATTGAAGACATGCCAAAATTAGCCCTTCAAATATCAACAAATTACAAAACAAGTCCTTTAGAAACCCTTTGGAAATTTTGTAGCCAATATGTGAAATATGAAACTTCAAATACAAAGGATTCAGATTTGTTGCAATTTAAACCTGAAGTGAAAGAAAGAAAGGAATTGAGGGGTTAAACATGGGAGACACTAATACTTACCTAGACCAACCATGGCCTGTCACGTGCCCCACTTACTCTCCACAACCAATCAAAACCACCCTAGTGCCACCTCACTATCCACTAATACCAGATTTTAAACTTAATATTAGTTAAGTTTAATTTGGGCGCCTAACACTTTTTTTAAAACATAACCAAGATCAAATCCGCCACTATTCACTCAAGAACACTTTTGGGTATTTCTTAATTACTTGGGATTAAGTGTTAAGGTTCTCCAGAATTATGATTAAGGCCATAATAACCAAAACCCAACTCATAACTTTGTTGCCACCTCACACAAATGGTCACAAAAACCACCCTTGCTGCTACTTTTTGGAAGAGGACAAGAATTGCTAGAAGATCAACGTCCCACAAGCAATGCTTCATACCTAAGCACATTTGGACGTGTGGGATCATAAAACAACAAACATTGTCACATGTAACAGCTTCAATTCCAAATTCAGTCAACAAAATTCAAAATTTACAATGGTAAATGAGGAACTTCACTACATTAGGGTTTTATGTTTTCTATCAGTTTCCTAGCTCACATGTAGCCTATATAAAGGCAATAGGACACAACATTACAACTTGTTCTTGGTTTTCTTTGGTCAAAAATCTGTAAAGCCTTTGTTTCTAGTGAATGAAAAAAGTGTTTGATTTTGTGACGAATTCCAAGTTCCAACCTTTACTTTCTTTTGTTATTGATATATGTTTAAGAGTTTGAAGTTTGAAAGATTGTTTTTAAAGATTGTGCAAGTGTTTGCAAGTTTTTCAAAAATCTGATTATTTTTCTAAGTCTTAGTTCAAACACTTGAACTTTTGGATTATAAGTGATCATAACACCCTGATAAAAAGTTTATCAAGGTGTAGTGAGCTTGTGGTTTGGAAGGATTCAAGGAGTGGGGAACAAGCTTGAATCAAATCAGTTTCATTTTCCATTTTTGTTGATATAATCTGATTGTTCTAATCTTGTTGTTCTTAGCAGCTTGTTGGAAGCTTGTGGTTGTTAAGCTACCACATAAGCTCTAACATACGTGAGTGTGGATGTACATTCATGAGGTTTGTCTTATTTCCTTGAAAATCTGATAAAATCTTGGTGTTCTAAGTGACTTTGGTATTCTGCTGGTGTATGTGTGTTTTTATACATGCAACTTGGTTCTTGATTCATATATTGGATGTGTTGATGATTAATTGGGCTTAAATCAGTCTTGAGAATACTTTTGCTTTATTAAAATTGGTTTTAAAAAGTGGAAAGGGTGTTTGGGATTGACTGTTGGTTCAAGTTTGCCTGAGATTGAATAGGTTTTAGGGTATTGTTTGTGGTGATATCTGTTATTGAGGTGTTTGTGGTCTGATATTTGCAAAATTTGAGCTTTGTAACATCAAAACTAATATCTTTGCATAACTAGTTTGTTTTAGGTCTTTGTTGACTGAAACTTGGTGAACACCTAGATTATATGCATGTCTAGGGTTAACAAGTGATAAAACATAATTTGTGTAATCTGATTTGTAGATTTGAGGGTTTAAAATTCAAGATTTGGTCAAAGAGTTCAACAAAAATTTGTTCTTGCCTGTTTAAAGTTCATCAGTAACCTGTTCATGCTTGAATCTTGTTCTAACCTTGGTTATTTTGCTTGAATTGAGTTTATTTGTGTGTCACTAAGTCTGATATTGATGTTGTGTGCTTTTGGTTAAGTTTGGTAGGCTTATACCAGCTTAAAAGTAGCTTATAACCACCAGATCTGCTTATTACTTGTCTGTGCCATGTCTGAGGACTAATTGATTAAACTTGGCTGAGTGTAATTGTGTTTTCTTTCTTTATTGTGACTCCTTACAACCCACTGGTTATAAGGGTGCCTTGATTTTCCAACAAAACCAAGTGAACTCTCTAAATCTTCAAGTCAAAAAGTCAAAGAAGTGGGAACTCCTTTCCCCTGCTACTAGCCACTACTAGTTATAATTGGTCAACAGCTTATTTCTTGTTCATTCTAGCTTATTCCAATGTGCAACAACTTATTTTTGTAATAGGTCTTATTATTTTGAGCTTATAAGTCAGTCTGGAAGTTTACAGCTTTTGGTTTTAGCTTTTGACTAGAAAACGACTATTTTGTCTTTTTCAAAATCAGCTTATTGCTTATTTCAGATTATTGAGTGTGCTTATTGGAAAACTTTTTGTTGATTAAGCTTATGTAAGTGATTTAAAACCTTTTGCAAGTTGAATCAGCTTTTGAAGTGGCCTAGAACTCGAAAACGACAATTTTGTCGTTTTTCGTAGAGAGCTTTTGCTTATTTCAAGCTTATTTCTTGGGCCTATTCAAAAATTCTTTTAACAAACAGCTTAGTTAGGTCAAGAGAAGGTTGTGTGTCAAATTTCAGCTTATGGCATCAACTTATAGCTTAATGGGCCAAAAAGCCCATAAGAATAAGCTGTTTTGAAATAAGCTGTGATAAGCTCACTTTCAGCTTTTGGGCCTTTGATTTTTTTTTAAATTGAATTTTAAGCTTAACTGGATTTTTTGGGCCATTTTTGTGGACTTTTTCTTATTGGGCCAAATCTAAGCCCATTAAGGGACTGTTTTTCATTTTGGCCCACTTGAAGGCCCAATAGGGGTATTTTTGGTATTTCAAGTTCATTTTCTATTTTTTAGGTTAAAATAAACTAGTTTGCAACTTTTTAGAATTTTTTATAGTTTTTGGATTTCCATTAATATTTTATTATTATTTTATTATTATTTTATTATTAAAAATTAAAATTTAGATTTTTGCAAGTTTTTCATTTTTCCCAATTTAAATACATTAAGTTAGGAATTTTAATTTTTTTAGATTAATTTTAGTGTCATTTAATTAATTTTTAGAATTATTTTAAGTTTTTAGAGTTTTTAATCAATTTTAAATAGTTTTAATTAATTTTAAATTTTTCAAAAATAGTTTTTAATTTAGTTAAGTCATTATAGAGTTTACAAGTTAAAAAATTATCATTTTGGGCTTTTTGTTAATTAAATTGATTTTTTGGGCTTTAATTAGCATTAAAAATAATATTTAATTAAATAAAAGGTTTGAGTGATTTTTGATTTTTTTTAAACTCTAATTACATTTTTCGGATTTATTTCAATTTTCTAGGAATTTTTTGGATAATTTTTAATTTTTTGTCACTTTTTACGGTTTTACGTGCACGACTTCGTCTTAGTTTAATTCATAATCGTAACCGTCATCCTTTCTCTTTTTCTTTTCTCATAAATTATAATCACAAAGTTAATCATTTCTTTACACAACACTCTTGCCTCCTTGGGAAACGAACTTGGAACTTAATTTGGTCATTAGTGCTTGGTTTTCCTAAATCGACACTTAATACTTGCCACTTTTACGCTCTTTTCCTAAAGGATAGTAAAAACACTACATCAATTTTTGGCACCGCTGCCGGGGAGGCGTGTTGTGTTTTGAATTGAACAATTGTTGTTTTTATATTAGCCATAATATCTATTTGTATTAGTAGCACTCTACTAATACATATTATCGGTTTTTCGTTTTTTTGTGTGAATATTACTATATTATATACGTAGAACAATAAATTTACAAGTACTCCAATAGTGTGAAAACACAACCTTGATTCGGGATTTCATCACTCGATCATTGTATTCGTATCTCAACAAAGAAAAAAGGCAAAATAGATAATTACTTTCGTGAAGCTTAATTTTGACAAACACAAACTATAAGGTGGGTATAAGACGGTATTATAAAATATACCCTAAGGAAAAAGGCTCTTAAATGCTTCGTGCCGCCTCATTTCCCCGCTTGCTTGTGCGTGTTTAGATAAAAAGGGCTAATCGAGGGTTTGCCAACCAAATTATTATCTAAGTATCATATATATTTTCTTGGTTTCATTTGATTAAACCCTCTTGAACGTTTTGGTGTTCCACCAACGTTCTAAAGTCATCGAAGGCGTTCACTTCACGTGATCGTTTTCATTCCTTGAGGCTCCTTTAATCAAGAGATTTGACTTGAGGAGAGATTTGTAGATTTTTGTCTACTTAATATATTCACAAAATTCAAAAAAGTAAAAACAATCAAAAACAACAAAAAAAAATTGAAAAAGTCAAAAACACCAAAAAGAATCTTCTTTAATCATCCCCACGTTGTACGTGACGTTTATGCTTACTCGTAATCAAGCAAGAGGTGCACGTAAACATCGTAATCGAAAGGAAAACACACCAACACCTTCTAGTGAAGAGACTCCAAGTGAGGAACCCCTTGTAGAACAAGAAGCTATCATGGCTAATCGTACTATGATGGAGTTGCTTCAAGCACCCACCGAGGGTTTTGGAGAGGCCATTGTGATTCCCGCCATCCTTGCGGAGAACTTCGAGATAAAGACGGGTTTAATGTTTATGCTTCAAGCAAACAAGTTTCACGGACACGAAAACGACAACCCACATTATCACATTAGGCAATTCAATCGTCTCACCGCGACTAGCAAGTTTAAGGATGTACCCCATGATGCCATTAAGATGATGTTGAATCCATACTCGTTAGATGGACCCGCTAAGATATGGCTCGAGAAAGAACCCCCAAATTCGATTTTGACGTGGGGTGATCTCGTATCTAAGTTTGTGAATCAATTTTTTCCACCATCTAAAACAACACATTTAAAAAACGAGATTTCACGATTTACTCAAAGGTCTAATGAGAGTTTTTCTATGGCTTGGGAAAGGTTTAAAGAAATGTTACATGAATGTCCACACCATGATTTTTCCGAATTGCATCAAATTGACACTTTTTATAATGGGTTTAATGATCATGAACGAGATAACTTAAATGCAACCGCGGGTGGAAATGTTTTGTGCAAAACGACCGATGAGGCTTTAAAAAATCATCGAGAATAGGTCTAAGGTTTACAACCCTCGTAACACACCGAGTGTTGCCACTATGGGTTCGTCATCGTCATCTCGTCACATGAGTGCCTTGCAAAATGAAGCAAATGAGGAGAATCGGTTTTTCGATAGGTTTTCGACTCTTATGACTCATTGGAAAGCACAAGATGCTTTGAATTCCGCATCGGTTAAAGCGGTTGGAAAGGGTTGTATTTTGTGTGGTGGAGCTCATGATTTTTCCGAGTGCATTACCGTGGATGGTAACACTTCGAATGCTTATGTAGCCACGGGAACTTACAACCAAAACGGTCAAGGTTCCCGCCCAAATCAAGCTCTACAAAATCAAAACGCTAACAACTATCGAAATAATCAAAATGGTGCTTATCAAGGAAATCAACGTAACTTTAACAAGGGTAATTACCAAAGTGGAAATGGGCAAATTTCAAACCAAAACAAAAACCGTGATTTTCAAAACATCACTCAAGGTTTTCAAAATGCTCACACTAAAAATCTTAATGGAGAATTTTTGGATTATGCAAAGGCAAACGATGCTAAGTTTGATAACATGCAACGTGAGATGATTAGCTTAAGATCCGAGTTGAAAAACGAGCTTAAAACGAACTTGCTAATGAATTGAAAACTCATGCTAATAAAATGGAAGGAAATGTTCAACGTCTCCAACAAAATCAACAAAAAATGGAGCAAGGTCAACATGAGATTAAGCAAGAATTGTTAAAAGCGGATGCTAGGCAATCAAATTTGAAGATCGAACGGGAAAAATGTTTGAAGCTATCATGTGTAAACCCTCTTCTTCGGGTGGTCTTCCTAGTGATACCATTAACAATCCGAGAGGAGAAATGAAGGTTATTACTACTCGTAGTGGTAAAACTTTCAGGAACCCATTTCTCGTCAAAGTACTTCTACGGAGAAGGAAATAGAGAAAGAACCCGAGGTGATGGTCGAAGAGGAGCAAATCCCAATCCCACGAAGTACCGCTCAAACCACACCTACGGTTGAACCAATACCAATAGTGGAACCCGAGATTCCAAGGCCGATGCATGTGCCCCAACCCACACCACCCTTACCTTACCCATCAAGACGAAACAAGGAAAAGGCACAACAACATAATAATTATCAATTTGAACTTTTTATGAAAATGTTTCGTGACTTGCATTTTAATATAAGTTTTGCCGACGCTTTAGTCATGATGCCTCGGTTTGCCGCAAATTTCAAAAGTATGTTGAATAACAAAGAGAAATTGCAAAAGTCGTCTAGTTGTTCATCGGTTTTTCTTAGCCGCATACCTCAAAAAGTCGGTGATCCCGGTAAATTTTTAATCCCATGTCCTATCCAAGATATGGAAGAATGCTACGCCTTGGCTGATCTTGGTGCTAGTATAAGTTTGATGCCTCTTGAGATTTTTAAATCGCTCAATCTTCCTAATCTCACTCCTTCAAGAATGTCAATCGAAATGGCCGATCATTCTATGATTCTAGCTTGTGGAGTAGCCGAAGACGTCTTTGTGAAAGTTGGAAAATTTTACTATCCCGTGGACTTTATCGTTGTAGACATTCCCATCGATCCTAAAGTTCCTCTAATTTTAGGTCGATCATTTTTGGATACCTCGAGAGCGCTTATTGAAGTTCATGCTAGGAAAATCACTCTACGTTTCAATGAGGAGGAACTCGTCATAAATGCAATTCAAAACTCTACGCTTTCTGATGTGTATTCCATCACGTCTTTAAACAATGTTGATTCAATAAAAAACATTTGCAAAGGACTTTCAAAAAGAGTTTTAGGAGTTGTTGATAAAAACGATTTTCTATCCCCTCCGCCGGTGGAGGTTAAGAGTGTTGAACCTACGTCTTTAATCATGGATGATTTTCGGATGACGAATATGTTGACCCCGATGGGGCGGTGTTCTTTATTGATAAACGTTTGAGAACTTACCACCACCAAAACGGTTTTTAAATGTGAGAATTTTTAGTGTGCCTAACATCGTTTTAGAAACACCAAATGTTTTTGACATAATCAAATCGGGTTTTCATAAGGAGTTTTCAAAAGATGAAAAAGAAAAAAAAATTGGATTTAAAAGATTTTTCTACAATTCTAACACCGTCGTCACCTCGTAGTTTGAGTGCTACAAGCTCGTCTTCTCCTTTTGACGATGCTTTGTGTGGGTTAAGTGTGGGGGAAGCCCCTTATGTTCCTAATACAAAGGTTTTCACCAAGTATAAAATAATTTCGTTCTTCCAATCTTTTCGAATTGATTACCGTTAATTAGTGCGACTCAGTCGTTCTTGGTGGAAAATAAAATGGGTTGTTTGATTATCTATTTTAAACTAAAAGTAAATATGAAAATGTCGTTGAGTAAAAATAAAGCTTTAAAAATTAAACTAAAAATTACTAGAAAAACACTTGGTAAAAACAGAGATTTCGGTAAGCGTGCAATTTTTAGAAATTAAAACGTAATGAACTTAAAACTTTGTTAAAACTAAAAACTTAAAACTTTTCAGATCGGAATAAATTTAAAACAAGGCTATCAGAATGTTGCCATCGGAATGTAACAAAGCTAAAACTGTCGGAATGTATGTCTATCGGAATAAAAGAAACACTTCTGTCGGAATGTTCAGATCGGAATACAAGTTTTCTATCGGAATGTTGTTAACAAAATTTTGGAAGAGTTTCGACTTAAAAGTACCTTAAGACCCGTCGGAATATGCGATCGCAATCCCAGATCGGAATAAGGGGGATGATACTCTAGATCGCAAAGTAGAACCACAAGGGTTATTGCGATACAAACAAGCAGCCGTCGGAATATGTAAACCCTCAATATTGCGATGAACACCAAATAATCCGAAAATGGAGATAAGCCAAAATTTCAATAAGCAGTTCCAATAAGCACTCTTAAACGAATCTTAAACAACTCAATAAGCATAAATTTGACAACTTTCAAAACTCCAAATAAGCAAACTTTATAAATCGAACCTTTTAAAAACACTAAACTTTTTAAGAAATTCGAAAATGCAATAAGCTATATATATGAAACAAGCCAATAAGCACAACAAGCTTATAGCTTATACCGTACAACAGCTTAGGAAGGAATAAAAAGATTAACTTTTTAATCACTAAATTATCAAAATCAAACACGAATTAAGAACAATTCGGATCAAATTGAAATTTCGGATCAAGGACAAAGCAAAATCAAGAAAGGAAGAAAAATGTTGGGCCAATGAAAGTTTTAACTATGGCCCTGTCTAGATTTGTTTAAATTAGACTAAGTGTTGAAAGGTCGCTGAGAAGACCAGCGACAGAGACTAGACCAGTGGAAGGCAAAGCCTCAGCTGGCACACCAGGATCATTCAAGTCAAAGACAACGTCAGAGAAGTCGAAGACAATCTGAAGTCAGACTCACCAGCGATTATGGATAGCTGGGATGTCAAAGGAATGCACTGGTGTTCAAGGATCTCTGAGTTGACAACACTCAGAGATCACTTAAGAACCCTAGAGACTTGGATCAAGCAAAGCTTATCCAAACCCTTATAGTTTAGGCGGGAGAATCTCTCAAGTGTTTTGAGCGGGACAAAACAAGAGATTCAAAGTCAATGCCTAGTAGGACCTAGTGGGACAAAAGGTGAACAGTTGGCAGAACTGTTTACCTAAAGTAGTTAAAGGCATGTCTCGATTTGGACATGCATTTAATACGTTGTACTCTTCCATTCAGAAGATGACACGTATCAACTACCCCCACTAAGGATACAACCTCGTACCACTATAAATAGGGGATGAGAAAGAAGTTAAGATTTAACCCTTGTGCTTGGAATCTTTATCTAAGTTCTTTCTCCCACTTGAACCACTGAGGCCTCAGCTGTCCATCAGCGACTCGTTGGTTCACTTGTAAACTTGAGTCTCGAATCAAGTTTACTTGTTCTAGGGTTCATTTCTTGTTGTTATTCAACAGGTGTATTCATAACACTTTGTAATACTTTGTTGATAATAGTTAATAAAGGATTACTCGTTTGAAAAGTATATCTATTGTGTGTTATTGTTTTCGTGTCTTAGTTTCAACAATTGTTGTATTTTGGGACTTTCAATTGGTATCAGAGCGGTTTGATTTATAAAACTTTTCAAAAACCGTTCTTGTTTTTAAAATCAAGATCCAAATATGACTGAAACTATACCACCCATCCCACCACCATTTGGTCAATCAAACCAAGCAAATACTTCCACAAACGCGCCAGCCACCACATCCACTACCATGCCTACACCTGTTGTAAGCACTGGTGTGAATGAGGATGATCTTCCACAGCTTCTTGATAATCGTGGAGGGTCACATGTGTCTAATGTGCCAGCGTTTGATGAAGAAGATTTCTCAAGTTGGAAAAGTGAATTTCTTATATACTTAGATGGCTTAGAACCCTTCTTGTTTGAAATCTTAGAAAATGGTCCTTACGTACCACTGGCTATTACCTCTACACCAGAAAGACCCATTAAGAAACCTGTTAAGCAATGGTCTCCCGCTGATAGACGTTTGGCCAACCAGGACAAGAGACTTAAGAGTATCATAGTCTCTTGCCTACCCAAGAACATCATGAAGTCCATTATCAAATGCAATACCGCACAAGAAATGTGGACTGAGTTGGTTCTAGGGTATGAAGGACCAGAAGAGACCAAAGAGACCAAAATCCAAGCTTTAAGACTTAAGTTTAACGCTTTTAAAGCCCTAGAAACTGAGACTGTTTCTCAAACTTACACTAGACTTAAGATCTTGCTGAATGATTTAGGTAACAATGGTGTTGTTCTACCCAAGGCTGAGGTTAATGCCACATTTGTCAATAGTCTGCCTAGGAAATGGCTTAGCCTTAACCAAACCCTGAGAGCAAATAATGCCATAAAGAATGATACTCTTGCTCAACTGTTTGGTAGATACAATTATGAAGAAGGACTGATTGACTCTATTTACAAATCAGAGACTGATAGGTTTACTTCTCCTATATCTGGGTCAAAAGCTCTTGTTGCTAACCACTCCTTTCAGGATAGTGACTCTGACGTGGAAGAAGACACAAGAAGCAGTCAAGAATTCCTTGATGAATTACATGCTGAATTCCATGACAGAGCCCTCTTAGCTGACCAGAAAAGATACTACAAAAGATCTGGTAGAGTTGGAGCTGCCAAGATTGACAAATCCAAAGTGTCATGTTACACTTGTGGAAAGACTGGTCATTTCCAAAAGGACTGCTGGTCAAACAAGACATCTTCTCCCAGCTTTCCATCATCCAGCAAAACCAACAGCAAAAAGAAGTTCTCTTCCTCACCTTTCAAGCAATCCTCTCTCAGTGACTCTGAGGGTAAAAAGGACTACAAGGTAAAATACAAGGCCTTGAAAGCTGAGCTGATTAAACTCAACCAGAAAGCTGATGATGCAGCCAAGAAGAAAGATAACAAAAAGACTGAAAAAGGTCTGATAGCTGCTTCTTTTGACTGGGATGATGAACCCCTCACCTCTGAGGATGAAGGAACCACTACCGTCAGAGCCTTCATGGCTGTTGCTGATGAAGAACCAGCAGTCGGTAAAAGTGAGGCAAGATCAGGCCAATGGGTGGACATCACCATGAAAAAGGTACAAAGATTACTTTCTATGCCTGAAGGTCCTGACAGAGACCATGTCAGTGACTATACCTTTGTTGACCTCCATTTTGTTGAAGAACAAAGAAAAAATCTGTTAAATAAGTTTCTAAATCTTAAAACAGAACTGAATCTTTGCCAATCTGAACTGGCTAATCTTAAACCTTTTGTGAACATGGCTAATCAACTTCAAAATGAGGTCAGCAAGTTGTCCATTGAAAATGAATCTTTGACTGATGAAAACGCTGATTTGAGAAAAACCATTAAAAAATGGAACCTTGGCCAGTCCACTGTGGAAGAAATAGTTGCTGAAGCCATTCCAGGAGATGTGGTTCAAGCCATAGGGGGTAAGGGTAGGTTCAAAAACCACATTCCTGTGCCCAGTGTTAAATTTGTCCCATCAGAAGTCACTTCTCCTCACTCCACCTCTGTGGTTGAGAAGGACTCTGACAAAGAATCTGACGCATCAGCTACTCCCAAGCTTGCTGGTGCTAACCCATCAGATTCCTTGCTTGGCCCAAAACCAGTTCTCAAAACCTCTGGGAACCTCACTTCCAAAGTTGCTGATAAAGCACACAAGAAGGTTTATGTGGCCAAAAACACTGACATACCCACCTCTTCCCCCGAAGAGTTATCTCCCACCAAGAAACTTCTCCTCACCCTGATGGAAGAGGTAAAAGGGTTGAAAGAAAAAATCAACCCCAAGGATAACAGTCCTTCTGTTAACTCCCTTGGTGAAAGCTCCAGCAGCTCAAAGGGGAGAACGTCTTTCAGGCCTTGCAAACACTGTGGGTTCAAAAATCATTCCTCAGATGATTGTTCCAAGAGACCCAAGTGTATCACATGTGAGTCCACTGAACACTCTTCTAGAGAGCATGAGGAGATCATCACTGTTCAGAGAACTCGAACACAGCTTAGATCCAAAACCCCTCACAGGCCCTCTAGAAGACCTGAGCAACCAAAATCCAGAGAAAGTTCTCAGGGATACAGGCCTAATCCTCCCTGCAAATATTGTGGCTTTTATGACCACCACTCTGATGAGTGTGAACATTACCCTGGTTGTGACATCTGTGGCAGCATGCGACATGAAACCAGGGATTGCAACCAAAGAGGGGGAGAAAGGCCCAGAAGACCCAATGTCGCCAGTCAGCGACAGCATGGACCCACTGGAAAGTGGGTTCATCATAGAAACTAATCTGGTTTGTTATATCTATGCAGGCATACCTAAAGAAATCTGTTTGGTATTTGGATAGCGGGTGCTCCAGACACATGACAGGAATTAAACAATATCTGCATAGATATAAGAAGGAGCCTGGTCCAAAAGTAGTCTTTGGGGATGACTCCTCAGGGGCCACTGAAGGATATGGCTCAGTGGATTGCAATGGAATTACCTTCACAAGGGTCGCCTATGTAAATGGTTTGAAGCACAACCTTATTAGCATCAGTCAACTCTGCGATGCTGGGTTTAAGGTTCTGTTCACAAAGACCCAAGGAACTATCTTCAATCAGGACGATGATGTCGTTCTAATTGCACCCAGAAGAAGGGATGTCTATGTCATTGACATGACGTCATCCCCTGAAGGAGAGAACACCTGTCTCTTTGCCAAAGCACCTGATAGCGAAAATTGGCTCTGGCATAAGAGACTCTCCCATCTCAACTTCAAAAACATCAACAAACTGGCAAAGAATGACTTGGTAGCTGGACTTCCCTCTCTGACCTTCAGCAAGGACAGACCCTGCTCAGCCTGCGAGAAAGGGAAGCATCACAGAGCTTCATTCAAAACAAAACAATCATTCTCCATTAACAAGTGCCTTCATCTTCTTCACATGGACTTGTTTGGACCAGTTAAACCTCAATCCCTCAATCACAACAAATATACCTTGGTCATTGTAGATGAATTCTCCAGATACACATGGGTATTCTTTCTTAAGAGAAAGAGTGATGCTGCTGAAAGAATCATGTCCTTCATCAGAGAAATAGAAAACCTCAATGACTGCAGAGTAAAGGCTATCAGAAGTGACAATGGCACAGAATTCAAAAACCATGCCATGGAAGCCTTTTGTGATGAAAAGGGTATATCACAGAACTTCTCAAACCCAGGAACCCCTGAACAAAACGGTGTCGCTGAAAGAAGAAACAGAACACTCATTGAAGCTGCCAGAACGATGCTCAGCGAATCCAGACTTCCTAAACAATTCTGGGGTGAGGCTGTGTACACAGCATGCTACACACAAAACAGATCCATTATTGTGAAGAGACATGGCAAGACCGCTTATGAAGTGTATAGGAAGAGAGCCCCTGATGTAAGCTACTTCCATGTCTTTGGTTGCCCTGTTTTCATTCACAATTACAAAGATCACCTGGGTAAATTTGATGAAAAATCAGATGATGGATTCTTCCTTGGATACTCTCCCACCTCCAGATCTTTCAGAGTATTCAATATTCGCAGGCAAGAACTAGAAGAGTCCATTCATGTCACTTTTAATGAAGCTGACGCTGTCATAACACACACCAACTCAGAGGATTGTGACATTGACTTCAATGAAGTTAAATCTTATCCCAAAGATGATTTCTCAAATCCCAAGGAATCATCTCAAAGTCGTCACAAGGATCTCCCATATGTTCAAGCTTTTGATCCTCACTCCATCTCTGACATCACTCCAGAGACTGTTGGTGTTGAATCTCTTACTCAAATCTCTGAAGAAAATGTTGATCCTATCACTTTGGATATTCAATCAGATGAAGAGATCATGGACGAAGAGATTACATGTGATGAACCTCCATCACTCCCTGAACTTGAAGTGACTCCTGATCCCACAGAGACTCCTGCTCCACAATCCAAATGGAGTAGGAACCAAGATATTCTTCTAGTTAATATTCTTGGAGAACCCTCTGAGGGAGTCACCACCAGAGGAAAATTAAAAACTCTGGAAACCGCCTCTGCAAATGAATGCCTGTTTGCAAATTTTCTCTCTGAGGATGAACCTAAGAACGTGGCTGCTGCTCTGCTTGATGAAGGCTGGGTTGTTGCCATGCAAGATGAACTCAATCAGATCAAGAGAAACAAGGTGTGGACTCTGGTTAAAGCTCCAGCTGGTAAGCAAGTGGTTGGAACAAAATGGGTCTACAGAAATAAAAGGGATGAAGCTGGTATGATTATAAAAAACAAGGCTAGGCTCGTGGTGCTGGGTTATAACCAATCTGAAGGAATTGATTATGATGAAACCTTCGCACCAGTGGCCAGATTGGAAGCCATCAGAATCTTCCTAGCCTTTGCAGCTTATATGGGTTTCATGGTTTATCAGATGGATGTGAAGAGTGCCTTTCTCAATGGGAAACTTGCAGAGGAAGTATATGTCAGTCAACCCCCAGGGTTTGAAAACAGTGACTACCCAAATCATGTCTGCAGACTTCACAAAGCTCTCTATGGGCTGAAACAAGCGCCCAGAGCCTGGTATGAAACTCTCTCAAAATTCCTTCTTGAAAATAAATTTGTCAGAGGTACCATTGACCAAACCTTGTTCACCTATAGGTCCAAGGGTGACGTCATATTAGTACAGATTTATGTGGATGACATAATTTTTGGTTCAACCAATGTTAACTTGAGCAAACAATTTGCCAAACTTATGACCAAAAAATATGAAATGAGCATGATGGGGGAACTAACCTTTTTCTTGGGTTTTCAAATCAAACAAAATTCAAAAGGAATTTCTATTTGTCAAGAAAAGTATGTTAGAGATTTGCTCAAGAAGTATGATCTGTCTGATTGTGCATCAGTGAAATGCCCCATGCTTCCTCCCAACAACTTGGGAGCTGATGACTCAGGGGTCTCTGTCAATGAGACCTTATATAGAGGCATGATTGGGTCACTGATGTATCTCACAGCAAGCAGACCAGACATACAATTCTCCACTTGTCTCTGTGCTAGGTACCAAGCTAACCCCAAGGAATCCCACCTTGTAGCTGTCAAAAGAATTTTCAGGTACTTGAAAGGATCTCCCTCATTGGGTCTCTGGTACCCAAATGGTTCAGGCTTCGACCTTAAAGCTTACTCCGACTCAGATTACGCTGGGTGCTGCCTTGACAGAAAGAGCACCTCTGGTAGCTGTCAAATCCTTGGAGGAAAGTTGGTATGCTGGAGTGCTAAGAAGCAAAACTCTGTGGCTATGTCATCAGCTGAGGCTGAATATGTTGCGGCCGCTGGTTGCTGTGCACAAGTTCTCTGGATGAAGAGTCAGCTGGCTGACTATGGAATTAACTATGAGCAAGTTCCTATATTCTGTGACAACACCAGTGCCATAGCCATCTCCAATAATCCGGTACTTCATTCCAGAACCAAACATATTGACATCAGGTATCACTTTATCAGAGACCATATTCTTAAAGGTGATATTGAGCTACATTTTATACCCACTGAGTACCAGCTCGCTGACATTTTCACTAAGCCGCTGGCTGAGCCAAGTTTTACTAGGCTTGTCGCTGAGCTGGGAATGCTCAATATTGTCAAATAAATCTGATGATGACCTCTGTCTCTGGGCATTTAAGGGAATTGAATGTAACGAGGTAGTTACATTTCAATGGGAATGTTTTTAATCAGATATTAAATTCAAATGATTATCTCTTTATGCCACCAACTTTCCCGCTTTCCAAGGGGACAAGTATACCATGAAAGGTCAAGGGGACCCACAAGTTTCTGAAAAAGGTTAATCTTTGCATTTAATGCTCTTATTGGAAAACGGCTAAACCTTTTAAAACCCTTGACCCAAAATTTTTTTTGTGTCACTTTGAAAATCTTCTCTCACACATACCTTCTCATCTTCTCCATTCTCTCACCACCTTCAAACTCACAACAATGGCGTCTTCTTCACCAAACCAAACCTTCGTTGTACAAGCCGCCACTAACGTCGATTTCGAGATCTCAGATGGCAAGATTGCTTTGAATAACTGTGTGGCCCTTCTCGAACACAACAACTCTCTCTACCATCCGTTGTTCCAATTCCTCAAGAACTCCACCATTGGCGAAGCTATCACCAAGGAACCCTCCACGTGTTACTCTCAATACCTTCGAGAGTTCTGGTACAGCGCTGAAGTCGATTCATCCTCTTCCCAAATCACCTTCAACCTTTCCACCCATCCACAACCTCTCACCTTTGATTTCACAACTTTTGCCACAGCCATTGGACTCCCTTGCAACAACAATATATCAGCTTTACCCACCAGTGCCACAGTGAGAAAAGCTCTGGCCACCCTTCAGCCTCATGATGATCAGGAAAACCCTTTCACTGCTGCTGGCTTCCAAAGCAAATCCCTCATTAAGGTCAATTACTTCTCACCAACATGGAGAACGCTGATGCTGTACATTGTCAAATGTCTGGGAGGGAACACTGGCTCTCACGACCAACTGAATGGCTCCCAACTGGCCATTGCCTACAGCTTAATCTGGGGTCTGGACATTGGAATCGCCCACATTCTCTACACCGATCTCATTGCCAAGTTGGAAAACAAAGGAAAGAAGACTCGTGGTGCCACCATCTGCTATACCAGATATCTCTCTCTTGTCTTAGAAGATATTCTTGGTGAATCCTACACCAATGATGCCTTACACTCCTTTCCCTCTCATCATATCACCGCTGCATCACTGAAAGCTCCAACTGAAGATGAAGTGCCTCTTACCAGGCATATGATGAAGGTTGCTGGACTACTTGCTGAGGATGATGAGCCCTTGATCCCTCAACCTGAGGTGAATGCTGAAAGTATGGCTGATAAGTCTCTGTCCAAGACCTCTGTGCAATCTACTTCTCAGCCCAAGGTGCTTAAGGAAAAGAAGAAGAAGAGGAAAGACATCCCCCTTTCCTCTGAAACCCCTTCTGTTAATCCTTCAAAGAAGACAAAGACGAAGAAGAACCCATCCCCTTCTCTGGTGGATGTGGTAGAAGAGCCCATTGCTGACAAACAACCAGCGTCTAGTGTCTCCATGTCAGCGAAGACAACTAAGATCCCTCTCCACGCTGATATCACTCAGGTATTAGTCTGACCTTTATTTTTCCTCTCAGAGGTCCACATACATTCACTCTCATTATCTGTAGGAGAGAGTGATGTACTTTAGAGTTTGCCTCAACTCTTAGCGTGTCTGTGTCAGCACCTAGACCTTTAGGACTCTCTGTACACTCTTGTTTTCACTAGGAAATGATTCACTTGTGCTTCTAACGCACCCCGATGATCCTTCAACCTCTGGACTGTGCTCTTGGCAAACAACAACCTGAGCACATATAAGTCCCGACCCAGAGTCTCTGCACTTCTCACTGACTCTGGGTCCCCATCATTTATAAAAGAGTCCCAAAGAATTTATTCTTTTGGAAAGGCTGAATCATCACCCTCAGTCTTTCTAGGGGCAGCGATAAAAGGCGACCATCACCCTCATATTAATTCACAATCAAAAGAGTCCCAGGGAGTAATCCCTCAGGGGGAGCTGGATAATCACACCCAGCTATCCCAGGGGCAGAGAAAGGCGACCATTCCCATATCATGTTTCACAAATAAAAGAGTCCCAAGGAGAAATCCTTCAGGGGGAGCTGGATAATCACACCCAGCTATCCTAGGGGCAGCGAATGGCGATCCTTCAACACTTTTATTTCACATTAAAAGAGTCCCAAGGAGCAATCCTTCAGGGGGAGCTGGATAATCACACCCAGCTATCCTAGGGGCAGCGAATGGCGATCCTCAACATACCTATTTCACACTTAAAAGAGTCCCAAGGAGAAATCCTTAGGGGGGGCTGGATAATCACACCCAGCTTTCCTAGGGGCAGCGACTGGCGATCTATAACTGCATTATTTCTCACAACTGGTTACTAATAACTCTTATCACAGGCTCACAATCTTCATCAGGAACAACTTAACAGTGATGACTACTTGATTGCTGATGACAATTCAGCTGAAGTTGCCACAATTGATCTTGATGCCCTCTCAGACTTCGAATCTCTGCCTGATGATGAAGTTCTTATTATAGAGGAAGGCCCTTTCACCTCTGACTTTGAGGAAATGAGCACTGATGACTACAACTTGTCCTCCATTGAGCTGACACCGGTCTCTGTCCCCTCCCTTCCTAATGTTCAAGAACTAGCTGCCAAAAGGCTATGGGAACAGAGACTTAGCTCCCCTGCACCTGTTCCATTTCCCACCTTACCAAGTGTCATGGAGCTGGGGGCTAAGCAACAGCTGGAATACCTCCTCTCACGCAAGTCAGCACAAGTCCCACGAATGAAAGATGTACAGGAACTGGCTGCTGAGGCTTTATGGGAAAAGAGAGGGGATATCAGCATCACTAAACCCAAAGTCACAAACGAAGCTCTTCTCTCTGAGATCCAGACCCTGACTCATGCTGCTGAGGAGCTTACTACAAACTTGGAAACCTCACTAACTTCATCAGTGGAGTCTTCCATGACCGCACTGCTTCCGCAACTGCTGACCAACGCTCTGAAGGCACAACTACCTGATCTAATCAACCAGAGTCTTCAGACGTACATACCATCTGCTCTAACCTCAGCGGTCAAGGCAAATGTTGCAGCCATAGCTCAGGCTGCTGAACCCTCAAGACTTCTTCTTCAGGAACTTCTCCAAGGTGAACTCAAGGAAATTTGCATATTTGTTCACCAGGAGTTCCTTCGCTTCAATAAGGCAGGTTCAGGCAGAGCACCTGCTGGGGCTATGCCTGAGGGGGAGAAGTCTGCCTCCTCTTCTGAAGAAGAAGCTGATGATGATGTTGTATCTACGGGGGAGCAGCAGAAGAAAAAGCCTACACCTGAAATACCAACACCCACTCCACTGAGATCCTTCAAACCTGCTGCTGATTCTGTGAAAGATAAAGGTAAAGGGATTGCAGTTGAGCAACCTGAAATTACCCTACACTCCCTTCAAGCTGAAGGTGGATCCAAACCCTCCAAAAACTCTGAGCTCAACAAATTCAAAAGCGCTGATGAACCACCACTCACCCCAGAGCAAGCCAAAGCCCAAATCCTTGAACATCAAAGGTTAGCAAATATCAGGGCTGCTGAACTAAGGAGCAAAGAAGCTCTGGACAAGCTCTCTCCCTCTGCTAAGAAAGCTCAACTGGCTAAACTCAAGGAACTGGAGGTTAAGAGGAACAACCTCTTAACAGAATATCAAAGGCTGGTCAACCAGAGATCTGAACCAGGTCGTATCACCAAGTACACATGCTTCACCAACAAAGACAAAAAGGTGGTAATGACTATCTATAGGGAGAATGACATGCAGAATTATAAAGTCTCCAGCGACTTCAAGCTCAGAGATCTGAGCCTCTCTGAGTGGTTGGAAATACTATCTCTTGCCCAAAAGAAGACTGGGCCTGGTCCTGCCCAAATGATGAAAAACATTCAAGCAAAACTCAATTGGGTAAGAGATACTGCAAAGAAGCTGAAGGTACCCCTACCTCCACAGCTTTCCACTCAATCATCTTCTCAGACACAAAGAAAGAGGAAAACACCAATGGGGCCTCTGACAGAAAGGTTGGTCACTGAAGATGTAGTGGTCGATGGGATGCTCAGAAACTTGGTCCTTCCCAAGGAAATCACCAAACCCATAGAAGGCCAAGTTTACACTGAGCCAGAGGCAGGTATGGTATTTATGAATGGTAACTGTGATTATGCTTTTCAGCGTTTGAATGAGCTACCTCTGGCTTCAACCATTCAGCTGATCAGACTCAAGCAGGGCATCCTTAGAAATTGCAAAGAAGCTGATGAGTTCGATTTTGAAATTGAACTTGTCATTAACTCTAGGAGTGACAAAGTCGAAGCACAGAGAATCTGTGATCAAGGTCTTGATCGCTGAAGAACCTATTTATTTTTGCTTATGTTTTCACCTTAGGGTGCTATTGTAATAGACTAGGTTCTTTCTGATTAATAAAACTTTGAGGTATGTTTGTTAAATTATGTGTAAGAAGAAGCTGTGTACTCACTTACAATAATTTTAGACTTAGTATAATTTATAAACAAATAGGGGGAGATTGTTGGGCCAATGAAAGTTTTAACTATGGCCCTGTCTAGATTTGTTTAAATTAGACTAAGTGTTGAAAGGTCGCTGAGAAGACCAGCGACAGAGACTAGACCAGTGGAAGGCAAAGCCTCAGCTGGCACACCAGGATCATTCAAGTCAAAGACAACGTCAGAGAAGTCGAAGACAATCTGAAGTCAGACTCACCAGCGATTATGGATAGCTGGGATGTCAAAGGAATGCACTGGTGTTCAAGGATCTCTGAGTTGACAACACTCAGAGATCACTTAAGAACCCTAGAGACTTGGATCAAGCAAAGCTTATCCAAACCCTTATAGTTTAGGCGGGAGAATCTCTCAAGTGTTTTGAGCGGGACAAAACAAGAGATTCAAAGTCAATGCCTAGTAGGACCTAGTGGGACAAAAGGTGAACAGTTGGCAGAACTGTTTACCTAAAGTAGTTAAAGGCATGTCTCGATTTGGACATGCATTTAATACGTTGTACTCTTCCATTCAGAAGATGACACGTATCAACTACCCCCACTAAGGATACAACCTCGTACCACTATAAATAGGGGATGAGAAAGAAGTTAAGATTTAACCCTTGTGCTTGGAATCTTTATCTAAGTTCTTTCTCCCACTTGAACCACTGAGGCCTCAGCTGTCCATCAGCGACTCGTTGGTTCACTTGTAAACTTGAGTCTCGAATCAAGTTTACTTGTTCTAGGGTTCATTTCTTGTTGTTATTCAACAGGTGTATTCATAACACTTTGTAATACTTTGTTGATAATAGTTAATAAAGGATTACTCGTTTGAAAAGTATATCTATTGTGTGTTATTGTTTTCGTGTCTTAGTTTCAACAATTGTTGTATTTTGGGACTTTCAAAAAAGATTGAAACTTAAAAGCTTAAACTTGAACTTTTGATTAATCAAACTCAAATACAAAGATTAAAATAAAACTTAAACTTGAAAGAAAAGATGAAGTTTAGTGAGAGAAAGTTAAACACTTTCTCTCTCTAAAATGAAAACTAAAGAAAGGAAAATAACTAGCTAACCACCCTCCTAATGTGTTTAGGAGGGTATTTATAGGGAAATGGGGAGGTGCATGTGTTGCCTCCTCTTTCTTTCTTCTCGGCTCTTCGTCTTTTAAGTTCTTCGACTTTTCTCGACGTCATCTCGGGATTAATTAAACTCGTCTTATAAATTCTTCACTTATTTAGATTTGAGTTCTTCGACTTCATTAAACTTCCGTCTTTAGACTTTTTCTTTGATAAATCTTCAGAATAGGCCTTGGACTTCCGTTCTTTTTGCACTCTTGATCTTTTGACTTCGTCTTTTCTCGTTTTCTTCGATAAAAGCCCGTGAAAGCCCGTGTTTTCTTCCTTTTTCATCTTTTGGTCCTAAAACACAATAAAAACACAAACCACGGATAATTCCGACTTTTACGACATAAAATACAAGTTTTGGTCATGTTATTATTGGAAATAAGTGGGAAAAGGATAAGTTTTTTCACACTTATTAAATCCCCTACACTTGACCATTGCAATGTCCTCATGCAATGCATTAATTCTAAAGCACGATTTACATTTTCCATCATAAATAACCCACCTTGGCCTTTATTAAATACTAAACATTAAGGAAAATAAAAAGATAGAAACAAGTAATGAAATCAAAGACTTACATTGGGGTTGTAGCTACCATGAACGTTTATCATCCTCAAGTTTCACGTTCCCCATACCAAGCTTAAAAACGGGATCATTGTTATTATAAGTTAGCAAACTAGCACGAATTCATGTGGGCCAATTATTTACTTAGACTCCCTTATTCCTAGGTGTATCTCTTATATTTTAATTTTGTCTTGAATGATCACGAGGATGCATTGTTTGACTTATTTTGATAGTTATTTAGGCTAAAAATAAAGTGGGACGATTTAATCAATAGTTAGCTAAAGGACAAAATCTTTAAAACTACTTCTTGGGACCTCTTAAAGTTCATATCTTGGCATAACTCGCTTCACGATTTGAGACCTTTCTCGGACCGATATTTGGTAGCGACTTCATACTTTGAATCTTGAGAGACGTTCATGAAATAGTGGTCTTCTCTTCGTTATATGAATTTCTTTTCTTGAACTTTTTGAGAGATTCTTCATATTTGGACCACGAGCTTCATTTTTCTCCAATCTTTATTTTGGACTTTGATATACAACGATCCGCCTCCTTTTAGGACTTGGATCTATTTATCCTCATACCTTGTTATGGCCTTTTTGGATAGACTTCTCCATGATCTTTTGGGGAGTTTTTGCTTTTCGTCGTGTGTCTCGATCCTTCATATTGATTTTTGATAAATGATTATTCACATCACTTTTGGGTCTTTAGCAACAAAATGTAGCCCTCATGTCTTGTTAGGACCTTTTCGGACTCGCCAATCTTCGCATCCCGCTTCAATAAGTTATGCCTTGGCTATGAACTCTAATTAATACCGAACAACTTTTAAACGATCTTGGGCTAGAAGCTAAGTAACTTTTCAAATCGTACAACCTTATTTATTGCAGATAAATTTATTAGCAAGCGATGGGAGAAGAAGCTCATAATTAACTCACATAAATTCACGAAAGAATACTAAACTTATAATTGACTCTATCATATCTCGTCCTCCACAATTTAAAATCTCAAGGAATGAGACTCGTGGATGCTTAGCCAATTAAATCAAAGTTTTGGGTTTTTGAGTTATCTATAGGATCTTGCAAATTCTTAGACTTTTTCAGTTTAGAAATCGCATTTTAAAGTTCCCTTGATAAACACCTCTCTAGGATCAATTATAGGAACTTGCGAAAAGTTCTTGTTCTTAACCCGTGAGAGTTAAGACTTTCGCGTTTTAAAGTTCCCTATATAAAAGCCTAGCAAAACTTGACTTAAACACGTTAAGGATACTAGCTAGAGTAAACTTAGATAAGTAAACTCGGGTTGAGTCAAAATATTCACGACTTTGGAAAATTTAAAACCACTTTATTAAACTTTATTTTTAGCAAATAAAGTAAATAACGATAAAACAGGAAAACTATAAGGCCAAAATAGATTAAAAATTTTGAAAAATGTCGAAAAATTAGATTTTCCGGTTAAAATGAGGACAAATTCATGGAAAAGACCACTCACTTCGATAGAAGTCCCCCTACACTTGATATAAACATTGTCCTCAATGTTTAAGCATGTGGGAGTAAACTCCCCTACACTTATGACATAGTGCACTTTTTTTAAATCTTGCTAAGGAAAGGACAACAATAGTGATTTCAATGTGAACATATAAGATATGAAATATTGAATCATGACAGTTTAGGATAGAACCGAGAAGACGGGTACACGGGATCACAGTTCGTCAAAAGTCATCGAGGATGGATCTTTGAAGCTTTAATCCCTGCACAGAAGAAGAAACAAGACAACAAACACATACGGGGCTCCCCATACACTTATTATGAAAACGGTAAAGGATAGATTAACGGATTGCCTCCCGAGAAGCGCTTGTTTTTGTTAACCAAGTCACGAGCCTGACTCGACCCAGAACTTAATTCAAGGGAAACGTGGTGAGGGATGGAATCATCTCATGAGAGATGTCCTCACCAAATTACAACTTCACGCGCTGGCCATTCACCTTAAAATTGGGCCCATTTGGCTGAGAAAGCTCAATGGTGCCATATGGGAAGACTTTGGCGACGGTGAATAGACCAGACCAGCGGCTCTTCAACTTTCCCGAGAAGATCTTCAACCGAGAGTTAAAAAGTAAGACTTGATCACCAACGTGGAACTCTCGGTTCTTAATCCTAGCATCATGGATGATCTTGGTCTTCTCCTTGTTGATCAACGAGTTCTCATAAGCTTCATTTCTTAGTTCATTTAACTCATTGAGTTGAATCTTCCGAAGATCGCCGGCTTTGTTGATGTCGAAGTTATCCCACTTCAAGGCCCAGTATGCCTTATTTTCCAGCTCGACAGGGAGGTGGTATGCTTTCCCGTACACAAGACGATAAGGTGTACAACCAATAAGGGTCTTATAAGTGGTACGGAAAGACCACAAAGCATCATCTAACTTGTCGGCCCACGAGGCACGATGCTCTCCCACAGTATGCTCAAGAATTCGCTTCAGTCCACGGTTGGAAATCTCGGCTTGACCATTGGTTTAAGGATGATAAGCGGTGGAAAGACGATGATTGACACCATACTTAGCCATGACTCTTGCAAATTTATCATTGCAAAAATGAGTCCCGCGGTCACTGATTATAGCACGAGGAACACCGAATCGAGCAAAAAGCTGCTTCAAAAAGTTCACAACCACCCTCGCATCATTCGTAGGGAGAGCCTTAGCTTCAACCCATTTGGAAACGTAGTCAACGACTACGAGGATGTACTTGTTCCCTTTAGATGATGGAAATGGCCCCATAAAGTTGATGCCCCATACATCAAAGATTTCACATTCTTGTATGAAAGTTAGAGGAATCTCATCTTTATGTGTGATCTTGCCTTGGCGTTGGCAAGCATCACAATTTTTAACCATCTTGTGAGCGTCAAGATAAATGGTGGGCCAATAGAATCCCGAATCAAACACTTTTTCGCGGTGTAGTTGGGACCAAAGTGACCACCGGTGGGTCCTTTATGGCAAGCTTCGAGAATGTCTAAAGCTGCGGGTCCATCAACACACCGACGAATAATCAGATCAACACATTGTTTGAAGAGATAAGGGTCATCCCAAAAGTAAGTCTTAACATCTTTAAAGAACTTCTTCTTTTGTTGGGATGTTAACCCTTCGATGAGAATACCTGTAAAACCCGCATGCTTTTACCATGAATAGTACCCTTAAGATCGTTCGTACTAGATTAAAACTTTCCTATTATAGCATGATTACGATTACGTGTTAGGATTTTACGTATTACGTACGTGTTAGAACACGATAAGTATTTATTACGCCACGAACACGCAATAATTATTTAACAATAATTAATCACGAACATGCGATCATGAAATCATGAACGAATTTAAATCACGAACTAATATTAATTACGTATATATATTTATTACGAGCGTGAATAAATATATTAGGTCACGGTAGATATTTAACTAGAACACACTAAACACGAACACAATTAAACACGAACGAACACTTAAACAATGAGACACAGAAAACGGTACGGGTACCCCATGCGGGGCCCCCTACCCGCGGCAACATTAAGGAGATGGGCCAAGCCCATCTCAAGATTTACTAAGAAGGGGTTATGGTAAATTTTGCTAGTCATTTTCACATTACAGTAAACTTAAACAAAAACCTAAAAGATTTTTCTCCTTCTCCTTCTTCCTCTCTTGTGGCCGCCGCATATAACACACCAAAAGGGGGGTGTTTAGTTAATTTTGATCTTGAATATTGTACGTGTGTTCGTGTGTGTTCATCCTCGTTAGATCCACGCATTCGGTATATTCTTTTTATCCATTTTCTTTTGATTTGATCTAATAAAATAATTAAGAACATGATGTTTTTAAAACCTAATTAAAAACATAAATCATTCATGTAAACGGTTATTGGGTAAGGATGTTTTTAGGGGTGTTTGTTTGGCCGACGCCTAAACCGAACCCCAAGGGGGTCTCGGTTTGGCTAATAAACCACCACCGAGACCATATGGTCCCGGTTTGGTGGTGTGGGTCCCACGACAACAGCAAACCAAAGGGAACCCCGAAGTGGTTCGGGGTATGGTGTCGATTTCATGTCTGGTTCATGGTTTCTAGTCAAGATCCGGTTCACGATTTCTGTTAAGATTATTTTTTTTATTAATCTTATGTTAAAATTAAATTAATAAATATTACATGATTAATTTAATAAAACATGACTTAGGTTATATTTAAATTATTAGATCATGAAATTATTAACCTAAGTATTTTATATTTTTTAGACTTATAATTATTTAATTATTTAAAAACCATGGTTATAATTAATTAATTAACATGACTTAGGTTACATTATTAATAAATAATAATACATGCTTTAACCTAAGTATTTGACTTTATTTAATTAAAACATGATATACTTTTAACCTATAGTTTATTTAATTACATGAAATAATTAATAAACTATACATTATATCATTATGACTTAGAAAATAATCAGAAAAACACTTAGGCTTATATACTTAGCTTATTTAACCAGCTTATATCTAATTATAGAAACTTTCTATTTTTAGAAACTTATTTAATTCAGACAGCTAATCTATTTATGGAAACATATTTAATTAAGGCAGCTGATCTATTTATGGAAACTTTCTATTTTTAGAAACTTATCTATTTTAAGCAGTAATTCTATTTTTGGAAACTTTCTATTTTTGGAAACTTTCTATTTTTGGAAACTTTCTATTTTTGGTAACTTTATATTTTTGGAAACTTTTTGTTTTTTGAAACTTTCTATTTTAGGAAACCTGCTATTTTTGGAAAGTTACTTATTATTACACAGTAAGTATAATAATAGATGAATACCAGAAGTACTTAATCAGAATAGACAGAATATAAGATAAACACAATTTAAGGCTTAAAACAGTAAAACATGATATGAACATATAAAATCAGCTAAGACATGACATAAAACCAGTTAAGTATTTAGTAAGCAGATACTTATTCATGTATGTATTTATGTAGCATTAGTGATACCGAAGTAGGATTCTCTTCAGTTCATCTTCTTCGTTCACTGGACATAAGGTACGGATTCCCGTCCTTTCAGTATGGACATTCTTTCCTTATTAGGATTCCCTGTATGCAGCCAAATGTTTTCCCGTAGTATAAGTTTATATGTTTGACTTGCTTATGTTTAATTTAGAATACCTATAGCCATATACATGCATGACCAGTTTCACCTAGTTATGGAGGTACCATAACCATAACATTAGAGGCACTGATGTTATGACTTCACCACGGCGGAGTGATTGCTCGTGGCGTCCCTTCTACTTTTGGCCATATTATTATATTTATCATGTGGGGCGTATGGGTGCATCCTAGTTACATGTTTTTCAGCAGATTACTCAGTGTGAATGTGGTGTGTGCCTTGCATCCTTCACAAGGAGCTGATCCCTCCTACCCAAACCAGTATATTAAATTAGAGGCAGCCCCTCTAATTTGCATTATGAGGTCACCCTTCCAAGTATTCATGCACGGTGGATTTTCATGACCTATATTGGCTAATGGTAGAACATGTTAAACAGTTTTTATAAGATAAACATAAGGCTTTTCAAACTATAAAACCAGACTTAACCAGGTTATTCGGGACTTAGTTTCTTCCGCTGTTATATGTTATATGCTTATCCTATTCATGCTATATTGTACATCCGTGCACTGAGCGTATTGCTCAGCCGTTTTCCTTTTCTATGTTCCCAAAACGGCAGGTACTCAGGGACGCTCGTAGACTTTAAACGTACGTGTATATGGACTGGAAGCTTTCTAGCCTTTCTTTACTTTATGCATTATCTTTACTTGATACACTTGCTATGGACATTGTTTAGTCCTTTCCTTTACAGTACTTATGTTTGTGTGTGATGAGCTTTACTTTTGGACTACCGATGTTTGATTCCGGTATTTACCTTTTATGGTCATGTAATGTTTAGACATTTTTCCTTGTATGCTTTGATGACACGCCATAATTACGCGTGACATTCCATTATCAAAATGGGGTGTTACAATACCACCCGCTAAGTAGTTTGCAATGTCCGCAAACCACAGGGTGTCATCAAGATTTAAATTGATAGACATTAAGGCCTCAAGGGGAAAAGAGTCATTGATCTCTTGATTCGGATGATCCCCTTGATAAGGATCCTCAAGTCTACTTAGATGATCTGCGGCTAGATTTTTGGCTCCCTTTTTGTCACGAATTTCAATGTTAAATGGGGTGTTACAATTATGGTATCAGAGCCAAGGCTTCGACCTGTAGGCTCTCAAAATATGACCTGTGATTAGTGGGTAGTCACTATGGTCTTCCTAGAACTGATAGTCGTTTTCATGCATTCATCATTTTTATGCATACATATATATGTCATTGTCGCAGGTTTATGACTAAGTAATGGTTGGTACAGGACTGGCCCTATTTAGTCGCATGTGTTTTATCGAAACTTTTAAATTTGGGACCGACCCATAGGCGTCCCCTCGCTATGTCTTTTATTTTGGGTGAACTGACCATAGGCGTTCACTCTCGAGCATACAAAGTTTTCATAAAATTGCATCATGCATTCATACACAAAATATTCTTGCATAAATTTTTTTTTTCTCTTGAAATTTTGGTATAAATTTTTTTTCATGTATATATATTTTATGTTTTGATCTGTTTAATCATATGTTTTATGTTATACTGTCAGATGGTTCTCACACGCGAACAGGAACAACTTAATGCTGCAATCCAAGCTGCTATGCAAGCTTTGCTTCCTCAACTGAGGAATGACATCAGGGCTGAGGTTCAAGCTGCCAACAATCAGCAGCATAATCAGGCACCTCCTCCTCCTCCAGTGACATTGGTAGTATGGCTGGAGAGATTCAACAAGCTCCATCCTCGAGCTTTTGAGAAAACAGATAGCCCCAGTGATGCTGAAAGCTGGTTGGCTCACATAGAGAAGATTTTCAATGCTATGGGTTGTGACCCCGCATACAAGGCGAGGTTGGCATGCTATCGGTTTGAAGGCGATGTGCTAAATTGGTGGTTAGCATTGATGCAGTCTGAGGGAGGTGACGAGTGGGTTGTTGGTTTGACTTGGGCTCAGTTCAAGGACAGGGTGATGGAGCAGTTCTTTCCCAAGGCTGAGCAAGACAAGCTTAAGAGGGAGTACCATGGGATCTGACAGAGAGCTGGGGAGAATAGCAACGAGTTTATGCAGCGCTTTCTTCGCTTAGCTGGTTTCCTTGGTGCAGTAGCAGGTACTCCTGAAGAGCAGGCACACCACTTTAGGTGGGATCTTCGCACATCGGTTGCAAACAATCTGGTATGTGCTACTTTCAACACTGTAGTACAAGTGGCCGATGCAGCACGTAAGCTGGAGATGCTGCAGGAGAGAGATGAGTTCGGGGAAGCTGAGATACCCGACAAGAGGTAAACATTCGTATTCAAGCGATGATCAATCCGTATTCTTTCCATATATGTCAATTATTCATCTCTTTAAAATGTATCTTCCAGGCAGAAAACTAGGGACCGGTCTCAGCCGGCTACTCAGCAGCAGCCTCATCAGCCCAAAGGAAACGGTCAGACTAACGACCGTTCTGCTACGGATAGGCGTGGCGGAAATGATAATTTCCGTCACAATGCTGGACACTCCAATGGCAGCAGGTCCTAATACTTACGAATTTTCTAATGATTTCATGTTATAACTCATATTCTGATACTTTAGCAAAAACATCTACCAGGAACCATGGAAACGGTAGGGACCAGAACCAGAGAGGTTCACAGCCTAGCCGTCCAGCTATCCTGGTATTCAATCTTACGATTATCCGCATTGTCTTTTGTACCCTATTATCATGTCTTATGTAAAATGTTTTATCAGGTTCCCAGCCAGCCAGAGCACCTGCTGGAGGATTTACTCATCCTCTTTGCTCTACTTGCCACCGTAGGCACCCAGGTCCATGTCGTTGTAACACTGACGCATACTTCAAGTGTGGTCTTCCTGGCCATATCATGAAGGATTTCCGAAAGGGCGAGATGGAGGGCACATCGGGACATGCTGATTCCAAGGCGCCTCTTACCACCGGGCGTGTCTACACGACATCTCGAGACCAGGCCAACAAGTCTACAGGTACCATCACTGGAATCTTGTATATGTATGTTCAAGCTGCATGTGTTCTTTTCGATACGGGTGCTACTCACTTAGTTATTTCTACTGCTTATGCTAAGAACATTAGGATGCTCCCCATGCCACTAGAGAATAGGCTTACTATTTCCACGCCTTTGAGGGACTCTGTATTAATCACCCATGTATACAAGAGTCTTCCCCTAGAATTTGACGATAAGGTTCGACCTATTGACGCACTTCCGCTGGAAATGAATGACTTCGACATGATTTTGGGCATGGATTGGCTATCCAAGCATCATGCTACCATAGACTGCCATTCATATCGAGTTATCTTCGGTGATGTTAATGCACCAGAGTACATTCATAACGGGTTCGTACCCAGACGGTCTGTACAAATCATATCTACCCTACAAGCGCGTGCACTACTGTCACATGGCTGCGAGGGTTATCTAGCTACGGTTCACGACATGGATTCTGAATCTCCATCAATTCAGGATCAACCAATAGTGTCGGAATTCCAAGATGTTTTTCTAGCAGAACTTCCGGGCATACCACCTGCGCGAGAAGTAGAATTCAGTATCGAGCTTATTCCAGGAGCTGAACCAATCTCCAAGGCTCCTTATCGCATGGCTCCCATAGAGCTGAAGGAGCTGAAGGATCAACTGCAAGAACTTCTAGAACGAGGTTTCATTCGACCGAGCGCATCTCCATGGGGCGCACCGGTCTTATTTGTTAAGAAGAAGGACGACAGTATGCGTCTTTGCATAGACTATCGCGAGCTCAACAAGATTACTATCCGGAATAGGTATCCACTGTCGCGTATAGACGATCTGTTTGACCAACTCCAAGGGGCCAAATACTTCTACAAGATTGATCTTAGGTTAGGCTACCATCAACTACGGGTTAAGGAGCCGGATATCGCCAAGACTGCTTTTCGTACCCGCTATGGCCACTACGAGTTTGTAGTTATGCCATTCGGCCTGACAAATGCTCCAGCAGTGTTCATGGGCTTGATGAACAGAATCTTCCATGAATTTCTGGACAAGTTCGTCATTGTCTTCATCGATGACATCCCGGTCTTCTCAAAGTCCAAGGAGGAACACGAAGACCATCTTCGTACAGTACTACAGATTCTTCGCCAGAAGCAGCTGTATGCTAAATTCTCCAAGTGCGAGTTCTGGTTAGACAAGGTGGCATTCTTAGGTCACATTGTATCAGCAGAAGGAATCACTATGGATCCAGCGAAGGTTGAGGCCATTACTAAGTGGCCATGGCCGACATCAGCGACGGAAGTCCGCAGTTTCTTAGGCTTAGATGGCTATTACCGTAGGTTCGTGGAGAACTTTTCCCGCTTAGCACTACCATTGACCAAACTGATGTGAAAAGGGGAGAAATTCGTCTGAACTGAAGAACGAGAGAAGAGCTTTGAAGACCTAAAGCAGAAGCTAGTATCTGCACCTATTCTTACTCTCCCATCTGGTACGGGTGGATTTCAAATCTATAGTGATGCATCGGGGAAGGGACTTGGCTGTGTTCTCATGCAACATGGGAAAGTGATCGCGTACGCTTCACGGCAGCTTAAGCCTTATGAAGAAAATTACCCCACGCATGACTTGGAACTTGCTGCAGTCGTGTTTGCATTGAAGATATGGAGGCACTACTTATATGGAGAATCATGTGACATTTTCACGGACCACAAGAGCTTGGAGTATATCTTTACTCAACGTGAACTGAACATGAGGCAGAGGAGATGGTTAGAGCTGTTGAAGGATTATGACATTAATCTACAGTATCATCCCGGAAAGGCAAATGTAGTAGCAGATGCTCTTAGCAGGAAGTCCGGAATGATCAACGACATTAAAATTGAGGAGGAAATCATAAGAGACTTGGAGCGACTAGACATCGAGATCATGGTACGTGGACAACACGGTTACTGGGCTAATCTTAGAGTAGATCTCGAGTTACTCTCTAAGATCAAGGAAGCTTAGAAAGATGACGGAGAAATCTGGGCGATAGTACATAATTTGGAGAAAAACACGGGATTCAGAGTGGATGCAGATGGTATCGTATGGCAGGGCACGAGACTTTGTGTTCCTGATGACCAAGAACTCCGGGAAGCCTTGTTAGCTGAAGATCATAGCTCCCTATTCTTTATACATCCTTGTTCGACTAAGATGTACCATGACATCAAGCAATACTTTTGGTGGAGTGGTATGAAACAGGATGTGGCTACTTACGTCTCCAAATGTCTTACCTGCCAACAGGTTAAGATCGAGCATCAGCGATCTGGCGGTCTCCTACAACCATTAGATATTCCAGAGTGGAAGTGGGACAAAATCACCATGGATTTTGTTACTGGTCTTCCGCCTACCAAGAGGAAGCACGATGCGAATTGGGTTATCGTAGATCGACTTACCAAATCAGCTCATTTCTTACCGATCCACAAGGAAGATCCGGTAAGTAAACTCGCCGATACGTATAGAAGAGAGATCATGAGACTCCACGGTGCACCATCCAGCATCGTCTCAGACAGAGATCCTCGTTTCACTTCGCGATTTTGGAAGAGTTTGCAGAAAGCTTGGGGTACACAACTTAAGCTTAGCACGACTTTTCATCCTCAAACGGACGGACAGTCGGAGCGAACGATTCAGACATTGGAGGACATGTTGAGGTCATGTGCGTTGGAATGGACGGGTGATTGGGACGATTACATCTTTTTGGTGGAGTTTGCATACAAAAACAGTTAGCACGCAAGTATCAAGTGTGTTCCTTTCGAGATGTTGTATGGCAGAAAGTGTCGCGCCCCAATCTGCTGGAATCAGGTTGGCGAGCGAACACTTGAAGGACCAGAAATCATAGAGACGACCAATGAAAATATCGCAGTAGCTAAGCAGAAACTTCAAGAGGCACGGTCACGTCAGAAAAGCTACGCCGATAAGCATCGTAGGGACATACATTTTAACGTAGGAGATCACGTCTTCCTTAAGGTTTCACCGACACGTGGTGTTAGATGCTTCAGGATTAAAGGGAAGCTCAGTCCTCGTTTCATCGGACCGTTTGATACCATTGAACGAGTCGGTGAAGTATCTTACCGGTTAGCGTTACCTCCGCAGATTTCGCATGTACACAATGTGTTTCATGTGTCCTTACTCAGAGGGTACCAGTATCATCCCCTTCACATGGTTCAGTATCCACTGGCACAGATACGTGAAGATCTCACTTTTATAGAAGAACCCGAACGAGTTCTTGGCAGACAAGAACGAGTCACGAGAAGGAAGACGATTCCATTCGTCAAAATCCTTTGGAGGGATCATACCGAGCGGGACGCCACTTGGGAAACAGAGGAGTCTATCCGGGCTTCTTACCCTCATTTCATATTTTGAATTCGGGTATGTTCTTCTTTTTCAGTTACTTTATCTATAATTCGGGGACGAATTATTCTTTTTAGGGGGAAGAGTTGTAAAACCCGCATGCTTTTACCATGAATAGTACCCTTAAGATCGTTCGTACTAGATTAAAAATTTCCTATTATAGCATGATTACGATTACGTGTTAGGATTTTACGTATTACGTACGTGTTAGAACACGATAAGTATTTATTACGCACGAACACGCAATAATTATTTAACAATAATTAATCACGAACATGCGATCATGAAATCATGAACGTAATTAAATCACGAACTAATATTAATTACGTATATATATTTATTACGAGCGTGAATAAATATATTAGGTCACGGTAAATATTTAACGAGAACACACTAAACACGAACACAATTAAACACGAACGAACACTTAAACAACGAGACACGGAAAACGGTACGGGTACCCCATGTGGGCCCCCCTACCCGCGGCAACATTAAGGAGATGGGCCAAGCCCATCTCAAAATTTACTAGGGGTTATGGTAAATTTTGCTAGTCATTTTCACATTACAGTAAACTTAAACAAAAACCTAAAAGATTTGTCTCCTTCTCCTTCTTCCTCTCTTGTGGCCGCCGCATATAACACACCAAAAGGGGGCTGTTTAGTTAATTTTGATCTTGAATATTGTACGTGTGTTCGTGTGTGTTTATCCTCGTTAGATGCACGCATTCGATATATTCTTTTTATCCTTTTTCTTTTGATTTGATATAATAAAATAATTAAGAACATGATGTTTTTAAAACCTAATTAAAAACATAAATCATTCATGTAAACGGTTATTGGGTAAATAAAAAAGGATGTTTTTAGGGGTGTTTGTTTGGCCGGCGCCTAAACCGAACCCCAAGGGGGTCTCGGTTTGGCTAATAAACCACCACCGAGACCATATGGTCCCGGTTTGGTGGTGTGGGTCCTACGGCAGCAGCAAACCAAAGGGAACCCCGAAGTGGTTCGGGGTATGGTGTCGATTTCATGTCCGGTTCATGGTTTCTAGTCAAGATCCGGTTCACATTTTATGTTAAGATTATTTTTTTTATTAATCTTATGTTAAAATTAAATTAATAAATATGACATGAATAATTTAATAAAACATGACTTAGGTTATATTTAAATTATTAGATCATGAAATTATTAACCTAAGTATTTTATATTTTCTAGACTTATAATTAATTAATTATTTAAAAACCATGGTTATAATTAATTAATTAACATGACTTATGTTACATTACTAATAAATAATAATACATGTTTTAACCTAAGTATTTGACTTTATTTAATTAAAACATGATATACTTTTAACCTATAGTTTATTTAGTTACATGAAATAATTAATAAACTATACATTATATCATTATGACTTAGAAAATAATTAGAAAAACACTTAGACTTATATACTTAGCTTATTTAACTAGCTTATATCTAATTATGGAAACTTTCTATTTTTAGAAACTTATTTAATTCAGGCAGCTAATCTATTTATGGAAACTTATTTAATTAAGGCAGCTGATCTATTTATGAAAACTTTCTATTTTTAGAAACTTATCTATTTTAAGCAGTAATTCTATTTTTGGAAACTTCTATTTTTGGAAACTTTCTACTTTTGGAAACTTTCTATTTTTGGAAACTTTCTATTTTTGGTAACTTTCTAATTTTAGAAACATTCTATTTTTTGAAACTTTCTATTTTAGGAAACCTGCTATTTTTAGAAAGTTACTTATTATTACACAGTAAGTATAATAATACATAAAATACCAAAAGTACTTAATCAGAATAGATAGAATATAAGATAAACATAATTTAAGGCTTAAAACAGTAAAACATGATATGAACATATAAAATCAGCTAAGACATGACATAAAACCAGTTACGTATTTAGTAAGCAGATACTTATTCATGTATGTATTTATGTAGCATTAGTGATACCGAAGTAGGATTCTCTTCAGTTCATCTTCTTCGTTCACTGGACATAAGGTACGGATTCCCATCCTTTCAGTATGGACATTCTTTCCTTATTAGGATTCCCCGTATGCAGCCAAATGTTTTCCCGTAGTATAAGTTTATATGTTTGACTTGCTTATGTTTAATTTAGAATACCTATAGCCATATACATGCATAACCAGTTTCACCTAGTTATGGAGGTACCATAACCATAACATTAGAGGCACTGATGTTATGACTTCACCACGGCGGAGTGATTGCTCGTGGCGTCCCTTCAGCTTTTGGCCATATTATTATATTTATCATGTGGGGCGTATGGGTGCATCCTAGTTACATGTTTTTCAGCAGATTACTCAGTGTGAATGTGGTGTGTGCCTTGCATCCTTCACAAGGAGTTGATCCCTCCTACCCAAACCAGTATATTAAATTAGAGGCAGCCCCTCTAATTTGCATGATGAGGTCACCCCTCCAAGTATTCATGCACGGTGGATTTTCATGACCTATATTGGCTAATGGTAGAACATGTTAAACAGTTCTTAAAAGATAAACATAAGGCTTTTCAAACTATAAAACCAGTTTTACCAAGACTTAACCAGGTTATTCGGGACTTAGTTTCTTCCGCTGTTATATGTTATATGCTTATCCTATTCATGCTATATTGTACATCCGTGCACTGAGCGTATTGCTCAGCCGTTTTCCTTTTCTATGTTTCCAAAATGGCAGGTACTCAGGGACACTCATAGACTTTAAACGTACGTGCATATGGACTGGAAGCTTTCTAGCCTTTCTTTACTTTATGCATTATCTTTACTTGATACACTTGCTATGGACATTGTTTAGTCCTTTCCTTTACATTACTTATGTTTGTGTGTGATGAGCTTTACTCTTGGACTACCGATGTTTGATTCCGGTATTTACCTTTTATGGTCATGTAATGTTTAGACATTTTTCCTTGTATGCTTTGATGACACGCCATAATTACGCGTGACATTCCATTATCAAAATGGGGTGTTACAATACCACCCGCTAAGTAGTTTGCAATGTCCGCAAACCACAGGGTGTCATCAAGATTTAAATTGATAGACATTAAGGCCTCAAGGGGAAAAGAGTCATTGATCTCTTGATTCGGATGATCCCCTTGATAAGGATCCTCAAGTCTACTTAGATGATCTGCGGCTAGATTTTTGGCTCCCTTTTTGTCACGAATTTCAATTTTAAATTTTTGAAGGAGCAAAACCCAACGAAGAAGTCTTGGCTTAGAATCTTGCTTAGTTAACAAGTACTTCAACGCGGAATGGTCGGTATAGACAATGGTGGTGGAAAGAACAAGATAGGGGCAGAACTTCTCAAAAGCATACACTACAGCTAAAAGCTCTTTTTCGATAGTGGTATAATGCAATTGAGCCCCCGTCATTGTCTTGCTAGCATAATGGATTGGTTGGAAGTTTTTGTTCACTCTTTGGCCCAAAACCGCTCCAATAGCAAAGTCGCTAGCATCACACATCAATTCAAAAGGTATCTCCCAATTAGGGGTAACCAAGACCGGTGACTTAGTTAGCTTGTACTTAAGAAGATTGAAGGATTCAAGACACTCTTTAAAAAATATAAAAGGTGTATCTTTTTCCAAGAGGTGAGTCATCGGGCGAGCGGTTTTAGAAAAATCCTGAATGAATCGACGATAGAAGCCCGCATGACCAAGGAAACTTCTTACACCCTTCACGGTTGAAGGTGGAGATAATTTGGCTATGACATCCACTTTAGCACGGTCTACTTCAAGACCGGCTTTAGAGATTTTATGTCCAAGCACAATGCCTTCTTTTACCATGAAATGGCATTTTTCCCAATTCAGAACAAGGTGAGTGTCTTCACACCGCTTAAGCATGCGTTCCAAATTGGCAAGGCAAGTAGAGAAGGAATCACCATAGACCAAGAAATCATCCATGAAGACTTCCATAGTTTCTTCAACCATGTCATGGAAGATAGCCATCATACACCTTTGGAAAGTCCCAGGAGCATTGCATAAGCCGAAAGGCATTCTTTTGTAAGCAAATGTTCCATAAGGACAAGTGAATGTGGTTTTTTATTGGTCTTAGGGATCGATGGGTATTTGAAAATAACCCGATAAACCGTCTAAAAAGCAGTAATAGTCATTACCCGCTAGACGTTCAAGCATTTGGTCCATGAAGGGAAGGGGAAAATGATCCTTTCTCGTAGCATCATTGAGTTTACGATAGTCTATATAAACTCTCCACCCTGTAACGAGACAAGTAGGAATCAACTCATTGTTTTCATTGGGCACAACGGTGATTCCGGCTTTCTTAGGCACACAATGGACGAGACTAACCCATGGTGAATCCGAGATAGGGTAGATCATTCCCGCATCAATAAGTTTGATAACCTCTTTTTTGATAACGTCATGGATCTTGGGATTCACCATTCGTTGGCTTTGAATAGTGGGTTTAAAATCGTCCTCCATGATAATTTTATGTGTGCAAAAGTGAGGATAAATTCCACGAATATCGGAGATTTTCCAAGCAATCGCTTTCTTGTGATTCTTCAGCACGGCGATAAGTCGAGATTTTTCTTCCTCTTTCAAGTTCTTTGCGATAATAACGGGTGACTTCTTGTTGTCTTCAAGGAAAACGTACTCGAGATGAGACGGTAGGTCCTTAAGCTCTAAATCCGGAGGATTTTCGATGGAAGGCGTAGTCAAATTCGGTTCATCAATAGAGATATCCTTAGGAGATGGTGGAGAAATATGGTCCTCATTGAGAAGTTTCTCAATGGTACGAATGTCTTCATCCCAATTGGAGGAAGAATCGTCATATTGCAAATCCACATCTCCCAAAGTTGCTTCAAATTCTTTCAAAATGAAATCACTTTCTCCAAATGGAGTTAGTGATGGAGCCATAGAGGCAACGGTCTCAACAATGGGAAGAGAAGAAGGACCACTTTTACAAGCGTCTTTGAAATGTTCTTCACAAGCCTCATCAAGAACGTCAATGAAATTAACACTCTCATTTTCAGAAGGCTGCTTAGAAAGGTTACCCATGTTGAAGACGATTTTATCGTCACCAACTCTCATGATTAATTCGCCCGCGGCTACATCAATGAGAGTGCGACCGGTCTTCAAGAATGGACGTCCAACGATTAATGGAACACGGGGGTCCATCTCGTAGTCAACGACAACAAAATCCACCGAAAAGGTGAATTTGTCGACACCAACGAAGACGTCTTCGACTATCCCTACTGGATAAGCAACCGTACGGTTAGCTAATTCCAAAGTCATTCGGGTGGGGACTAGCTCGGGTAGAGACAATTGTTTCAAAACGCTTAAAGGCATTAAGTTGATACTAGCACCTAGATCGGCTAGGGCCATAAAATTCTCTACCCCGGGGAAGTTTCAAGGAATCAAGAAACGACCCGGATCACCAAGTTTTGTTGGTAATTTCCTTAAGAGGACTGCAGAGCAATTCTCATTAAGTTGGGTCTGAGCGATATCAAGGAGTTTCTCCTTATCACTGAGAAGATCTTTAAACATTTTAGCATACTTCGGCATGTGAGAGAGAGCCTCAGCAAAGGAGATATTGAAATTCAGTTGTTTAAACATTTTAAGAAAGTTAAAACCTGAATATCATCCTTGTTCTTCAACTTCTCTTTCCTCAACCTTGAGGGATAAGGTATATTGGGTTGAGATGAAGGCTTTGGAATGGAATTCTCACTCACATCCTTGGGTGGTGGAGGGGTGTAAGTATAAGGTGGAGTAATTGGAGAAGGGGACTCGTTTTCCTTTGTCACAATCACCGGTGTAGGTGTAGGAATCTCGGGTTCCTTTAAACCTTTGCCACTTAGGGTGGTGATTGCTTTCATCTCCCCTCTTGGATTAGCAACGGTGTTACTCGGAAGAGAACCCGAACCAGAGGCTTGATTACTTGGGAAAAAACTAGCCATCATATCCCTTAAGTTATTTATTTGATTGTTCATAGATTTTCTCATGTCGGCTTGAAGAGCATTCCCTTGTTTCGCCATGTCATTCCTTAGCTCGGCTCGAATATCGTTCCCTTGTTTTGCCATGTCACCTTTCAAGTTAATGAATTGGCTTTGAAGATTCGTCACCATCTCTCTATTGGTCCTCATGTAAGTTTCGAGGTCTTGGTTCAATGCCGCGGGTTGATTGAGAGGTGGGGCTTGGTAAGCTAAATTATTTCCTTGAGGTGAATATGGGTTTCTTTGGGATTGATATTGATTGGTAGCTCGAGGTTGGTTTTGATTGTTGCGGTTGAAATTGTTTTGGTTTTGGTTTTGAGCGGAAAAACCGGGTGGAGATAGATAGTTATTCGAACGATAACTAAGCAAATTGCGGTCACCTTGAGGACGTGCTTGATAGCTTCACATAGAAAAGTTACCATTGGCGGCATACACATTTTCCGGAGTGTCTTGAGTAAAAGGACAATCGGTGTATGAATGAGAATCCCCGCAAATCTCACAAGATGTGGCTACAACTTTAGCTTGTTGAAATTGGTTAGTGGCTAAAAGTTCAATCTTTTTGCTCATTTCGACTATTGCGCGGGACATTTCGGTAATATCAGGGTTTGAAGAAGTAGAAGAAACATTGACTCTCGGGTTTGATCTCGAGGATGCGGATGAATCCTAATTTTTGTGGTGAGTGGTCATGCTCTCAATCAACTCTCTATACTCCTCAGGTCTTCTCTTCATGAATGTACCACCGGCGGCAGCATTAATCGTATCACGATCACGAAAAGTTAAACCATTGTAGAAGGTATCAATCAAAGTAACGGGGAGCATGTTATGGTTTGGACAACGGTCGATCAAAACATTATAGCGTTCCCAAGCATCAAAAAGCGACTCATCAGGTTCTTGTGTGAATCCACTGATTTGGTTGCGAAGACTAGTGACCATTGATGGTGGAAAGTAGCGCGACAAAATTTTTTGAGTCATGTCATCCCATGTTTGGATTGAGTTTTTGGGAAGACGATCAAACCAGTTTTCGGCATGATGGGATAAAGTGTTTGGAAAAAGGTGAAGGCGAAGAAAATCCATGGAAGCACCGGGAAGTTTCATGCTTTGGGTGATGGTAATGAACTTGTCGAGATGTTTGTTGGCATCATCATCCGGTAATCCGATAAACGGGCAAGCGTTTTGAACTTGCTGGATCATGTGATGCTTCAACGAAAATTCAGGAGCCGTGATTTGCATCGGCGCAATCGGTCCTCCGCGTCCGTTCATGGTCGGGTTGACAAAGTTCCTCCATTGTTCGTAAATCAGGTGGGGGAACATTGTTGTTGTTGTTATTGTTATTCAAATTAGGTAGAGGTGGGTTGTTATTGTTGTTATGCACACCAGCCATATCTAAATCTTCACGAGTCTCAGGCTCAGAATAATTTGAAGATCTAGTACGCATACACCTGCAAAAGAAAAAGATACCAAAGAAACAGAGAATATATATACAATCTTTTTGGTGCAAAACTTAGGAAAAGAAATGCTTTTTATGATTTTTTAATATTTTTGTAATTTTTTTTTTCTTTTTTTTTAAAGATTTTTTAATTTTTATGGATTTTTGAAAATTTTTAAGCAAGGAAAATAACGTTCCTAAAAGAACGATCCCAAAATCCAACGCGTCTCTCACTAAAAACCGTTAATCTTCACGAAAAGAGCCGGCAGCGGCGCCATTTAATACAAAGTTTTTCACCAAGTATAAAATAATTCGTTCTTCCAATCTTTTCGAATTGATTACCGTTAATTAGTGCGACTCAGTCGTTCTTGGTGGAAAATAAAATGGGTTGTTTGATTATCTATTTTAAACTAAAAGTAAATATGAAAATGTCGTTGAGTAAAAATAAAGCTTTAAAAATTAAACTAAAAATTACTAGAAAAAATAAACGTCGTAATCGAAAGGAAAACACACCAACACCTTCTAGTGAAGAGACTCCAAGTGAGGAACCCCTTGTAGAACAAGAAGCTATCATGGCTAATCGTACTATGATAGAGTTGCTTCAAGCACCCACCGAGGGTTTTGGAGAGGCCATTGTGATTCCCGCCATCCTTGCGGAGAACTTCGAGATCAAGACGGGTTTAATGTATATGCTTCAAGCAAACAAGTTTCGCGGACACGAAAACGACAACCCACATTATCACATTAGGCAATTCAATCGTCTCACCGCGACTAGCAAGTTTAAGGATGTACCCCACGATGCCATTAAGATGATGTTGAATCCATACTCGTTAGATGGACCCGCTAAGATATGGCTCGAGAAAGAACCGCCAAATTTGATTTTGACGTGGGGTGATCTCGTATCTAAGTTTGTGAATCAAAATTTTCCACCATCTAAAAAAACACATTTAAAAAACGAGTCACGATTTACTCAAAGGTCTAATGAGAGTTTTTCTATGGATTGGGAAAGGTTTAAAGAAATGTTACATGAATGTCCACACCATGATTTTTCCGAATTGCATCAAATTGACACTTTTTATAATGGGTTTAATGATCATGAACGAGATTACTTAAATGCCGCCGCGGGTGGAAATTTTTTGTGCAAAACGACCGATGAGGCTTTAAAAATCATCGAGAATAGGTCTAAGGTTTACAACCCTCGTAACACACCGAGTGTTGCCACTATGGGTTCGTCATCGTCGTCTCGTAACATGAGTGCCTTGCAAGATGAAGCAAATGAGTAGAATCGGTTTTTCGATAGGTTTTCGACTCTTATGACTCATTGGAAAGCACAAGATGCTTTGAATTCCGCATCGGTTAAAGCGGTTGGAAAGGGTTGTATTTCGTGTGGTGGAGCTCATGATTTTTCCGAGTGCATTACCGTGGATGGTAACACTTCGAATGCTTATGTAGCCACGGGAACTTACAACCAAAACGGTCAAGGTTCCCGCCCAAATCAAGCTCCACAAAATCAAAACGCTAACAACTATCAAAATAATCAAAATGGTGCTTATCAAGGAAATCAACGTAACTTTAACAAGGGTAATTACCAAAGTGGAAATGGGCAAATTTCAAACCAAAACAAAAACCGTGATTTTCAAAACACCACTCAAGGTTTTCAAAATGCTCACACTAAAAATCTTAATGGAGAATTTTTGGATTATGCAATGGCAAACGATGCTAAGTTTGATAACATGCAATGTGAAATGATTAGCTTAAGATCCGAGTTGAAAAACGAGCTTAAAAACGAACTTGCTAATGAATTGAAAACTCATGCTAATAAAATGGAAGGAAATGTTCAACGTCTCCAACAAAATCAACAAAAAATGGAGCAAGGTCAACATGAGATTAAGATTGTTAAAAGCGGATGCTAGGCAATCAAAATTTGAAGATCGAACGGGAAAAATGTTTGAAGCTATCATGTGTAAACCCTCTTCTTCGGGTGGTCTTCCTAGTGATACCATTAACAATCCGAGATGAGAAATGAAGGTTATTACTACTCGTAGTGGTAAAACTTTCAAGGAACCCATTTCTCGTCCAAGTACTTCTACGGAGAAGGAAATAGAGAAAGAACCCGAGGTGGTGGTCAAAGAGGAGCAAATCCCAATCCCACGAAGTACCGCTCAAACCACACCTACGGTTGAACCAATACCAATAGTGGAACCCGATATTCCAAGGTCGATGCATGTGCCCCAACCCACACCACCCTTACCTTACCCATCAAGACGAAATAAGGAAAAGGCACAAGAACATTATAATTATCAATTTGAACTTTTTATGAAAATGTTTCGTGACTTGCATTTTAATATAAGTTTTGCCGACGCTTTGGTCATGATGCCTCGGTTTGCCGCAAACTTCAAAAGTATGTTGAATAACAAAGAGAAATTGCAAAAGTCGTCTAGTTTTTCATCGGTTTTTCTTAGCCGCATACCTCAAAAAGTCGGTGATCCCGGTAAATTTTTAATCCCATGTCCTATCCAAGATATGGAAGAATGCTACGCCTTGGCTGATCTTGGTGCTAGTATAAGTTTGATGCCTCTTGAGATTTTTAAATCGCTCAATCTTCCTAATCTCACTCCTTCAAGAATGTCAATCGAAATAGCCGATCATTCTACGATTCTAGCTTGTGGAGTAGCCGAAGACGTCTTTGTGAAAGTTGGAAAATTTTACTATCCCGTGGACTTTATCGTTGTAGACTTTCCCATCGATCCTAAAGTTCCTCTAATTTTAGGTCGATCATTTTTGGATACCTCGAGAGCGCTTATTGACGTTCATGCTAGGAAAATCACTCTACGTTTCAATAAGGAGGAACTCGTCATAAATGCAATTCAAAACTCTACGCTTTCTGATGTGTATTCCATCACGTCTTTAAACAATGTTGATTCAATCAAAAACATTTGCAAAGGACTTTCAAAAAGAGTTTTAGGAGTTGTTGATAAAAACGATTTTCTATCCCCTCCGCCGGTGGAGGTTATGAGTGTTGAACCTAGGTCTTTAATCATGGATGATTCTTCGGATGACGAATATGTTGACCCCGATGGGGCGGTGTTCTTTATTGATAAACGTTTTGAGAACTTACCACCACCAAAACGGTTTTTAAATGTGAGAATTTTTAGTGTGTCTAACATCGTTTTAGATACACCAAATGTTTTTGACATAATCAAATCGGGTTTTCATAAGGAGTTTTCAAAAGATGAAAAAGAAAAAAAATTTGGATTTAAAAGATTTTTGTACAATTCTAACTCCGTTGTCACCTCGTGTTTTGAGTGCTACAAGCTCGTCTTCTCCTTTTGACGATGTGGGTTAAGTGTGGGGGAAGCCCCTTATGTTCCTAATACAAAGGTTTTCACCAAGTATAAAATAATTTCGTTCTTCCAATCTTTTCAAATTGATTACCGTTAATTAGTGCGACTCAGTCGTTCTTGGTGGAAAATAAAATGGGTTGTTTAATTATCTATTTTAAACTAAAAGTAAATATGAAAATGTCGTTGAGTAAAAATAAAGCTTTAAAAAATTAAACTAAAAATTACTAGAAAAACACGTGGTAAAAACAGAGATTTCGGTAAGCGTGCAATTTTTAGAAATTAAAACGTAATGAACTTAAAACTTAAAAATTTGTTAAAACTAAAAACTTAAAACTTTTCAGATCGGAATAAATTTAAAACAAGGCTATCGGAATGTTGCCATCGGAATGTAACAAAGTTAAAACTGTCGGAATGTATGTCTATCGGAATGTTCAAATCGGAATAAAAGAAACACTTATGTCGGAATGTTCAGATCGGAATACAAGTTTTCTATCGGAATGTTGTTAACAAAATTTTGGCAAAGTTTCGACTTAAAATGACCTTAAGACCCGTCGGGATATGCGATCGCAATGAGCGATCGCAATCCCTGATCGGAATAAGGGGGATGATACTCTAGATCACAAAGTAGAACCACAAGGGTTATTGCGAGACAAACAAGCAGCCGTCGGAATATGTAAACCCTCAATATTGCAATGAACACTAAATAATCCGAAAATGGAGATAAGCCAAAATTTTAATAAGCATTTCCAATAAGCACTCTTAAACGAATCTTAAACAACTCAATAAGCATAAATTTGACAACTTTCAAAACTCCAAATAAGCAAACTTTATAAATCGAACCTTTTAAAAACACTAAACTTTTTAAGGAATCCGAAAATGCAATAAGCTATATATATAAACAAGCCAATAAGCACAACAAGCTTATAGCTTATACCGTACAACAGCTTAGGAAGGAATAAAAAGATTAAGTTTTTAATCACTAAAATATCAAAATCAAACACGAATTAAGAACAACTCAGATCAAATTGAAATTTCGGATCAAGGACAAAGCAAAATCAAGAAAGGAAGAAAAAGATTGAAACTTAAAAGCTTAAACTTGAACTTTTGATTAATCAAACTCAAATACAAAGATTAAAATAAAACTTAAACTTGAAAGAAAAGATGAAGTTTAGTGAGAGAAAGTTAAACACTTTCTCTCTCTAAAATGAAAACTAAAGAAAGGAAAATAACTAGCTAACCACCCTCCTAATGTGTTTAGGAGGGTATTTATAGGGAAATGGGGAGGTGCATGTGTTGCCTCCTCTTTCTTTCTTCTCGGCTCTTCGTCTTTTAAGTTCTTTGACTTTTCTCGACGTCGTCTCGGGATTAATTAAACTCGTCTTATAAATTCTTCACTTATTTAGACTTGAGTTCTTCAACTTCATTGAACTTCCGTCTTTAGACTTTTTCTTCGATAAATCTTCAGAATAGGCCTTGGACTTCCGTTCTTTTTGCACTCTTGATCTTTTGACTTCGTCTTTTCTCGTTTTCTTCGATAAAAGCCTGTAAAAGCCCGTGTTTTCTTCCTTTTTCATCTTTTGGTCCTAAAACACAATAAAAACACAAACCACGCATAATTCCGACTTTTACGACATAAAATACACGTTTTGGTCATGTTATTATTGGAAATAAGTGGTAAAAGGATAAGTGTTTTCACACTTATTAGTTCCCTTCCCTTTCTCCACCGAGGACGAGATATTTGATCCTGGAATTGCTTATAAAGGGAAATCTCGGTCTTCCACCGATGCAATAAAGGGAAAACACTTTCATTTGATTGGTGCGAGTCTACCTCGAGTAGTCATGTTTTAAGTGACTTACCCATTGTCCCACCCTTCTGTTTCTTCTCATCTCTTTTCTTCAAACCCTTTGGGTTTGTTTTGGCACGTGTTGAAGTGGCGTTGGTTTGTTTATCCAATGAAAACGAGGACGCCATCTTCGATCCCAGTATTTTGCATCATCAAAGGACTTAGTCCTTAATACCGGTTTCTTTTGGGCCTTGTTTATCATGTAAGCCCCACCAAAAAATTGACCATACCATGATTATCCCTAAATGATCACATTTATGGGGGATTCGAGTCGAGATTTTGACTCGATTATCAAATACAAGGTGCCTCGTGGGGGAGTCCCATGCTTATCCATGTACATATTAGCGCTTTCTAATGTAGTAAGGTGAGGGGATTTGTGCCCTTCCAACCTTTGTTCCGTGGTTTTTTGTGATATGTGGTTTTTAGATGATCATGATCTTCACGATTGGAGCCTCTCGTGTTCGTTTTACGTGAGCACTCGATCGTTTCCTTTGAATAATTTCTCAATATCCATGATATATCCTTTTATGTTCTAACCTTAGGTTTTTAGCACACTTCATAAACGACTTTAAATTTAACGGTTACACCCTTTCCATGCTAGATTAAGCATTCGACTACGTCTCTAGTATGGGGGTTTCCAACCCTTAGACTCGAAACATTAAGGACAATGTTTAACTTTAGTATGGGGGGTGAATAGATACTTGCCTTGCCAAACCTTCACGCTTTCCAAAATTTATCTTTTTGTTTATCGTTTTGTTGCAAAATAAAGCTAAAATGGCCAAATTTTAAAAAATTTCTCATGTTTTATAAGTGTTTGAAGACACGAATGTAGATTTTCCGATGGCGAGAATAAGAGTAATTTTTTACCCGACCATGCGTGTTGAGCACTTAGCTTCGATTCCTTAACTTATATCAGGCTAAGTCTCTTAAATGAGGACGAGAAATGATAGAGTTAATTATAAGTTACTATGCTAAACGTAGAGTATTCGTATTCTTTCAAGAACTCATGTGTTCTCGTTGTTTGCTTATTCTTCCTTCGCTTGTATATAAATTTTGCTTAATAAGTATTGGCTTAGAGGTTTAGTCTTGATTGTTGGTTTCTAGTCTTTTCTAGTAGCTTCCATGTAATTAAATTGGGAAGACATTAAACTATCGCCAGCGTCACGGTTTTGAAGTATTGGCAACCCGAATAATCGAAAGCTTCACCTAATGATAAGATTTCAAGTGCTCACCTAAATCAAGCAAACAATTTGAAGCTCACAAGGCCGAAAAATCTATGAAAAATTGAAAGTGAATTATGCCTTAATCTTTGAAGCTTTAAAGATCCAAAATTCGCTTTTAGCGTGAGGATATACGTCTTTCGCCATAATAAAAACCTCATGGCGAGGTTAAATAAAAGGAAAGGCAAGACCGAAGTCATAATAAAAGCTTCATGGCGAAGTTGAATAAAAGATGGAGGTAAACCTATGATAATAAGGCCCATCGTTAGGGGGCGTATAAAAGTCTTGGTAATAAGTCTCATGTTCAAAACTGTTATAAAACCGTGTTTATCGATCCTTGTTGTTGACTTAATTTTTTGACATCGTTGTCTATTAGGGGGGGTTATTAATTCGATGGTCTTGGTTACACCGTTATGACTCTATTTTTAGACCTAAATCTCTATCATCGCATAAGTCAACAATGTATCCTCGTGAACATTCAAGACAAAAATAAAATATAAGAGATACCACTTAGGAAAATGGGAGGATAAGTACGTGATTAGGGCATATGAGTAGTGTTAGCATTACTAACTTATAATGACAATGATCTCGTTGCACGCTTACCATGGAATTGGGTGAAAATCGAGGACGATGAAATTATTTCTAACGAAGCATTCACGTGTTCTTGTTCTATGAACCTAAACGTCCCATTTTGCGATGAAAATCATACATTATGTCTAAAACGTAAGTAGTAGCAATATTAGTAATGTACCAAGTTTGTTAATCAATAAAGGTGCATAAAAATGAATTTTGGAGGTGCTACGATACTTTATTCTAGCATTGCGTGAGGGCACGACAATGGGTTATTATGGGGGAGTGATGAGACTGCTTTTATACATAGTCTCATCGTCCAAAACGGGCTTAAAATGCATAAAATATCATGAAAAATGCCAAATATATGCTAGTGTTTGTTCCTTGTGTATTTTAGGTATGGATATTGAGAAAATCACAAAGGATCATAAGAATCAAAGAAAAACGAATACGAGAAATGAAGCCGCACAATGAACCGGACCCAAGTGTTGATTTTCCAAGAAAAACCCTTGAAGAATTGAAGATTGTACAAGAAGAGTCCTCCAATATTGAAGAATTGACACTTTAAACCCTTGTATATTCATAATTACAAGTTTGGTCCTTAAATTTTGTCAATTTTACAAAAAGGACCCTCTACTTTGAAGAATTGGCAAGAATGGTCCCTCAAATTTGAAGGCTTGTCACTTTTAGTCCTCCTTGAAGACAAGAATACAAGTAAAGACCTTAAAGACTCCAGACATGCCAAAATCAGTCCTTCAAATATCAACAATTACAAAACAAGTCCTTTAAAAACCCTTTGGAAAGTTTTGTGGCCAATATGTTAAAAATGAAACTTCATATACAAAGGATTCGGATTTGTTGCAATTTAAACCTAAAGTGAAAGAAAGAAAGGAATTGAGGGGTTAAACATGGGAGACACTAATACTTATCTAGACCAACCATGGCCTGTCACGTGCCCCACTTACTCTCCACAACCAATCAAAACCCATCCTGGTGCCACCTCACTATCCACTAATACCAGATTTTAAACTTAATATTAATTAAGTTTAATTTGGGCGCCTAACACTTTTATAAAACATAACCAATATCAAATCCGCCACTATTCACTCAAGAACACTTTTGGGTATTTCTTAATTACTTGGGATTAAGTGTTAAAGTTCTCCAAAATTATGATTAAGGCCATAATAACCAAAACCCAACTCATAACTTTGTTGCCACCTCACCCAAATGGTCACATGAACCACCCTTGCTGCTACTTTTTGGAAGAGGAAAAGAATTGCCAGAAGACGTCCCACAAGCAATGCTTCATACCTAAGCACATTTGGACGTGTGGGATCACAAAACAACAAACATTGTCACATGTAATAGCTTCAATTCCAAATTCAGTCAACAAAATTCAAAATTCACAAGGGCAAACGAGGAACTTCACTAAATTAGGGTTTTATGTTTTCTATCAGTTTCCTAGCTCACATGTAGCCTATATAAAGGCATTAGGACACAACATTACAACTTGTTCTTGGTTTTCTTTGGTCAAAAATCTGTAAAGCCTTTGTTTCTAGTGAATGAAAAAAGTGTTTGATTTTGTGATGATATCCAAGTTACAACCTTTACTTTCTGTCTTTATTGATATATGTTTGTGATTTTGAAGTTTGAAAGATTGTTTTTAAAGATTGTGCAAGTGTTTGCAAGTTTTTTAAAAATCTGATTATTTTTCTAAGTCTTAGTTCAACCACTTGAACTTTCAGATTATAAGTGATCATAACACCCTGATAAAGAGTTTATCAAGGTGTACTGAGCTTGTGGTTTGGAAGGATTCAAGGAGTAGGGAACAAGCTTGAGTCAAATCAGTTTCATTTTCCATTTTTGTTGATATAATCTTTTTGTTCTAATCTTGTTGTTCTTAGCAGCTTGTTGGAAGCTTGTGGTTGTTAAGCTACCACATAAGCACTAACATACGTGAGTGTGGATGTACATTCATGAGGTTTGTCTTATTTCCTTGAAAATATGATAAAATCTTGGTGTTCTAAGTGATTTTGGTATTCTGCTGGTGTATGTATGTTTTTATGCATGCAACTTGGTTCTTGATTCATATATTGGATGTGTTGATGCTTAATTGGGCTTAAATCAGTCTTGAGAATACTTTTGCTTTGTTAAAATTGGTTTTAAAAAGTGAAAAGGGTGTTTGGGATTGACTGTTGGTTCAAGTTTGCATGAGATTGAATAGGTTTTAGGGTATTGTTTGTGTTGATATCTGTTATTGAGGTGTTTGTGCTCTGATATTTACAAAATTTGAGCTTTATAACATCAAAACTAAGATCTTTGCATAACTAGTTTTTTTTAGGTCTTTGTTGACTGAAACATGGTGAACACCTAGATTATAAGCATGTCTAGGGTTAACAAGTGATAAAACATAATTTGTGTAATCTGATTTGTAGATTTGAGGGTTTAAAATTCAAGATTTGGTCAAAGAGTTCAGCAAAAATTTGTTCTTGCCTGTGTAAATTTCATCAGTAACCTGTTCATGCTTGAATCTTGTTCTAATCTTGGTTATTTTGCTTGAATTGAGTTTATTTGTGTGTCACTAAGTCTGATATTGATGTTGTGTGCTTTTGGTTAAGTTTGGTTGACTTATACTAGCTTAAAAGTAGCTTATAACCACCAGATCTGCTTATTACTTGTCTGTGCCATGTCTAAGGACTAATTGATTAAACTGCACTGTTTGGCTGAGTGTAATTGTGTTTTCTTGCTTGATTGTGACTCCTTACAACCCACTGGTTGTAAGGGTGCCTTTATTGTCCAACAAAACCAAGTGAAACTCTCTAAATCTTCAAGTCAAAAAGTCAAAGAAGTGGGAACTCCTTTCCCCTACTACTAGCCACTGCTAGTTATAATTGGTCAACAGCTTATTTCTTGTTCAATCTAGCTTATTCCAATGTGAAACAACTTATTTTTTGTAATAGGTCTTATTATTTTGAGCTTATAAGTCAGTCTGGAAGTTTAAAGCTTTTGGTTTTAGCTTTTGACTAGAAAACGACTATTTTGTCTTTCTCAAAATCAGCTTATTGCTTATTTCAGCTTATTGAGTGTGCTTATTGGAAATTTTTTTGTTGATTAATCTTATTTAAGTGATTTAAAACCTTTTGCAAGTTGAATCAGCTTTTGAAGTGGCCTAGAACTCGAAAACGACTATTTTATCGTTTTGTGTACAGAGCTTTTGCTTATTTCGGGCTTATTTCTTGGGCTTATTTCTTGGGCTTATTTCTTGGGCTTATTCAAAAACTCTTTTTTCAAACAGGTTAATTAGGTCAATAGAAGGTTGTGTGTCAAATTTCAGCTTATGGCATCAGCTTATAGCTTAATGGGCCAAAAAGTCCATTAAGAATAAGCTGTTTTGAAATAATCTGTGATAAGCTCACTTTCAGCTTTTGGGCCTTAGAAATTTTGTGTTTAAAATTGAATTTTAAGCTTAACTGGAGTTTTTGGGCCATTTTTGTGGAATTTTTCTTATTGGGCCAAATCTAAGCCCATTAAGGGACTGCTTTTCATTTTGGCCCATTTGAAGGCCCAATAGGGGTATTTTTGGTATTTCAAGTTCATTTTCTGTTTATTAGGTTAAAATAAACTAGTTTGCAACTTTTTAGAATTTTTTATAGTTTTTGGATTTTTATTAATATTTTATTATTATTTTATTATTAAAAATTAAAATTTAGTTTTTTGCAAATTTTTCATTTTTCCCAGTTTAAATACATTAATTTAGGAATTTTAAAACTTTTAGATTAATTTTAGTGTCATTTAATTAATTTTTAGAATTATTTTATGTTTTTAGAGTTTTTAATCAATTTTAAATAGTTTTAATAATTTTAAATTTTTCAAAAATATTTTTTAATTTAGTTAAGTCATTATAGAGGTTTACAAGTTAAAAAATCTCATTTTGGGTTTTTTGTTAATTAAATTGATTTTTTAGGCTTTAATTAGCATTAAAAAATAATATTTAATTAAATAAAAGGTTTGAGTGATTTTTGATTTTTTGCAAACTCTAATTACATTTTTTTGGATTTATTGCAATTTTCTAGGAATTTTTAGGGTAATTTTTAAAGTTTGTCACTTTTTACGGTTTTACGTGCACGACTTCGTCTTAGTTTAATTCATAATCGTAACCGTCATCCTTTCTCTTTTTCTTTTCTCATAAATTATAATCACAAAGTTAATCATTTCTTTACACAACACACATGCCTCCTTGGGAAACGAACTTGGAACTTAATTTGGTCATTAGTGCTTGGTTTTCCTAAACCGACACTTAATACTTGCCACCTTTACGCTGTTTTCCTAAAGGGTAGTAAAAACACTACATCAATTATCGTTGCATAGATAAACTTCCCTTTATTTGAAGTACGGGTCATAGTCTTTCATTTAACAATGAACCATTTTGTAAGCTTAACTGCAAATCCCCTGAGACACTTGTTTCTTAGATATCAGCTTCTTCAGCAACCAAACTCTGAGAGTGTCCTTAGTTGAACGGTATACAATGATTGGTCTGCTTTGTTCGTGTTGAACGTTAACTTTGGTACTTGCATTCTCATTTGGAGTTTGTATGCTTTCATATAAGTTAGTGATATCTATTTTAGAACCATGTGGGAGTTCACATTTGTCTTTTCTTGTGCCAGAGGCAACCTGAGGAGATGGATCACTAGGCTTAAGTGGTTGATCATCCTTTTGAGTTTCCTCCCTAGTAGACTTGGCAGAATTGGAGACTATCCTAGTTAAAGGGCACTCATTTCCTACAAAAGTGAAAGTTCTACCCGTAGGGCGCCACATTTGACCAATGGGTTTGATTTTAGCTACCCACTAGGATTTAACTCTAGCCCGAGAGTTCACCTCATTAAGGAATTCCTTGACATAAGAGTCATGATTTGCCTTAAAGATACATTTCCTACATGATTTACAAGTAGCATATTTAAAGTCAGAGTAAGATCTAGAATTCCTAGATGATTGATTGATGCTCCTAGGATATGACCTGCTACGGTTAGCCGTGTTGGGTAATCTAGAAGGCATCTGACTAGTGTTGAAATTTCTATTTCTTACTTGTGTCTTTTTCTGAGCTTCCCTTAGACCAAATTTATGGCAAACGTCATTTGAACTAGTTCGAGACGTGTTCTTTGAACTATGTCTAGGGGGCTAGATGCAATCATGTGATTAGGTCTTGCAAAAGCTGTTTTAGTCACATTGGGCCTAGTTGATGGAGTGACTTGTCTATAAAGATGAACCAAATCAACTTGGGAGGCAAACCGCGGTCTCGAGGATTTTTGTCGCTTGGATCTAAATGCAGTCGGTTGTTTTACAGACTGATTTTGAGGCGGTTTCCCTAAGATTGATGGTTTTTCAATCTTAGTGTTCACACTAGTCCCTTTAGTTTTTCTCATTTCATTTTTCAACGCATCTATAGCAAAAACTTTTTCTTGAACCCGTGCCTTTAAAGTCTCATTATCTTTAAGCAATTTATCTTGGGATGCCAACTTAGATTCTAGAAACTTAATTTGTTTCAAAAGATTATCCTTTTCAGCTTTAGAATCTAGAACTTTTTGATCCAATTTTTGTTCAAGAACAACGTTTGACTTTTCAAGTTTTTCAAAATATGTTTCAAATTTGTTCGTTTTCTTCGAAAATTCAAATTAGACATCCTCAAGATGTTTAGATTGTTGAGCTAACATTGTTTCGAGCTCTTCAATCTTAGAAGAAGCAGTCATACAACATTTATCATGATTACTTTAAGCCTTCTGTTCAATCTCTCCCCCATTATGACTCACATCGGATGATTCAGAAGTAGTATTGCTATCATCCTTTTCCATCCCATGTATGTCATAAATAAGTTTAGAATGCTCATCATGCGGTATTTCATCGACATATACATCATATGAAACATTCGATTGTACCGTATCTGTAGGCTCTTCATCATATACGGGTATGGTGTCTTCATAAGAGGCATCTGTAATGTTCCCTGACGTGCTGCTCTCATCGTTACCAAAGTGGTCACCTTTGTGTCATCCGTATGACCATTATCCTTGTGCATCTCATCTAATTTTCTTGCTTCCAATTATCATACTCAAGTTGAAGTCATGATCTTTCTTGAAACAAAAGCGTATGAGAGTACACACATTTGAACAAGGTACCATGGAAGTCTTGAATCTCGGTATGAATGTCTTCAAGGAATAACTTACAGAGCATTGAATTTTCTTTCTTGGTAACGTTGAATTGAAGAAAATGCGATAATTGTTTCAAAAGAACTTGAAGTGCAGATACGGGTTCAATGTGATTAAAGTCTTCTTTGTCAAGTTTCTGCTGAAGAATATCCAAGTTTATCATCATAGCCTCGATGAAGAAAGGAGCATCTTGACCAAAGACTGCCACAAAGGGTGGTCTGTACTCGAGCTTTGTAAGCTCGTCGAGATGACATTCAAATTTTCTAAATGAGACCTGATATTTTTCTTGCTTCTTCTTGCATCTTCTACAATTCTCCCTCTCGAGACGTCGAATTCAACGGTTCCATTGAAGTTCGATGAAAACTGAAGGTAAGGATTACTTATCGATCGAGCAATGAAAGAAAGTAATTGTGTTTGTTGTTGTCGAAAGAACAATAAAGAGTTTTACAATTCGTGGAGAAACCGAGATAAAAATTCGCGGGATTTACAAACAACCAAATAAACCGTAAATATTCTTGATTCCTTGATAAGTAAAGAAAAGTTGATTAAATCCCCTAAATACGTGTTCTTGAGAAACCAAAAATTCCAGGACCAAATAACTCACGATACGAAATTTTCTAAATCACGTTTTTGAAAAATCTCAGAATATTTGTGAAGATTTTGGAATAATCTTGTACTAGAAAAGATCTCGCATTATCCTGGAAGAAAGAGATCTCGCAATAACTGGTGAGTTAGCAGATTTTGCAATAACTGGTGAGTTAGCAGATTTCCCAATAACTAGTGAGTTAGCAGATTTCGCAATAACTGGTGAGTTAGCAAATTTCGCAATATTTGGAAGTAACAATCTTCACAATAATGCGCTTGCAGATTTCACAATAACTGAAGTAGAGAAAATCTCGCAATATGCACTCAACTTTCCGCAAAAATCGAAAAAGGAAGGGATTTCACAATATCCAATTTTTGAAGATGTCTCAATTCCCACCATTCTTTTCGCATTACACGAGTTTAAAACCCTAATTATTGAGAAATATGTTAAGGAAGGATTTCACAAAAAAGCTGAATATTTCGCAATAATCTAAAGAAAAAGTACTTTTTCACTTTAACCAAGCCAAACGCCCCAAAGTTTTATGTTTTTGGACGATCCAAAGTGACCAAATCTCTACCACAACTATGTAGGAGATCCCCAAACCACTTTGGACCACAACAAACACGAAAAAATTTGGATCTTGGATTTTTTGCTCTAGAACTCACGAAAATCAAGATAACAAACACAAGAAAAAACCAATCATCACATGGCTCTTGATACCAATTGTAGGTCTACGTAATCCTTGGATTATCCTAACCTTGGAATGATCAAAAGAGAGAGAGATAGATGAAGAACTAGAGAGAGAAAGTAGAGAGAGGTTAGAGAGAATATGAGAGGAATGTTGATTGAATAATGAAAATTGAGAACCAACCCCTCCTAACATGCTAGGAGGGGGTATATATAGCCCACCATACATGTGGGCTTTGTGGGTTATATTGTTACATTACTAGATCACGAGACCATACTAGATGTATCTCGTTGGAGTGAACGATCCTTCCTAAATACGTAAAAATGTATTTCCAACATGGTCTTCTTCTGGCTATTGACTTCTGCCGCAAGTCTCGCGCTTATAGAGAATCTTTTGGCCCTACCATGACTTGTGCTCAAAATTCTAACATGCAGGAGGGTTTGGAGGCTGGAATTGAGCATGGGAAGGAAGGAAAGACTTTGGCCCAAGTCTAAGCTTCTAATCCCAAGGCTAAAGCAAAGTTTGAGGTTGTCATTCTTTTGCTTCTGTAGAGCTGCATTTCCTTGACTTGCTAGAGTCTCGAAAGGATGATGGGGTTAGTGCATTGATGTCTGATATACAGTCCGAGAACCGGGCTCAGGGTGGCGGAGTTCTTCCTTCTTCCGCTTTTCAGCTAACTATGTCTATGTGTGATGATGCCTCCATTAGCTCTCCGGGTTTTGGTCGAGAAGTTCCTGCTGCTATTCTCTTAGAGGAAGTCTGTGCTAAGATACAAGATTATGTATCCAAGGAATCTCATAGTGGTACCGCGGAGGTTCCTATGATTGACTTTTTGCCTTTTCGTTTTAGCACAGGTGGTGGTTCTGGTGGAGCTGGTGTTTCAAGGGTTGAAGCCATTGTAGCTAATACTCCTCTTTTGGATATCCCAGACTAGAACATTGATTCCAGCTTCGGCAGTGGCGCTTCCCTTAATGTTTTGGATTCTGTTACCCCTTCTTGCCAGGTCTTGGATGCTACTCACGTGGATACTGGTTCCTCCGTACGCTGGGGTACCGAGAATGATGACCCCGAGGTCGCCATTGCTACTAGAGATGATTCTTAGATTGTTTTTATATTTTTTCCTTGTTTTATTTTCACGTATTATAATGTGTTTGTAGAATAATTTTTATTTATGACTTTGTAACAATATGTTATCCGTATGAGAGGTGTGGATTTATGTTCGTATGTTTTTTGGTCGTCTTGCACACTGCTTGACGGGTGTGGCTTTTGTCATGGAAGAATTTTGTTGTCTTCTCTTTTGCACACTCCTTAGTGGGTGTGGCTTTATTTGAAAGACTTTTGTAGTCTTTTATTTTGCACACTGCTTGACAGGTGTGGCTTTTGTGCTATCCGTACGTTTTTTGGTGATAGGCTTTTAGTGGGGAAATCTCCCTGTATCGGACTTGCAATACCTCTTATATACTTATATTGAGTGTTTCTCTAGGAGTTCTCAATTTTTGTTCATTATCACGGAGATAATTTTATATGCACGTGACTTATCGTTTGTGAGTTTAACAAATAATAAATAGATCATGATTGTTTAAAGAAAGAAAATATGTGCGGAGGTAGCTAGTCTCCACATTTTTATTAATTTTTCAAAGTGCATAAAAAAATTAAATAAGGACAGTAGGAATAAAAGGTATCCTCCACCAAACGATCGATAGTCGTCCGTGGTTTACATCCGAGGGCTTACACTTACTTGAGGCTTTGAGAAAAGCAGAACTTAGATGTAACACATCTTTAAGTTACGGATGTTGTGTGTTACGGGAAATGTGTTGTCTTTCTTGGCTCTGAGCTTGTATCTTCCATTTCCTAATGTCCATCCTAGTTTGCTCCTTGTTTGTTTCTCCCATTGGGGTGGTTCTCTTCGTTCTTTTTGTAGGCGAAGTGTCGGGGTCTAAAGATTCTTCCATGGGTTCTCAAGTTGTAGTATTTTACTACTTTGCTTTTGTTTTTTGCTTTTTTAGTAGTGTTTGTTTTTTTCTCCTCTTCCTGTGAGTCGGAGTTGGATTGTTGTGTCACTTTGTTGTTGGCGGTGATCGATTGGCTGGTAGATTTGTCCGTGTCTGTTGGTATGACAGCTTCCATGCCGTATGTTAAGGAGAATGGTGTTTCTCCGCTCTCCATTCTTAGTGTTTTCCTGTATAACCATAGGATGTACGGGACTTCCGCTAGCCAATCTTTGTTTCCTTCCAACTTTGCTTTGATTCTCCCTATGAGGTTGATTTTTTCCAATCTGTCTTCCTTTGAATATCTGGTTGGGGAAAAATGTTGTTTAATGCTTAATCATTGACACCATTCTCTAAGGGGTTGTCGTTGAAGTGTTTTTCTTTTGCCAACACGACTTCTCCAGGAAATCTGAATCTGCACACAATGTTTTCCCATACAAAGTTTTTTATCTTGTTTCCTGTTATTGTCTTTGTCGGTTTTGCTTCTACCCAGTTGGTAAAGTGGTAACCAGCGACGATTAGGAATTTGTCTTTTCCGTTTCCTTCTTCCAAGGGGTCGATTATGTCGATGCTCCATTTGGGGAACGACCATGGGGATATCATTTGTGTAAGGTCTTGCTGTGGGTATTTTTCGGTTGGCTTGTGTGCTTGGCACTCCTGGCATTCACTTATGATTCCTCTTTTGTCTTTGTGCATAGTTGGCCAGTAGTGTCCTGTCCGCATTGTTCTTGCCACTACCGATGTGATCCCGGAGTGCTTTCCACATGTTCCTTCATGAATTTTTCTTATTATATTTGTGCCTGTGTAGGACCAATACATTGTAGCCATGGTTTGAGGAAGGACTTTTTGTATAAGCTTCATTCTATAATGGCATATTGTCTTGCCTTGATCTTTGTTTCCCTTGCAGCTGCTTCATCTGATGGGGTTGTACCCGTGGAAAAGAAGTCGTAGATTAGGGTCATCCAGTTATTCTCTCCTTCTTTTGTAGCTGATAGGATTTCTTTTTCTTATGTGGCCCTTTTGGTTACTACCTATATTAGCACTTGTTTGGCGAGATGTGGGTAGCTTGTTGAGGCAATTTTCCTAAGGGCGTCTGCTTTTTTGTTTTCAGATCTTGGTACTTGCGTCAAAGATCATTTTTGAATGTCCTCAGCTATTATCCTTACTTTTTGTAAATACTTCTTTATATTTTTTTCTTAGGCTATGTAGAACCATTGATTTGGCTTGCTACCAGCTTCGAGTCTACACTTACTTGTAATCTTTGGACTCTCATTTATTTTGCTATCCTTAAGCCAACCAATAATGCTTTGTTATTTGATGTTTGAAACTCAAATCATAAAGCATATGTGAATTCCATCCCTTCCGAGCTTGTGAGTATAAAGCCTGCTCCTGAGCCCTCAACGCATGATGAACCGCCTGTATGGAGTGTCCATGGTTCCGCTGGTTGGTTCTTCTCTTCCTCCATAAGTGTATCCTCGTCCGGTTTCTCTGATAATAAATTCATTGAGAATTGCCCTTTGACGATAGTCCGAGGTCTATAACAAATATTGTATGCGCCTAGGGCAACATTCCATTTTTGCATTTGATCCCCCGCTTCTGGACTTGACAGTATTTGCTCGATTGGTTGATTTGTGATGACCGCAACGGGGTGTGCTTCGAAATACCTTTTTAACCATTTACTCGCGTGGACTAAGGTTAGTATTAGCTTTTCCATTATTGTGTAGTTTATTTCCGGCCCTCTAAGCGCTCGGCTGACGAAATAGACCGAGGTCTGTCTAGACTCTCTTTATGCTAGCAATACGACACTTATTACTTCCTCGGAGGCAGATAGATACAAGGTGAGCTCTTCTTGGATCAGGGTCGTGAGCATTAGGAGTCTTGCTAATTGCTCTTTGATTTCTTGGAACGCTTTGTCCGTGGCTCTTGTCCATAAGAAGTCGCTTTTCTTTATGCATCCCTTGAGTGTTTTTAAGAGTGGTATTGATTTCTCTGATAACTTCGACATCAATCTGCTTAAGCTTGCTAGTTTTCCGTTTAGTCTTTGGACGTCCTTGAGGCTTTGTGGGGGGTTAGATTTATGGCAATGGCTATTTTTCCTGGGCATGCTCTTGTCCCTCTCGTGGTTATTATGTGACCCATGAATTCTCCCTCCTCTACACCGAATGTATATTTATTGGGATTGAGTTTCATGTTGATCTCCCTCAATGCTTTGAATGTTTCCTCGATGTCTTTAATGATTCCTTTTTTCTGTACGGCTTTTTATCACCAGGTCATCTACATAAACTTCCAAGTTTCTTCCTACATGAATTTTAAAAGCTTTTTCTACTAAGCGTTGATATGTTGCTCCAGCGTTCTTTAGTCCGAATGGCAATTTTTTGTAGCAAAAGTGCCTTGATTTGTGAAGAACGCCGTATTGTCTTCATCTTCTTCCGCTATCTGTATTTGGTGATATCCCCCGTATGCTTCTAGGAAACATTTAAAGGGACATCCGCACAAAGATTATATTTTCCAATCAATCTCCGGAAGCGGGTAGCAATCTTGGGGACATGCTTTGTTAAGGTCTGTAAAGTCCGCGCACATTCGCCAGCTCTCGTCATCTTTTTTCACCGTTACGAGGTTGGCTAGCCAGCTGTGGCATAAGACCTGCCGCATTATTACGGCCTCTACTAGTTTAGTTAATTCTTCGAGTATGGCCTTGCTTTTTCTAGGGCTTGAATCCTTCTCTTTTGTCTTACTGGCGGGTAGACTTCCCTAATGTTTAGCTGTGCTCCGCAATCTGTCTTAGGACACCTGTCATATCTTTGGGTTCCCATGCGAACACATCTAAGTTTTGTTTTAGTAAGTTGCACAAGTTTTCTTTTCCTTTGTTTGATAGCCTTCCTCCAATCGTCACTGTTTTTTCTGGGTACTAAGGGTGTATCGCTATCTTTACCTTTTCTTCCACAACCGGGTTGTTTCAGAATTCATGGGTGGTTCATTTATTACTGCACACTCTAGTGGTATAGCTATTCCGCTATGGAGTGTGAGTACTCATCCTTTTATTGGGAATTTGATCATTCCATGTGATGTTGATGGTATTGCTTTCAATTGGCGGAGGCTAGGTCTTCCGAGAATGACGGTGTATGGTGAGTTTGACTGTATGACCATGAAGTTCATTGTTGCCTCCGCCCAGTCTTCTTCATCTTCTATGAGCACCTGCAGCTCTATCTCTCTCAGCGGCCACATGACTTCCCCATTGAAACCTACTAGGGAGGTTGTGGTGGGAACCATCATTTTCTTAATTTCAGTTTGGAGGTGGTTGAAGCAGTGTTCGTACATTATTTCGAAATCTAACCCTCCGTCAACGTATTCTCTGTGGACTCGGTGTCCCTCTATTTCTGCTTCTATTGCTATGAGGCTTTCTTCAGCTTCCGTTTCATTTAGTGGCGGGAAATATATTTCAAATTTTAGAGGGAAGTTTTTTACAACCTTTCTTTTTACAGTTCTCTGCCAGCAATGTACCATGAGGCTCACCGGAGCCTTGTCCCTTTCTGGTGTTTCCGCTTTTTTAAAGGACTTTTGTTGATCTTTTCCGCCGCTATTAATCACTTCTTTTATCCATTGCGCCAGTTTTCCGTTTCTGGCTAATTCATCTATCTGCCTCTTTAAGTGCTGGCATTCGTTGGTGTTATGCCCGATATCTCCATGATGTTCACAATATTTCCTCGGATTCCTCTTGTCCGTAGGGGTGGTCATGGGTGGTGGTGTTCTGAATTTTCATTTTTCTAGGGTCAGAATTTCCTTGGGGGTTTTCAGAAGTGTGAACCTGTGTTCCTTTTGTCTGGCCTTTGGTTATTATGAAAATCTGGTCTTCTGTCGAAGTGTGGGCTTCTATTTCCTTCGTGCTTCCATGTGGGTGTTCCTTTCCTCTTAGATTGATGGGCTAAAACGACCTCCCCTCTAAGAAAGTCCATGGTTTCCCTCATCATTTCGTCCATTGTTATGGGTATATTGTCGTGTAGACGTTTGATTAGCCTAAGGTGTGTGATGTCATGTATGAATCCAAATACTTACATGCACTCCGGAGTTGCTTTCACATGTCGGACCTCGATCATGAAATGCTTCATGAAGACTTCTATAGACTCTCCTTCCTTTTGTTTGATGTGGTGGAGTTCCACGGGGTCTTTGATGCATTTCTTTTCTTGGAGATAGTTAGCCAAGAATGTTGCTTTCAAGTCATCGTAACTGTCAGTTATTTCTGCTGGCAGGTCATCGAACCATACCCGGGCGTTACCAATTAGGGTAGAGTTAAACATGTAACACATGTAGGCATGGCCTATTTTTCCACTTTGGCCGACGCTTGAAAGATCTTCACATGGTCTTCCATATCTCCGGACCTATCATACGTCTTCACTTGGCTTGGCATTCAGATTTTATTTAGGAAATAAAAGTTCGTGATGCGAGGCGTAAATGGATCTACTTCCTCACATGAACAGGGTCGGGATAGATCATCGTTGCTCCTTTTTTACTTTTCCTTTTTTGACTTTCCATTTCTGTCATCGCTTTCATCGGTCTCTGAGTATCGCATGACATCGCTTCATCATTCTGATCTTGCTTGGTGGCGGAGCTTCTCCTCCTGTGTGTATGGAGATGATATATTTTCTTCAATCTGTCAAATACTCCTCCATCCCGCGGTCCTAGCCTTGTGAAAACTCCTCATTTACTATGATCCCTTTGGTCTGTTGAGTCATGTCGTGTTTGTGAGGGTGTGTCGGCTCTGCCATCGGCTTTTGCCTTTGTTTGGGGATATTTTCCTCCTACCTCTCCGCTCTTTGTTAGGCATGGGGGTGGTAAAATCGGAATAGTTGAAGAATTCATCCTCCCTCCGACTTTTCTTGGAACTTTACCCATAAGTTAGGCGAGCCTTTACAGATTTTAGTTTCTTTTCACGCTGTTCTTCTTCGTGGATTTTTTCAACTATTAGGGGTAACAGTTGATCAAAGTGTTTATTACAGAAGTCTCTGACGGTGGCGTCGGACGCTCGTGACTCAAGGTTTTCCGCATTATTTGTCTTCTCAACACCTGTGTTACGCACGGTGGACGTGGTAGGTGTTGGAGGATCTCGTGCCGGGTTGCTCATTTGCGGAATGAGATTTTCTTTATGGAACGCAGTTGTGTATCGGGTCCCATGGATGGCGCTACTTGTGAGTACAACAATCGGTCCTTAGATCTAAGTACTTGTGTGAAGGTGCTTAGGTCTCTTGGGTTGTTGCGGATCTTGTACTATCAAGGGATGTGATTGACGATTTCCTACACAATTAAAGTATATCGTTAGTCCTTACCGTGGGGACGGTCCCCACGATTAGACTTAGGCGTGAGAGGAAGTATTTATATCGTCCGAGATATATGTGTGTTAATGATTAGTGAGAAAAGTGTACCTTGTTTGGAGTGCACGAGGGTACTATTTGTAGAGGAAAGTACTGGGTCTTTCCTCATTTATCGGATAGTACTTTGGGAGTGGGCCTTTGTGGTTTAAAGGCCCATTTCTCTGTTTGTTGTTTAATCGTAACCTGCTGACTTGCTCTTCGAGAACATGTCCACAGGAGTCTAGGACGTGTTCGTTGGAAGCGCGTCCAGCAATCCGACATGGTTTTGCGGCTGCGCTTACTGGGGAGGATATGTCTATAGCTTTTTCCATTGTGATGGGCTTTTGTGTACTTGGGTCTAGGCCCAAGGTTTGGTGTATGGTTTTAGGCCCAATGAGCTGTATCCATGCTATACGCCATCATTCCCCTTCATATATACCTTGTGTATTTATAAATATCCTAAAGGTGTTTTGAAGGAAATGAAAGTGATATGTAGTAAGTTTTTCAATGGGGCACTCGATTCGGATAGGAAAATTACGTGGGTTGATTTGGATAAAGTTTTAGCGTCTAAGAAAAATGGAAGCCTTGGTGTGTCAAGCTATCATGTGTTAAATCATGCTCTTCTCTTGAAATTTGTGTGATGGTTTATCTCTCAAGATTGTTCGCTTTGGTGCCATGTCATTCAAGCTTTATATGGTTGCTCTCTTGACGTACATCCGACTAATCATCTTCAATTTGGTGTTCTATTTTTTTTGAGGCTCAAATTCCAAAATCTCAAGGGTTCGATTTATTTCGCATTAGAAGAAGCGTGTAGGGGATAGCTTTTGAATGAGGCTCTGGTATGATATTTGGGTTTTAGATCAACCGCTTCACTTCAGGTTCCCTCACATGTTCACTCTTCAGTCGGACAAAGAAGTTACGGTTGCCGCTAAGATGGGCTCTTCTTCGATCGCTGATTGTTTTTGAAGGGTAACGTGTGATGGAACTGAGCGTCAATAGTGGCTGCTTTGGAGTCTTTAGTTAGGTTTGTGTCTCTCTCGTCTACCAATAATAGATGGCATTGTGACTTGACCGGAAATGGTGTTTTTAGGGTTAAAGAGGTTTGAAACATTATCGATGACAGGTTCCTTCCTATCCATTCTGTTGCTATGAGATGGGTACGACTTATCCTGATTAAGATTAATATCTTTTTTTGGCGTGCTCGTCTTGATTGTCTCCCGACTAGAACTAATCTTATTCATAGTGAAATTATTTTGGAGTCCAATTTATGTTCTTTGTGTGGTTCTTATCCAGAGGATATTCACCACGTCCTGTTCACATGTGGTATTGCTAAACGCGTTTTCCGCAGGATTTGTCGATGGTGGGATTTGTGGTTTTCTTCTATTCATTTTCGTCCATGCTTAATTTAGTTTTGGAAGGAGTCTTTTATGTTGCGTGGTGGTATCTCTGGATGTTTAGGAATCAGTCTATTTTTGTTGAAAATCCCCCGAGACGTTCAGTGATTTTTAACGATATAGTGTCGTTATCCTTCAATTGGTGTTCTTGTAGATGTAGTCGGTTTATTTCTTGGGAGACTTGGATGAAAAATCCTCATTTGATTTCTTTGTAATGTTTTTTCTTGCATCTTGCTATTTTAATAAATTTACCTTTCAAAATAATGATAATAATAAAAATACTGAAGTACATGAGCAACATTGATAGATCACGAACACACTTAAGAGCTTCTTCGTAGCTTGGTCATGATCATGTTCTTCCCACTAATTGTTGTGTAGGTGAAACTGGTTGGTTCCCTATTCAACCTTGGTCATGATCATGTTCTTATAAAGACCTCAAATGGCAGAAATCGACGACCACAACAAGATGCTTGTGGTTTTGGGTTTGCTCAAACCCTTTCTCCCTTCTCGTTTCCATCAACGACCTTATTTACCATCCGCTTGCCACCACATGAAAACTTGAGGAAGACTAGTTGTTACACCAATTTTGTTTCCATATGCGAACAAAATGGGTGAGACACTTGGTCTTGTAGTTGTTGAAGTTCCCATATAACGGCTAGGGATGGTGAAAAACGTGGTGAAGGAGACGAGAAAAGAAGAAAGGGTTTAATAAAACCCGAAACCACAAGCATCTGGTTGTGGTTACGGATTTATGCCATACAAGGTGTGGAGAAAAACTCTTGTTAGAAAAGTGACTTAAACTTTAAAAGCGTTTTATAACGTTGGTATTTGTCGCCTTGGGATTAGTCAGCTCACCGAGTCGGAAGCCAGGTATACCCAAAAAGATAAATATAAAGTCAAATAAATTGTCAACGGACCTTCTTACGTGGACTGCATGTGTAGGTGGAGAAAAAAAACCCACATTCTCATTTTGTTTATACCCTAAAATAACTGAATCGTAAAATAATATTTCCATTATGCCTTAAAAAATACATGTACATGCAACCGTAGCGTAAGGACAACCGTGAAGAAAATAGTGCAACGTTCACCGAAAAATGTAGCAAGTGTTTAGAAGTCGCAAGACCTGAAAACACCTAACACTGGGCTACAAACACAGTTAGGAACCGATAATGAAGAATCACGATTCGAAAATGCTTTGTTATTTGATAGATGAAGGTACGATTATAATTGAACGATTACCGAATTTTTTAGAGAGAATTTGGTTTGTATCTGGTCATCATGATTCCTCATTATCATTCATTCTATGTGACAAAAGAAACGTCGATAACAATAACAAAGCGCATAAAATAAAAGTAAGAAACAAAATGACCATGAAAGGACTCGATATGGTTCACATCAGTATACACATCAACCCGAGTGCACATGGCTTTGATCTAGTTGTGGAACTAGATTACATGAACCATGATGGCACGACATGCCAAGTGAGCCTAAATGCAATACTGGCTCAATTAGGTGTAGAGAGTCATGTGTGTTGCAAGGCTACTCTAGGTGTGGGCCGTTTTGTGGATTAATCACTTAACAGTTACTTACTTTGACCGGTTACCTAAACCAATTTGCTCATTTTGCTATTAGCGTAAAATTATTTAGCCCATGGATTATTATATGTCACGTATGGGCTTATGACCCACTAGGTTATCAAACTGTGTCATATGTGTCGTGTCTTTATATTGCATGGAGAATGGATGAAAAGGATAAGGGAATTAACAAAATTCAATGTGGTATCACAGCCTACACGTATCCACTTCAAACAAATAAAACCCTAACCCTAAAAGCTCTTTTTTTCCTTCCTGCTACTGTACCACACCTCTTTTACTTGCTGTCATTTTTTTATTGTGCATATCACTCATCATAGCATCATGACAGGATCTACTACGCATAAGCAAAATAACGCTCGAACTAATACCATGAATACCACGAGTATCGAACAATGTCATAATTTTCAGCGTGGTGCGTGCACTTATGGTGCTCATAGTAAATTCATCGATGGTATTAATGATGCTCGTCCAAGACCGAAACCAAATCCCTTTACTGATTGGAACACCACGGCTTCAAGCTCCCTATTGTAAGTAATACTAAGACCTTTACTGCTAATACTAGTTGTGGTGCACAAATGCCTATGCCTAAGGACAATAGTATGCATCAACATGTACCTAAATTTAGTATCGTTAATATGCCTTATATCCCTTTTGTTTCCCACCGTGTACACAACTATCGAATATGGGATATGTGTATATTACCAATCTGGAATGGGCGGATCAACGTCACAAGCCTCAGTAATTCAACCACTAGCACAACAACAAAAAATAGTCAATCATTTGTCCCATTTGACCCCTCATCCGGCCTCGTTCCAGGCCTAACAGCCTCTATTTGCGGGACTACAACATTATATGTGTCCATAAAGAAATAATTTCTTACTCGGGAATTATGCATGTATGTCGAATGTCTTTTAGTCTCCAGCTCCTATGCTTCTATAAGATTTTCAAACCAAGCCACATCAAAATTCTTCTTGGAATATGAATACCGGTGCGTCTTTCCATTTAGCTGACAACATAGGTATGCTCACTTCTTTTAGCAATGAAAACATATATAAATCAGTATTTTCTTGGTATCTCCGCACATCGATCGACTGCTGTATTGTTTTTGATACGATCTAACTCGTATCAAGGTAGTGTACACTATAGCATGTACGGGCTCCGTAAGAAAAAGAAGAGAAGAACATATATTTTCTTGACAAACGTACTTTTATTGATTGTTTCATTCGGTATATATACACCGAATTACACAGCTTGAAAAACAAGCCAACACAAAACACGTCTTAATGTTTATTGACTTTCCTAACATGACTCAAAACAAGCCTATAATAAGCAAGTAAATAAAATAGATGGGACAACTAGAATCCTAGCCCATAACAAATGAATCTTGCCACTTTGGTGGCATCTTGCTGCGCTGACCACGTCCCAGAGGTATAACATTCCCCACATCTTCAGAAACGACCTTGCCCTAAAGGTCATAATTAGGATACGCCGAGTGAAAATCAAACAACCATTCCCATGTTGCTTTCTCAGGAGATCTGCCTGTCCATTTCACCAAGACTTGTTGTTTGAGTTTTCCATTCCTTAATATCATTCGTGAGTCACAAATGCGCACAAGTTGCTCCAACGGTTGATCTTCTTTGAATTCTTCTGGTAATTCTGATGCCACCTCAATATTAGTCCCCACAAAAGGCTTGAGAATCGAAACGTGAAACACCGGGTGAATTTTGCTTGTTGCCGGTAAAGCGAGTCGATAAGCAACCTTTCCAATCCTTTCCACAACCTTGTAAGGCCCATAGAATCGTTTAGAGAGCTTATTAGATAGACGCTTAGCAAGAGTTATTTGCCTGTAAGGTTGCAACTTGACAAGCACTTTGTCACCCACGTTAAACTCAACATCCCTACGCGTGCGGTTGGCATACTCCTCCATCTATGTCTTGGCAGCCAATAAATTTTGCTTGAGTTGACGCGTAATTTCATTTCGTTCAACCAACAGCTCATCAACCGCAGCTACCTTACCAGTACCGGGGGGATAAGGGATTAAAGACAAGGGTAATCGTCCATACAAAGCTTGATATGGCGACATTTTAATACTACTATGATAACCGGTGTTATAGCAATACTCGGCCCAAGGTAATAGACGCACCCACTGATGAGGATTTTTCAACACAATAGCTCTCAAATACTGCTCCAAGCCTCGATTAACAACCTCAGTATGTCCGTCGGATTGGGGATGGTAGGCGGTGCTATGGTTAAGTTGTGTCCCACTAAGTCGAAATAACTCCTTCCAAAACTTACTAACAAAAATCGGATCCCGGTTAGAAACAATAGTTTTTGGTAGTCCATGATGTTTTACCACCATATCCAAAAACAATTCAGCGACCTTATGACCATTAAAACTGGTAGGTAACGCTCCAAAATGAGCATATTTGGAGAAACGGTCTACCACCACCAACACCGTAGTGAATCCTTTAGATACCGGTAATCGTGTAATAAAATCCATAGAAATATCCTCCCACACACCTTCAGGAGTCGGTAAAGGTTGAAGGTAACCGCCCATCGCCTGAGTAGAATATTTAGTTTGTTGACAGATCGAACACTTCTTAACATAATCTTCCACGGATTGACGCATTCCCTGCCAATAGAATAACGCCGAAAGCCCCACTAACATTTTTTTAACTCCCCCATGTCCCGCGCTTGGTGTGTCATGGAACTCCCGCAATAACAAATCTTTTAATTTAGATTTGGTACCCACATAATAGCGGTTTTGAAAAATTAATAGCCCTTGCGCCCGACGAAACCCATCTAGTTCGCTTCCCGCATCCAATTGTTGATGCAAATCTTGTAATTCTGTCAAGTCCTTATTCTCCCTTCTCAAGTCATCAAGTAACCCACTAACGGGCTGACTAATAGCCATGAATTCAGCCGTTACCGAATTCTCCTCCTCATACATACGTGACAAGGCATCTGCAACCTGATTTGTTCCCTCGGGTTTATATTCAACGACAAAATCAAAACCCATTAGTTTGCGTACATACTTTTGTTGAATGGGTGTTTGAATAACCTGTTGCATGAGTTCCTTAATACTTTTATGATCAGTTCGAATCCTAAACCGCCTTCCAACTAAATATTGACGCCATTTGTACACAGCCTCGACAATAGAAAATAACTCCTTTTGATAAGTGGCTACAACACGCATTCTTGGCCCCAATTTCCGACTAAAATAACTAATAGTCCGGTTATTTTGCAACAGGACTGCCCCGACCCCAAAGTCAGACGCGTCGGCCTCTACTACGAATTCTTGTGTAAAATCTGGCAAGCTTAAAATAGGCGCAGTAGATAATTGTGTCTTAAGATCTTGAAAAGATGTCGCCTCCTCATCACCCTACTTATAACCATCCTTTCGCAATAATTCCTTGATTGGAGCTTCCAAAGTTGCATACCCTTTAATAAAACGCCTATAATATCCAGCGAGGCCTAAGAACCCTCGCACCCGGCGTTGAGTCTTTGGCTCCGGCCAATCACGCACCGCCATCACCTTCTGAGGATCCATCTCAACCTCACGACCCGATATCATGTGACCCAAGTACTCGAGTGTTTCGGCCCCAAACACACACTTGGATTTATTCACAAAAAAGTGATGTTTTTGCAAACAAGTAAAGACGCATCCCAAATGTTCTAAATGCGCATCCAAGGTAGCACTATAAACTAAAATGTCATCAAAAAAACAATAACAAACTTACGCAAATAGGGTGCAAATAATCTGTTCATAGTTGCTTGAAAAGTGGATGGCGCATTAGTCAAGCCGAAAGGCATGACCAAGAATTCATAATGGCCATCATGCGTACGAAACGCCGTCTTATAAATATCCCTCTCATAAACTCAAATTTGGTGATATCCGGCGCGCAAATCTAACTTGGTAAAAATAATGGACCCACCCAATTCGTCAAACATTTCATCGGCCGTTGGAATAGGAAATTTTTCTTTAACTGTCACGGCATTCAAAGCTCGATAATCTACACAAAACCGATAACTCCCGTCTTTCTTCTTAACCAACAAAACTGGCGAGGAAAACGGACTTTGGCTAAAACGAATTATACCTTGACTTAGCATTTCATTAACCAATTTCTCCATCTCTCCTTTTTGATAGTGAGGATAACGATACGGTCGGACATTGACCGGCTTAGTTTCCGGTAACAAATGAATACGGTGATCTATTGAACGATTAGGAGGTAAAGTAGTAGGTACCTGGAATAAAGAATCAAATTGCACCAAAAGTTGTTCGAGAGCAGGTTCACATAGAGCAGATGTTTCACGTGATCTCGATTCGGCGTCCTCCATTGTAGAAAAATGATGAACCTCAAAGACTCCATATATATCATCACTCTCCCACATTGCCTGCATTTGGTTCAAACTGATCTTCCTCATGCGAAGGGAATCATCACCCTTTAATGTATAAGTACTACCCAAAAGAGTAAACTCCATTGTTTGGTGCACATAGTCATGCGTGACCTTGCCAAGGTTTTGCAGCCATTGAATGCCCAATACCACGTCCGGTCCTTTCATTGGCAATACATATAAATCGACCTCCAATACTGCTTGTTGCACATGTAAAGTAACATTGGAACACACATGCTCACATAACAAAGACTCTCTGCTGCCAATATAGACCTTAAAGGCCTTCGTTGGTTGATCTTTTCCACCACATCGGGGCGAATAAAATTATGCGTGCTACCATTATCAATAAGAACATGGACCTTACCCGTTCCAATCGTCCCCTACAATTGTAGAGATCGTGGGCTACCGTGACCAATAAGTGAATTAAGTATCGAGATGTCACCCGTCTCGACCGCCTCATCCACTTCGTCCGTAAGCGTGGCGCCTCCGTCATCAACGTCATCAGCTTCATCGGTCATAAGCAACAAAAACTTAGCAGGGCACTTGTGCCCGCGAGACCACCTGTTATCACAATTGGAACACAAACCTTTGTTCAGTCGGTCTTGTCATTCGGCAGGAGAAATCCATTTAATCGCAAGGGGTTTGGCTGTACCGGCAGGAGTAGACAAAAGAGGTGGTTTGGTTGGTCCAACCACTCCATTCGTACCTCCCACACGCGGGGCGGCCTGCTTGGAAGATGTCACCGTAGCTATGGTTTTCGTGCCTATTCCGGTGGACGAAACCGTACGATCCTCCAGACGAGCCTCGGTAATCCGAGCCAACGAAAACGCGTCGCCCAGCGTAGTTGGCCGTGCCACCAATAGTTCCCGCTGTAAGTGAAGTTTGAGCCCCGATATATAGAAAGAGATTAGCAAAGACTCCGGTATATTGATAACCCGATTCATCAGTTTTTCAAACTCCCTCTGGTATTCTTCCACTGTGCCAAGTTGTAGCAATTTTGACAAGGCACCCCGTGGGTCTTCAAGTTTTGATTGACCAAAACGATCTTGCACACTCTCCAAAAACCGCTCCCAGTCAGTAACCAACCCATTATTTGTCATCCAACGAAACCATTCCGCTGCTGCCCCTTCCAAATTAAAACCAACGATCCGAAGACGTTGATCAGCCAGGGTATTAAGAAGCGAAAAGTATTCCTTAATGGCAAAAATCCAACTTTCTGGATTGGTTCCTGAAAACTTCAGGACATCCAGACGCATGGACCCTGGCAACAATCCCCCTGTGTCACCACCCCCTCCTTGGCGGCCTTAAATTTACATCTGCCCCAACGAAGTCTGCAACTCAGCCCGCAACTCATCAAACTGAAGTTGAAAAGCCGCTGCCTGTTGCTGCGCCAAAGTCTCAGCACGATCCTGTTGATCCTTAAGCCACCCTCTCAGTGTTTGTTCATCCATGAGTTCAATGAAAGCACCAATTGATACGATCTAACTCGTATCAAGGTAGTGTACACTATAGCGTGTACGGGCTCCGTAAGAAAAAGAAGAGAAGAACATATATTTTCTTCACAAACGTACTTCTATTGATTGTTTCATTCGGTATATATACACCGAATTACACAGCTTGAAAGACAAGCCAACACAAAACACGTCTTAATGTTTATTGACTTTCCTAACATGACTCAAAACAAGCCTATAATAAGCAAGTAAATAAAATAGATGGGACAACTAGAATCCTAGCCCATAACAAATGAATCCTGCCACTTTGGTGGCCTTTTGCTGCGCTGACCACGTCCCAGAGGTGTAACAGTTTTTGTCGTAGTTTAAATTTACATAGGATATTTTTTAGCAAACTCATATGAAGAATTGTAACCCGTGTCGGACCCCTGTTGATACTGAGTCCAATCTTGGTTCTGACGGTGAGCTTCTCAGTGATCCTACTTTATATCGCAGTCTTGCCTGTGCTCTTGAGTATCTAACATTTACTCGACCAGATTTATCTTATGTTGTACAACAGGTCTATCTTTACATGCATGGCCCTCTTGATCCACATTATATTGGGAATAAAATTAGCTACATCACTATGCCACTAACAAAGGGATTTCAAACGTTGACAAGAGTAAATCAAGCACTGACAGATTAGACGTTGACAAGAAAGATTCAAGCACTGACAAGAGAAATCCCAGAATACTTAGTCAACAGTTTTGATATGTTAGGAAGATATGCATTGTATATTGTAATTTCTATAGTCATCTTGATATATATTCCTAGAATAGTTGACAAGTTTGCTTATTGTACAAGACTCCTTATGTTATAAAAGGAGGTCTTAGGGTTTAGGTTTGATATACGTTTTACACTTTCTTCGTATGCATCGATTATCAATACAAGTGAAAGTTTGGTATAGATTGTGTTTTGCTTTGTTCTTTATTCTAAGCGTTTATTCCGCATAACTCTTAGATTGTTATAAACACATAGTTTCTCTACGTGTTATACTTGATTCAATCTCGATAACACAAAGCTAAATTGATCTAAGTTTGGGATCAACAAGTGGTATCAGTGCTTGTTGAGAAACTTTTGATCAGAAGAACATCAAAACCTAATTTTTCAAAAACCCTTAAAATCATCATGTAGACCACAGAAAACCAAAGTTCAGGATCCTCAAACCACAACCTCAAAATCCCTATGCTTGACCCTGATAACTTTGAAATATGGAAGTTTAATTTTGAGTAATATCTCCGAGTGGACAACTATGTTCTCTGGGAGGTTGTTGAGCTTGGAAACAAGTTCAATTAGGCTCAAAAGATCTTGGACTCTATTAACAAAAGGAGAACATCCAATGCTAAGCCTAAAGATTTGATTCCTAGACCTGAAGATGGAAGAGCCACATCTGCTGCAGAGGTAGCAGATAGAAGGCTTGACATGAAGGCATTGAGCATTCTCAAACTAGATCTTGGAAGCAAAAACCAACAAAAATTTAGAAAGTATGAATCTGCCAAAGATCTTTGGGAAGCCCTTGAGATAACCTATGGTGGTAATGAGGACACTCTCAAACAGAGGAAGAAGAAGCTGGTAATGGAGTTCGTTGTTTTTAAAGCTCGACCTAATGAAAAGTTGAGTGAAGTGAGAAGTCGTCTTTAAGACATTACTAGCAAACTAGCATTCATGGAAACTGAGTTTGAAGATAATGATGTTAATGCTGCTTTCCTTGGAGCTCTTGGAGATGGTTGGGAAATCCATGTCAATGCAATATTGGCCATCTTATAACAATATGACCTTTGATGATATCTAAAATCAATTGAAGGTCATGGAACCCGAAGTTCTGCTTAAACAAGGAAGTAAAACACCTTCTGGAAGCATGGCTTTTATTTCCCACCATGACACTTTAGACGCTGAAAACTCTTTCTTTGTCAGCGGACAAACTTCTCTTGACAGCGGCTCATCAGACGCTGACACATATAATCATGTTTCACCAAATCTTAAACCAGCAGGAATAGATTTGGATACTGTATGTGCTTATATTGCTTCTTTACCCAATGGATCATTAATTTATTTTGAAGATCTTCAGCAAATTAGTGATGTTGATCTTGAGGAGATGGATATCAAGTGGAATATGGCTCTTAGTAGTATAAGAGCCAGTAGGTGGAACAAAAGATTTGGAAGAAAGATGACTTTCAATAGCAAAGAGACTGCTAGATTTGATAAATCCAAAGTGGAATGTTACAATTGTCACAGAATGGGACACTTTGCTATAGAATGTAGATCTCCCAAAAGGAATGATGGTGAACAGAGTTCTAGACAGATCATCAAGGTTGAAGATGCTAAGCCTAAAGCCATGGTAGTAATGCAAGGAATTGATGGCGTTGGATTTGATTGGAGCTTTCTGGACAAGGATGAAGTGGAGAATCAAGCATTGGTTGCTGAAAAGGATGAAGAGCATGTTTAGTATGCTCTCATGGCCAGATCCTCTTCTTCATCAGACAATGAGGTATATGATTATGCATTTTGTAGTAAGGGTTGTAGACTTAATACTGATAAACTTAATAAAGAAATTTTAAAGATACAATATGATATTCTTGGGTTGAATATCACTATTTCAAACTACAAAAGGGGGCTTGCATAATCAGTGGGATGGTGCAAGAGTATAAGGACATGGAATTTAACTTAAAAGATCAAATAACTGTTCTTAAAAGGGATCTAGCACTTAGTTATGAAGCTAAGGCTTCTTACATAGAAGCTAATAATGAATTAAAACTAAAGCTAGATGAGGCCATTCAAGCTAGAGAGAATGTAGGGCTTAAAATTCAAAATTTTGAAAAAGCTAGTCAAACCCTAGATAAGGTCTTAAGTGAACAGAGAAACCCTAAAGACATGTCTGGGATTGGGATGCATTCTAAGGAGTATGCTTATTTTCCACCCCCATCAGGTGACTTCTATGGGGTTCTTAAGAAAGACTTGTCCTGGACTGGTATACCCGAGCTCTAAGTGGAGGAATTTACTCCTCCACCACGTATGCTCACACTAGTTGAGGAGTACAAGCAAAGGGTGACTGGCCTTGACCTTTGGAAGAAGGCTAACCATTCTCTCTTTGTTAAAGGAGGACTTCTTAGTGATGAAAAGACTGACCCTAAACCCATAATCATCACTAACCCTACTACTGGCAAACCTATTGACCTTGGCTCACAATCTAAAAGCAAATCTAGTGTTAAGTATGCAGAAATTTAGAAAACCTAGATCGCCCAAAAGTCAAGCTAGTGTTAATGGGACTGGATTTTATGAACCTATACCTAAGGTTATGTCTAGAAAGGCTTGTTATACATGTGGGAGCTTTTCACATTTGGCTTATAGATGTGTCAGCGGATACAAACCAGTCGCTGACAATAAGTCAACCATGATTAACCTTAAGCCTTATGTTCATACTAGACCACAGGCCACTAGACCAACTCCTTATTTCACTAAGGCAGCTAACACCCAAGGCCAAAGACCTTTCCAAAAGACAAACACTTGGTCTAACAAACAGTGGGTTCTTGTAGCAAATCCTAATTCAAACCTGACAGGAACAATTCATCTGTTGACAGGGCAAAATCAGTCGCTGACAGAATTAGGTTTGGTATGAAAATTCCACAATTAGCAGCTGTCAGACCCAATATTAGACCCAGTAATAACAAGTATTTACAACCTAAGGGAAAGGGATCTAAGGCATCATCCAACCTAATATGGATACCTAAACAAGACCAGTCATCAACTTCTAATGGTGTCTCTATGACATGCAATAGGTTTAAATATCTTGAAAATCATGTTGGGACAAACTGGGTGTTTAATGTTAAAAGGGATGAACATGGGGTTGTTACAAGAAACAAGTCTATTCTTGTTGAACAACCAAATGGATTCAAGTTTACTCAGGCTTGGATTCCCAAAGAAACCTGATTTGTTTTTTATGTGCAGGGCATTCCAAAGCAGGTTAATGATTATGGATATTGGGATTATGGATGCTCAAGGCACATGACTGGAAAGGAGGACTACTTAACAAACTTTACTCCTATTCCAGATGGTGATGAAGTATACATTGGAGAAATCATATGGCACAATATCAGGCAAAGGCACTCTTATCACCAACAACTTGCATTTTGATGAAGTTTTTCTGGTAAAAGAACTTGACTATAACCTGTTTAGTGTGTCATAAGTTTGTGAAAACAAAAATAAAGTTCTTTTTACAGATACTGAATGCTTAGTATTAAGTAAAGACTATGTGCTCCCTGCTGATAAGTTTATTGAGTTTAGAACACGTAGCCATAAGGACATTTATAATGTCAACTTAGAAGGGATTAAAATAAATAATAACTTGTCATGTCTATATGCTAAAGCTTCAACAGATGAGAGTAACTTATGGCACAGAAGGTTAGGGCACATTAACTTTAAGAACATGAATAGACTTGTGAGGCATGATCTTGTGAGAGGATTGCCCTCAAAAGCATTCTACAATGATCATAATTGTGTTGCATGTCTTAAAGGCAAACAACACAAGTCCTCATTTAAGTCTAAGAGTGTTCAATCTAGTTCTAAACCTCTACACCTGCTTCACATGGACTTATTTGGACCTACTAATATAGAAAGTTTATATGGCAAGTCTTATTGCTTTGTGGTTACCGATGACCACTCCAGGTTTACATGGACTTTCTTCTTAGTTAAAAAGAGTGATACTGCCAAAATCCTAATTAATTTTATTAATCAAATGGAAAAGAAATCAGGGTTTACAGTTAACATTCTTAGAAGTGATAATGGTAGAGAGTTTAGGAATGACCTATTAGACGCCTTCTGTGTAGATAAGGGGATTACTAGGGAGTTTAGCATAGCTAGAACTCCACAGCAAAATGGTGTAGCTGAAAGGAGAAATAGAACTCTTATTGAGGCAGCTAGGACCATGTTAGAAGATGCTAAGTTACCCATTGCTTTTTGGGTTGAGGCTGTAAATACTGCTTGTTATGTTCAAAATAGAGCATTGGTCAATAAGACCCCCAATGATCTCTTTTGGAATAGAAAACCTAATATAGATTTTCTTAGACCCTTTGGATGTCATGTAGGGATTCTGAATACTAGTGACAACCTAGGTAAGTTTAAATCAAAAGGTGATGCGGGTTATTTTGTGGGTTATTCTATGAACAACAAAGGGTATAGGGTTTACCACAAGAGAAATAAGGTCATAACGGAAAATATACATGTTGACTTTTTGGAGAGTAAACATAGTGATTCTGCTAATGGACTAGACTGGCTTTTGATTTAGAGCCATTGTCTAGGTCCATGAATTATTTGTCTGTTACTAATCTAGTTGTTTTGGAGGCTTCTCCAAAGATTGTGGAAGAAAATTTTGTTGATAATGCAGGTATACAGGCTACAAAGGTGCAAGGATCACAAGCAGATGAGGTCACTCCCACACTTTCTTTTGTGGAATTCCCCATTTAAAGTGAAGAATCCATTCAGGCATCTACTGCTGAAAGGGAAGTGCAGAGAAACCAACAAGAAGAAAAATTCAGTGAAAGTGTTTCATCCACTGACAAAAGTAGTGCAGCCACTGACAAACCAAATCCAAACGCTGACACATTGCTTTCATCCGCTGACAAAACTGTGTCTGAACTTGGTGAAAGTTCCACACTCAATGAAGATGTCAGCGTCATAAATTTAAACGCTGACAATGTGCTTCATAGTTCAAGTGAGTATGAAACTAATGACGGTGAGGATCATGGTACTTTGGAATCTACAGTACATGAAAACACATTGTTTAGGGGAGGAATTCTTACAAAGGTGTCCAAAGCTCACCCTCCTACATAAATCACTAGTCCCATCAATTCACCAGTTCAAACAAGAAGAACAAGGAATCATAAAGGAGGATTCATTGCAAACATTCACAAAAAGGATGATATCCCGTTGGTTCAAGAGTGTTTGTTTGCTTGCTTTCTATCACAGAGTGAGCCCAAAAAAAATTTGATGCTCTCCAAGAACCAAGCTGGGTTGAAGCAGTGCAGGATGAGCTTCACTAGTTTGTAATTCAGGATGTTTGGGAGCTTGTGGATTGTCCCAAGCATGTGAGACCTACTGGATCACGTTGGGTTCTAAGAAACAAGAGGGATGAGATAGGTATTATGATTAGAAACAAGGCAAGACTGGTTGCTCAAGGTTATACACAAGAAGAAGGCATAGACTATGAAGAGGTTTTTGCACATGTTGCCAGAATTGAATCAATAAGAATTTTCCTAGCCTATGCTTCTTGCATGGGTTTCACAGTCTACCAGATGGATGTCAAGAGTGCTTTCTTGTATGGCACAATTCAAGAGGAAGTGTATGTTATGCAGCCTCCTGGTTTTGAAGATTCAGAGCATCCAAACAAGGTTTATAGAGTTAAAAAGGCCATGTATGGTCTTCATAAGGACCCTAGAGCTTGGTATGGTACTCTTTCCACATACTTAGTTGAAAATGGATTCAAAAGGGGCACCATAGATCAAACATTGTTTACAAAACAGGAAGGGAAGGATTTTCTTCTTGTACAGGTCTATCTTGATGATATCATCTTTGGTTCTTCTAACCAAAGGATAAGTGATGACTTCTTCAAGCTAATGACTGATAAATTTCAAATGAGTGCTATAGGAGAGATGAATTTCTTTCTAGGTCTTCAAGTTCAACAGAAAGAAACAGGTATCTTCATCTCACAAGACAAATATGTAGCTGAAATTTTGAAGAAATTTGGTTTTTCCCCTCATGAAAAATGGGCTAGCACACCCATGGATAGGGAACATCCCTAGGGAAAGATTGGAGATGGAAAGTATGTTGATGTCAGGCACTATAGGTCAATGATTGGATCATTGATGTATCTTACTGCCTCTAGACCTGATATCATGTTTGCTGTGTGTGCATGTGCACGTCATCAAGTGACTCCCAAAGAGTGTCATCTTCATACTATCAAAAGGATATTTAGGTATCTTAGGTGCTATCCTACTTTGGGATTATGGTACCCTAAATATTCTCCATTAGAGCTTGTAGGCTATTCAGATAGTGACTATGGAGGAGACAACAATGATAGGAAATCCACAACTGGTGGATGCCAATTTCTTGGGAGCAGGCTTATATCTTGGCAATGCAAGAAGCAAACTGTGGTAGCCAATTCAACAACTGAGGCTGAGTATGTAGCAGTTGCTGCATGTTGTGCACAAGTGCCATGGATTCAAAATCAGCTTTTGGATTATAGGTACAATTTTATGCATACTAAGATTTTTGTAGATAATAACAGTACTTTATGCATTATTAAAAATCCTGTATCATTCTAAAACTAAACATATAGAAATAAGGAATCATTTTATAAGGGATTGTTTTGAAAAAGGTTTAATGCATCCAGATAGAGTGGACATAAAAGAAAATGTGGTTAATTTATTAACTAAACCTTTTGATGTTGGGAGGTTCCAGTACTTGGTAACGAGTATTGGAATGATCAATCCTTAAATTATGTGTTTTTGAGATTATTGTATAATATGTACAGGATATGCATTGTTATTATCTCATGTAAAAGTATTAGATTTTCCACTATATTTTCTAACGCTGACAAAGGCATTTTATCTGCTGACAAGAGGATTTTGGCCGCTGACAACCCATGTTAGTTTTTGTGGTTTTTGATCTAATCATGCATGCATTTATGAGCATTGTTCCATAGGATACGAGTTGCTTATGGGCTTCATATCTTGAAGAATTTTTATTTATGATGGTTGGAGTATTTACATTTCTATCTTGAAATAAAAATTTATCATCATTATTTATTTGCAATCTATGTAAGTTTAAGGGGATGTTTAGGAACCCTTTAGGTATTTGGGTACTTATATAGTGCTCTTATCATAATTCTAGATTGTGTCCACTGCTGAGTAGGAGTTAGAAATAAGAAGGCTTTTCTTTTTAAGAATTGTTGGAATTCTTAGTTCTTGAGGCACTGTAGCATGTAAAGTTAATATACTGTGCATGTTGCCAAGACTTTTGGCCTAGAATTGGGATTGGTTGGTTGGGAGACTTGGTGTAAATAAAAACAGGCTTACCTGGAAGTTACAAAGGGTTTATATGAGATTTCTTCACTCTTAAGGACTTTGGTTAGCAAGGGACACTTGAGGATAATTATGTCTATCTTGCTTATGCAAGTGTGTATGATTGGACAGTGCTTACCAAACTTCACTCATTTTCAGAGTATGAGTTATCTTCATTAGGGTAAACCTCTTTGTTAAGGTCTTTTTATTTTATTACTTTTCATTTTTTGCCGTTGACACATAGTGGTTCACCCGCTGACAAGCACATTTTCAAACACTGACATGGAAAATTTACACGCTGATAAAATATAGCCGTTACTCGCTGACACTAACATTTTGACCGTTAGAGAACACTGAGTCTCACCTAGTTGTTAATTTTACGATATTTTGGGCCGTAATTTTATGGGATTTGGTAAATTCTTTAATTGCTAAGAGATAAGTTGTTATTTTTCAAGATTTTCATCATTATATTTTGAATAACTTACCTCTTATTTCAACCAATAGTGTCCTAGTTTCAATCCTATAAATACGGCTCATACTATTTTAAACAGGGTAACTTGCTTGATTGTCTTATATTTTCTCCAAACCCTTCCATGATCACTTTCATACTTTCTAACCTTTCACAAACAAGTTTTCATGGCTCCTTTATTCAAACATGCTGGTGCTACTTTGAGCTTTAGGGATCAACATAACATGATCGACTACCTTGAGGCTGATGACACACATCATCCTCAACACACAAGAATGATTGAGTATCTCTTGGCTTCTAATTTAAGGTATGCTTTGAGTTATGCTCCTCTCATTCCTATCACACACATCAAACAGTTTTGGAACACTGCCAGTTCTGAAATAGCTGGTTACATTGTCACGGACTGTTCATAGGACACAATGGGTGGTCACTGAAGCACTTATTCGTCAATCCTTAAGGCTTGATGATGCTGATGGTGTGACTACCCTTCCTCAAGAACAATTAGAAGAAGGCCTTAGAGGCTTGGGTTATGAATTTCCCCCTGAGGGAAAAATTAATAAGTATTCAAAACAACAATTTCCCCCAGCCTGGAAGTTCCTTATACATGTCCTCTTGCAGTGTCTTAGTCCTAAGTGTACTTCTTTCAATGAAATCAATCATTCTTTTGGTTGTCCACTAGGAAAAAATTATAATTTTCCCCATATGATTTTTGAGGGCATGTTGAAAAACAAGGGTAACAAGATGACTCTTGCTTACCCTAGATTTTTGCAAATGGTTTTTGAGCACCAAGGTTATTGTCGTAGGGATCATGATAATTTTTACAAGATCCCTACTCAAAAAGCAAAAAAATTTATGTCCATGAATACTAGACCTTTCAGACCCCTACCATTGACACCTTCCATGTTGGCTGTTATTGAAGCATCCAATAACCCTCAACCTCCACAAGAACCTGAACCTGAAACACCACAACAACTACCCTTACCTCACCAAGATGACCCTATGAACATTGACCCTTCAGCCGTTAACACTCGCATTTCAGCCGCTGACACACCCATTTCACCCGCTGTCACCTCACCACCCCAAACACATGTTCACCAATCCACTTCCTTATCTGAACCTTTTGACTTTTGATTGGAGAAAAGACAAAGGACTACTGGAGCCTTCTCTAGTGGTCCTAGCCATGGAGCTACTGGAGTTTTGCTTGATGAATCCATTTTGAGGAGTCAAATCCCTATTTTGGAGGACGACAGTCTACAACCATTATCTAATTTTAAATTGTCGGCTATCTGCATTGGCTTGTAAAAGTCCAATGTAGAACTTGTATAAAAAGTCATTGATCAAGGCCTTGAACTCAAGAAATTGAGGGAGAGGATAGTTGTTTTGGAAGCTGCTGTCTCAAGGAGAAGGAAAGCCATGGTTTTGTCCTCTGAAGATAATTCTTCCAAAGGGGAGGATGAACCTAATCTGGGTGATAAGGGGTGATATGAGTGATTTTACTCATATCATTCGTATCATAAAACAATCAATAAATGCATATTATCAATGAAAAATGTCTTGTATATGCTTGTTTTGTGTTTCATGTGTGTAGGTACCAAAGATCGCAAAAACCGACGAAATCGACACGAGTTTGAAGAAAAAGATCGAGGAAGCCAAATACAAGCTCGTTTTTAGTGGATTTAATATTAAATGAAGTTTATTAAGCTTGTGGGTCCCACATTGGATTTATTGGGCTAAAAAGCCCAATATAAAAAACAAAGTATCTATTCTAAACCCAAATGGTCCATCAAAGGCCCAAGATTGAAAATTATATTGGGACGGATTGTTTAAATGGGCCAAAAGCCCATTAACAAAGCAATGGAATAGAAGTTTATCAAGATTGGGTCCAATTTCAAGTCAAAAGGCCCAAGGAGTAAATAAAATAAACGGATGAAAGTTTTTTTTCCTTGGTCAAAACATACTCGGTCAAAAGAAACAACTTTACACAAAGAGAAAAAAAGGAAACAGACGAGAGAGATGAAAAAAGAAAGGGAAAAAGAAGCAGTAAAGAAAAACCTAGAAATTAGGGGTTTCCATCCAGTTGATAATTGTTCTACACGCGCCTAATCTTCAGATAAATCGGGGCAAGAGGTGCGTGTATTCTACGAATATTCCTAGTACAAAGCTCCACGTGGCTGATTAATGCGTCACAGCCTCCTTTCTGATTGGTTGATACCATTAATGCCTGTCAAGAGCCAATCACCATCCTCCAAGTCATCAATCAACTCGCACAAGAAGCACAACGGATTGCCACGTTGGCAATCCGTGTGACTATGGACTCATTTCAACCCTTGGATGATTAACAGAAAAGAAAGAGAAAAAGAGAAGATGATCGAAGGGCTATGATTCGTTCTTCAACAACCCCCAAGCCTCTCGGGTCCAACTATAAATACCCCTTCAATTTTATTTAGTAATTATCCCTTTTTTAGTTCTTAGTGTTATAATGTAGAAATAGCTTTAGATTTAATTTTATAATTTTGTAATGATTTTCATTTGAGATTAATACAATTTACTTTCAGTTGAGCAATTAATCTTTTTGTTGTTTTATTATCTACTCGAATCTATTTAAAAAAAAGGATAATCCTAATTGTCTGATTTTATTAAGCATAACATATGATTGAATTTATAAGCTGTGTAATAGCTTATCAAGATTGATTTAACTAAATTTGGGACTTCGTTTATCCTACTGATAATCGAAAAAAAATATTACTTTTTTGATTCAATATGGATGGTGGTTCGTGGGTTTTGACGTCTTGATGGTGGATTGATTGTGACGGTATCGATTTAAGTTTTATAGGGAGCTCAGCGCTCACCTACATCTTCAACGGTATCATCATCTAAAGGTTAATATGTTTCTTTTCTTTCTAAGTTTTTGTTTAAGCTGCTTGAATTAAGTGATTGAGGATAGTCAGTTTGTTAGGTTATTAATCTTATGGAGTTATGCTTGTTTGATGAATTTGCCCGATTTGTTTAAGTTGTTTCATTTTAATAAGCTCATCTTAGTTTTCAAGTTATATAAATACCTGCTTGTATGCTTAGTTAATGGTTTATTATGTTTTGATTAAAAGTTTTAATGAGTTTGCTTAGATTGATTTTGGTGTTTTGCTTATTGTCATTTAAATGCTTTGAACATGATTATGTATTCACTTGATAATCGACTGATTACAAGAGTTTTAGTTTTGTGTGATTTATGATTAAATCGTGAACTTGGATTTGTTGTTCTCAATTTAGATGTTTTCAAGCGTTTAAGTTGCGGATCAGTTTAGATATATAACATGATTTGAAGCTGTTGAATCTGAGGAATTTCGTTTTATGATAATTATGGACATGCTTATTTGTCCTAGTTGACTGAATTAATTGACTGCTTAAAATGTTATGCTAGAATGTGTAGAATCAAGTTTTCGTTTTAGGACGATTCACTTTGTGAGTAATTAATCAGTTTTGTTAAATGTGTTTAAGAATCGAGCATTTGACTGAAGTTTCAGTCATTATCGTAATTTTTGTTTTAATGTTAGAATGAGAATCTGCTTAAGTCATGAATCTGATAGGTTAATCGGATGTTTTTTGATTTTGAGTCTGCTGAGATGACTTTGAATGTTATTGTAGAACATTTAGTTTTTTTGATTTATCTGCATAATTAATCTTGTGTTGTTTACTGTATGGATTTCGTAGTAATTACTGAATTCGTATACTGTTCGAGACTGATTTTGATGTTACTGATTGTTATCATTATTGTTAGATACTGCATTTGTTGTTTGGGTCTGCTAAAATTTGATTTTCAGGATTTCATTTTTGACTGCTTTATTTTTAGCTGTTATATGTTATTGAATCTGCTTTTGGATTTTGTTTCTTCTGAACTAATTTGATTTCTGTTTATTGTGTTGATTTGATTTATTTAAGGTGTTTGTATTTGAAGTTATTGGTTAGTTAACTGTCTTCTTAAAAAAAATATCAAAAATTGTCATTAGGAGGTCTCGAACTCGAGACCTGCACTTGCACAACCAGTGCGTTTACCACTGAGCTAAGAGCTTTTTTGTGTTTTATTACCATCTTTTTAATTAATAAAGTCACTTTAATTGAACTGTCAGTTTCTAGTTTCATTTCAATGCATATTTTTTTTATTGTATAGTTTAAAACATAAGTTTTTCAAAGTTTATAAATAATAATTAGTTATAAAACAGAATAAAAAATTTTAGAAATTTAAATTGTTATTAGAATTAGTTTTTAAATAAATTAGAATTTATTAATCTAGTAAAATAAAATAAAACAAAATAAATAATAAAAATAAAATAGTTTTAAATATATTTTGTTTAACAAAAGTAAAAGTAAATTTTAAATGAATTAAATTAGTTTATAGATTTTAAAAACTTTAATAGCTTTATTTTTTTTAAAACAATTGACTTTTAAATTAAATAACTCGGGAACGATTCATGCACCTAGTTTTAATTTGTAGGATTAAAATTAGTTTAAAAACCGAAAAACCATTCAAATCAATTGTCCTAATCGAAACAAAACGTCTCAAATTCACTCGATCTTCGTGTACAACGAACATGGTTCATCCACGTGTTTAATTAAATTCGTCTTTGGTAATATTAGTATATTAATTTTTCCTAAAGGTAATTTTCTAATTTACCCGATAACGTATCTTAATTATCACTATACTATCAACGACACATCAAAATTTTGGCGTCGCTGTCGGGGATCTTGTGTACGATTCGTTTTCGTGGAGATTTGTTGATCGTTGATTTGAAGACCCTTTCCGTCCTCGGAAAGTTTTGTTATTTTCTTATTATGTATCGTTTTTATGAAAAATACCAAAAATAATCTTCTTAATCCTCTATCATGTTTAATTCTTTTTCTCCTCACCCTCTAAATTTTAATTCTTCCATGAATTCCTTCGTCAATTGTGAAGGGTGTGGAGAACCGTTTTATATGGTTTTTCACCATGTCGGTGGTGCACGTGTGAGCGTTGTGGAAATGATTTACGACACGATATACGAGTTGGATTTTGTCCTTCTTGTAATGATATTACTTCATGTGGAAACCCAAATTTTTCGAATAATTCTCTCGATTTTTACCCACCTCCACACCCTACATACGAGACACCCTCTTGTGAGTTTTGTGGAAATAATTCTCATTTAGGAATTAATTGTTCGCATCGATTCTCGCTTAATTACGAGGAAGAACCGAGCTACAATCAAAACTTTAATGATAATTGTTATCCACAAGATTTACCGAGTTTATCACAACAATATCTTCGTTGTGAGTATTGTGGAGGTCCTCACGAGAGTTTTTGTTGTCAACTGATGGATCAAAATTTTTATGAGCCTAGTCCTTGCTATAATTCGATTCCTTCCGGTTTTGACCAATCTCCACAATATTCTTTCGATATTGAACGACTTGAAACAATTTTCCAACAAATAACGAATAAAAGAAACGTTGAAGTTGTTGAAAAGAGCATTGAAGATTTGTTGCTTGAAAAGAGACAAATTAATCAAGAGATTAATGATATAACTAATGATTTGGGAAGTCGTAGATTTCATGGAGAAATAATTGATGAAGGATTTAAAAGAGATTGTGAACTTAAGATTAGACAACTTTCGCAAGATTAGAATGGTTTAAGCATTGAAATTCGTGAGAAAGAACGAGCTCAAGCGGAAGCAAAATCTCTTGCTAATCGTGAACTCGAGCGTTCTCTTCTTTTGGATGATGACGAGGATAGTACTATTTCTTTGAGAGATCTTATTGCTCTACATCCTTCGTCTAGTGCTATCATGCTTCCTTTTCATATCTTATCGGCTAAGGAGCCCGAGGATTCTCCCATCCTAGATGATGAGGAAATCTCTCATGACATCACCACTTCTATTCATGATTCTTCCACCGTGGAACCCGAAAATTCTCTAAGCAAGGGGGACGAGCTTATTATCACTATTCTGGACACAGAATCGGACGAAGTAATAAAGTCTAGTGTTGAAATTCTTGTCCAAGACCCAAGAGAGTTTGAAGGTATTTCCAATGAAACGTGTGATTTGCCGCTTTGTGATGACTCTACTTCTTCCATTCACTTTGAGATTTTCTCTAATTCTAATGATGAAAATTGTGATGGAAATGAAGATTTTGAGAATGATTCGACTTCTAGTGAATTTTCTAATGAGGAGTTCTCCGATGAACTTTCTTATAAAGATGATATTCACGACACGGATTTTGAGGGGTTCACCGATGAACCTACTCTTCTTCACCTGATGAGACTGCTTTTATACATAGTCTCATCGTCCAAATCGGGCTTAAAATGCATAAAATATCATTAAAACTGCCAAATATATGCTCGTGTTTGTTACTTGTGTATTTTTAGGTACGGATATTGAAAAAATGGCAAAAGATCACAAGAATCATTCAAAAACGAACACGGGAAACGAAGCCGCACAATGAACCGGACCCAAATCTGGAATTTCCAAAATGGACCTTGAAGAATTGAAGATTGGCAACTTTAGTCCCTCATTTTTGAAGACTTGGCAATTTATACCCTTGTAAATCTCATTTATTGCATTTGGGTCCCTAAATTATCAAGTATTTACAAGATCAGTCCTTGGAGAATGAAGAATGTGCATTAAAGACCCTTGATTAAAGTTTACAAAACATTATGTGCCAAAAATGTAAAGTGGTGAAACTTAAAATCAAAGGAACTTAAGTTTTGATGCTGTTTATACAAAGTAAAGAAGACAAGAACCTTGGGGGCCAATACTGTCAAACAGCCAAACCCTCACCACCATTCAGAGATTGACACCTCACACAACCCACCCAAACCCTTACCCATTACCCATACCCTACCCAGTCCATACCCGTAACCCACCCTCCAGGTTTATTTATTAAACCTGGTCAACTTAGTCAAACACCCCACTTAAGTTTCCCTCCAAACACCCATTTTAAATAAACTTTTCCCCTTTTTGGATTAAAACACCCCTAATCACCCTCTTAAACCCTAACAATTTCCAGGCTCAATTAAACTCAAATCAAAGGGGTATTTATTAATTAACTCCAGATCCTTGATTACCCTCCACCTCACCTAAACCCACATCTCAAACCAACACAAGACACACCCATGTGTCTTGTGGGACCCTCCCCTGCCCCGTCCCTTTCCCTCAAACCCTAAACCCGACACATCCAACGAACCAACTTCACTACTTGGACCCCAAGGACAAATGGACGTCTATGATCAACAAACAAGAGCTGGCATCTTCACATGGAGCTTTTTGACCAAATTCAGGATAAAGACCCCAAGGGCATTTTTGGATATTCACAGATTAGGGTTTAGGGCTTTAGCATTTCTACTATTATTTTATTATGCATTCTAGAATAGTCCTAGTATCTGTATAAATACCAAGTCGACTTGTGACTTTGTTTTTGTTCCAGTTTTTTTAAGCAAATCCTTGTAATGCCTTTTTAAATTAATATAAAGTTTGGTATTTTCATTGAAATTGTAATTCCTTTTATCTTTTTTAAAAGTTTGGTATTGGATTGCTTAGATTCTGAGTTCCATTGATATTGTATAAACACTTTGTGTTTATTTGAGTTTCAAAAAGGTTTTTCAAAGGTTTTAAATTGGGTTCAAATTTCAGAAATCAGAGACTCCAAAGAAGTGAAAGTGGACTTGGAGGTTTTGATTTGTCAATTTGAACTTGTTTAAAACGTGTTAAGTTTCAAGGTTATTTGGTTTCAAGGTTTTAAAAGTTTCAGAAAATCAGAAATACAAGTGTGTATTTGTTTGCTCATTTTTCTTAGCAGGTTTGCTTGTTGCTTGTTGTTCAAAGGTTCTGCATAGGCCCGGGCCTATTGGAGATGGTTAAGCAACCATTGTTGGGCCTGGATGTAGGCCCAACAAGGTAGTTCCTTGTTCCTATTTCAATTTTCAGTTTTTATGTGATTTGTATGATTTTTTGTGCAAAGTTGTTTAAGTGTGTTCTTGTGGTTTGATTTAAGTTTAATTGGTATGTTATGCATGTTTAGAACTAGTTTAATTCAGTTTGGATAGGTTTTAAATAGACTTGCTTTGAAAATTTTCAAATTCAGTTTTAAGGGGTGTTTGGATTAAGGGCTAAGTAGGGTGTATTGACTGCAAGCTTGTTTCAAAATCTGTTAAAAACACTTCTTGGATGGGTATTATATGATTTATGCATTAAGTTTTCAGTTTGGTAGGGTTTAAGTCACAAATGCATGATAAAAAATTGGGTATATAGCCAAAATCAGAAAACTGCTCTTGTGCCTGAATTTGTGTGAATTTGTGCATCAAACTTGGTAATTTGTTAGATTTAAGGTTGCTTGAGGGTTTGTGATTGCTTATATGTCATTTGGGGAGTTTGTATGAAAGTTATTAGCCATTGAAAATCATTTTAGTGCCAAGTTTATCAGCAAACACATTCTCAGACCTGCATAGCTAGATCAGTAACCTTTTGGTGACTTTTTGTGCTTGATTTGTGCTTAGACTTGCTTATTTTTGTGTTTGCTTGACTCCCTACACTCCAACTGAGTTTAGGGGTGCCTATTGTCCATCAACAACCAACAAGATAGCCAAAGACAAGTCCTCTTGTCCATTCTTCACAAGTGAAGAATCAACTTGTGTTCATCAGTTATAAAAGCTTATTTGGGCTCGTTTTTGGACTTTTAGAGCTTGAATCTTGCTTGTTATTGATTAATCTTGTGTTTTAGAGTAAAGTTAAGTTACTGATTTTGTGTTTTAAAGTTTTAAAAAGAAAAAAAATAAAAGAGTAAAAAGGACGTGGCCAGGACTCGAACCTGCGCCACTCCTCCCACACACAAACGCGTTAACCATCTCTGCCCTAGGGTCTTTGACTGATAGCTTTCATTTCAAATTATACTTAAGCAGTGTTGGTTTTCTAGCTTGTTAAACTAACAGCTTAGTTATAAGCTGTTTTCAGCTTATTTCTTTTGGCTTTTTCCAATTTAGTATTTTTCTTTTGTTTTTGTTAGGTTTAGGGACTTTTTGGTTAAAAAATATTATTTTTCCCGTAATTATTTAATTTACTAGAATTATTTTAAGTTTATATTTTAGAAAGTAAATTAAAAATAGGAAAAAGTATTTTAAAATCCAAAAAAATAGTTTTTAGGTTTTGATTTATATTTTTGAGGTTTACATCCAAAAAAGTTTTCAAAAAGTCTTATTTTTAATTTTATTTGATTTTAGGGTTTTTATCCAACTTTAAAATTTAATATAAAATTATTAAAAGGGTTTTAGGAACTTTTAATTTCATTTTTGTCTTAGTTATAATATTCTAGATTTTTGGTAATTTTTTAGATTTATTTTATAAACTTTGAATTTTTTTGATTATTTTAATATTATTTTATTATTAAAAATTGAAAGTTTGTTTTTTCTACTTTTTTCATTTTTCCTAGATTGTAGACACATAATTGGAATTTTGTAACTTTCCAAATCTTTTTAGGGCTTTTCATTTATTTTCTAGAATTAATTAAATTTTAAATAGATTTTAATAGTTTTTAAGTGTTTAAAAATAGTTTAATTTGGTTTTAAAATTTTAAAAAATAGTTTTTAGTTTAATTAGGTTATTTTTGAGGTTTACAAACTATAAAATCTTGTTTAGGGATTTTTAATAATTAATTGTGATTTTAGGGCTTTAATTAGCATTAAAAAGTCATTATCTAATTAATTAAAAGGTTTTAGCAAGTTTGGATTTTTTGTAAACTCTTAGAATATTTTTGTGGATTTTTAGTAATTTTTAGTAATTTTTAGGAATTTTTAGGTTAAAATTTTAATTTTTGCACTATTTACGATTTTACGTGAACGCGTTTTCGTCTTAGCTCGATCCGTCTTCGTAACCGTCTTTCTTTCTTTTCTCTTTTTTTTTCTTCTCAATAAAATCATCAAACATTAATCAATTCATTACACAACGCACTAGCCTCCTCGAGAACGAACTCACTTCTTAAGGGTCATTTACACACAGTTTTCCTAAATCGTCGTGCACACTTGCCCTATTTTGTTGCTCGTTTTCCTAAAAGGGTATACAAATCACTACATCAATTTTTGGCGCCGCTGCCGGGGAGGCGTGTTGTGTTTTGATTGAACCATTGTTTTTTTTATATAGCCATAATTAGTATTTGTATTAGTAGCACTCTACTAATACGTATTATCGTTTTTTGGTTTTTGTGTGAATACTATTACTATATTGTATACGTAGAACAATAAATTCAGAAGTACTCCAAATACGTGAGCAATCACAACCTTGACTTGGGAGGTCATTACCCAATCATTGTATTCGAATCTCAAAGCAAAGAAAAAAGGCAAAAATAGATAAACACTTTCGTGAAGCTCGATTTTGAAAATACAAACTATAAGGTGGGTATAAGGCGGTTGTATTTCACCACCTAAAGGAAAAAGGCTCTTAAGTGCTTCGCGCCGCCTCGTTTCCTCCGCTTGCTTGTGCGTATTTGATTTTGAGAGCTAATCGAGGGTTTTGCCGCCCAAAGTATTATTACATATCATATATATTTTCTTGGTTTCTATTGATTAAACCCTCTTGAACGATTTGGTGTTCCACCATCGTTATAAAGTCATCGAAGGCGTTCACTCCACGTGATCGTTTTCATTCCTTGAGGCTTCTTTAATCAAGAGATTTTATTAAGGAGGAGATTTGTAGATTTGTGTCTACTTATTACATTCACCAATTTCCAAAAAGTTAATACCATCAAAAACCACAAAAAAATTGAAAAATTAAAAACACCAAAAAGAATCTTCTTTGCTCGTCTCCTCGTTGTACGTGACGTTTATGCTAACTCGTAATCAAGCAAAACGTGCACGTAGACGAAAGAACAAAACTCCCACTTCAACTCATTCTAGTGAGGAGTCTCCTATTGACGAACCCATTGTACGAGAAGCACCAACCATGGCGAATCGAACTATGATGGAGTTACTTCAAGCACCCACCGAGGGTTATGGAGAAGCTATTGTGATTCCCGCTATCCTTGCGGAGAATTTTGAGGTGAAAACGGGTTTGTTGTCGATGATCCAAAACAACAAATTCCATGGTGATGAGAAGGACAATCCCCACAACCATATCCGCCAATTCAATCGTCTTACCGCCACGTGCAAATTCAAGGATGTCTCGAATGACTCGATTAAGATGATGCTTTTTCCGTATTCCTTAGCGGGGCCCGCTAAAATTTGGTTAGAGAAAGAGCCACCCAATTCTATATTGACGTGGAAGGATCTAGTTTCAAAGTTTGTGAACCAATTTTTTCCGCCCTCTAAGACTACGCATTTGAAAAATGAGATTTCTAAATTTTCACAAGAATCAAATGAAAGTTTTTCAACGGCTTGGAATAGGTTTAAGGAGATGTTACATGAATGTCCTCATCACGGTTTTTCCGACTTGCACCAAATTGACACGTTTTACAATGGACTTAATGATCATGAAAGAGATTATTTAAATGCCGCCGCGGGTGGTAATTTTTTGTGTAAAACGGTTGAAGAAGCTTTGGTCATAATTGAGAATAGGTCTAAGGTTTATAGCCCTCGTAACACACCGAGTGTTGCCAAATTGGGCTCGTCATCATCGTCTCGTAGCATTAATGCATTACATGATGAAGCAAATGAAGAAAATCGGTTTTTTGATAGATTTGCTAGCCTTATGTCCCATTGGAAAGCTCAAGAAGCTTCGAATTCCGCTTCGGTTAAAGCGGTTTCTAAGAGTTGTTTGTCGTGTGGTGGAGCTCATGATCTTTCCGAGTGCATTACCGCGGATGGTAACACTTCGAGTGCTTATGTAGCCACAGGAACTTATAACCAAATCGGTCAAGGTTCCCGCCAAAATCAAGCTCCACCAAATCAAAATGCTAATAACTATCGCAACAACAACCAAGGTGGTAATTATCAAGGAAATCAAAGGAATTACAACAAGGGTAATTATCAAAGTGGTAATGGGCAAATTTCTAATCAAAACCAAAACCGTGATTTTCAAACTTCTACTCAAGGTTTTCAAAATGATCACACCAAAAATCTTCAAGGAGAATTTTTGAATTATGCAAAGGCTAATGATGCTAAGTTTGACAATATGAAACGTGAAATGGTTAGCTTAAGATCCGAGTTGAAAAACGAGCTTAAAAACGAACTTGCTAATGAACTTAAAACTCATGCTAATAAAATGGAAGGAAATGTTCAAAGACTCCAACAAAATCAACAAAAAATGGAGCAAGGTCAACATGAGATTAAGCAAGAGTTGTTAAAAGCGGATGCTAGGCAATCTAAGTTTGAAGACCGAATGGGAAAAATGTTTGAAGCTATCATGTGTAAGCCCTCTTCTTCGGGTGGTCTTCCTAGTGATACCATCGTGAACCCGAAAGGAGAATTGAAGGTTATTACTACTCGTAGTGGTAAAACTTTCAAAGAACCCATTTCTCGTCCAAGTACTTCTATGGAGAAGGAAAAAGAGAAAGAACCCGAGGTTGTGGTTGAAAAGGAGCAAATTACAAGCCCACGAAGTACCGCTCAAACCACACCTACAGTTGAACCCACACCAACAATGGAACTCGAGATTCCAAGGCCTTTGCCTACTATGCCCCAACCCACACCACCTTTACCCTACCCTTCAAGACGAGACAAGGAAAAGGCATAAGAACGAAATAATTATCAATTTGAACTTTTTATGAAAATGTTTCGTGACTTGCATTTTAATATAAGTTTTGCCGACGCCTTAGTCATGATGCCTCGATTTGCCGCGAACTTCAAAAGTATGTTGAATAACAAAGAGAAATTGCAAAAATCGTCTAGTTGTTCATCGGTTTTTCTAAGCTGCGTACCTCAAAAAGTCGGTGATCCTGGAAAGTTTTTAATCCCATGTGCTATACAAGACATGGAAGAATGCTACGCCTTGGCCGATCTTGGTGCTAGTATTAATTTGATGCCTCTTGAGATTTTTAAATCGCTCAATCTTCCCAATCTAACTCCTTCAAGAATGTCAATCGAGATGGCCGATCATTCTACGATTCTAGCTTGTGGAGTTGCCGAGGACGTCTTTGTGAAAGTTGGAAAGTTCTACTATCCTGTAGACTTTATTGTTGTTGACATTCCTATCGATCCTAAAGTTCCGTTAATTTTAGGTCGACCTTTTTTGGATACTTCGAGAGCACTTATCGATGTGCATGCAAAGAAAATCACTCTTCGTTTTAATGAGGAAGAACTCGTCATTAATGCAACTCAAAACTCCACTCTTTCTCATGTGTATTCTATCACGTCTTTGTACAATGTCAATCCCATAAAAAACATTTGCAAAAAGATTTCAAATACAGTTTTAGGAGTTGTTGATAAAAATGAAGTTCCGTCCCCTCCGCCGGTGGAGGTTAAGAGTGTTAAGCCTACGATTCCAATCTCGAGTGATTCTTCGGATGATGAATACGTTGATCCCGATGGGGAAGTTTTCTTTGTTGACAAAAGATTTGAAAACTTACCACCACCTATACCAAAACGGTTTCAAAATGTGAGAATTTTTAGTGTGACTAACATTGCTTTAGATACACCAAATATTTTTGACATAATTAAATCGGGTTTTCACAAGGAGAGTTTAAAAGATGAAAAAGGAAAAGATTTTGAATTGAATTTAAAATATTTTTCTACAACTCTAACTCCGTCATCACCACGTGTTTTGAGTGCTACAAGCTCGTCTTCTCCTTTTGACGATGCTTTGTGTGGGGGAAGCCCCATTTGTTCCCTCCCCTTTCTCCACCGAGGACGAGATATTTGATCCTGGGATTGCTTACATAGGGAAATCTCGGTCTTCCACCGATGCAATAAATGGAAAATCTTTCTATTTGATTGGTGCGAGTCTACCTCGAGTAGCTCAATGTTTTCATAACTTACCCATTGTCCCACCCTTCTATTTCTTCTCTCCTACTTTCTTGAAACCCTTTGGGTTTGTACACGATGAAGTGGCGTTGATTTGTTTTTCCAAAGAAAATGAGAACGCCATCTTCGATCCCGGTATTTTGCACCATCAAAGGACTTAGTCCTTAATACCGGTTGCTTTTGGGCCTTGTTTATCATGTAAGCCCCACCAAAAATTGACCACACCATGATATCCCTAAATGATCACATTTATGGGGATTCGAGTCGAGCTTTTGACTCGGTTATCAAAAACAAGGTGCCTCGTGGGGGAGACCCATGCTTATCCATGTACATATTATTACTTTCTAATTAGATTAATGTGAGGGGATTTGTGCCCTTCCAACCTTTGTTCCGTGGTTGTTTGTGCATTGTGGTTTTTAGATCATGATCTTCACGATTAGAGCCTCTCGTGTTCGTTTATGGGAGCACTCGATCGATTGCTTTGAAGACTTTCTCAATATCCAAATGATATATCCTTATTTGTTCTAACCTTAGGTTTTTAGCACACTTCATAAACGGCTATTAATTTATTGGTTACACCCTTTCCATGCTAGATTAGGCATTCGACTACGTCTCTAGTATGGGGGTGTATGCACCCCTAGACTCGAAACATTGAGGACAATGTTTAACTTTAGTATGGGGGGGGGGGGGGGGTGAATAGATACTTGCCTTGCCAAACCTTCACGCTTTCCAAAGTTTATCTTTTTGTTTATCGTTTTGTTGCAAAATAAGGCTAAAAATGGCCAAATTTTAAAATTTTTCTCACGTTTTATAAGTGTTTGAAGACACGAATGTAGATTTTCCGATGGCGAGAATAAGAGTAATTTTTTACTCGACCGTGCATGTTGAGCACTTAGCTTTGATTCCTTAACTTCACATTAGGCTAAGTCTCTTAAATGAGGACGAGAAATGATAGGGTTAATTATAAGTTACTATGCTAAACGTAGAGTACTCGTATTCTTTCAAAAACTCATGTGTTCTCGTTGTTTGCTTATTCTCCCTTCGCTTGTAAATATTTTTTGCTTAATAAATATTGACTTAGCGGTTTAGTTAGGATTGTTGGGTTTCTAGTCTTTTCTAGTAGCTTCCGTGTAATTAAATTGGGAAGACATTAAGGTATCGTCAGCGTCACGGTTTTGAAGTATTGGCACCCCAATAATCGAAAGCTTCACCCAATAATAAGATTTCAAGTGCTCACCTAAATCTAGCAAACAATTTGAAGCCCCACAAGGCCGAAAAATCTATGCAAAATTGAAAGTGAATCAAGCCTTAATCTTCGAAGCTTTAAATATCTAAAATTCGCTTTAGCGTGAGGATATACGTCTTTGGCTAATAAAACCACCGATGAGGCGGATAATAAAAGGCAAGGCAAGACCGAAGTCATAATAAAAGCTTCATGGCGAAGTTGAATAAAAGATGGAGGTAAACCAAAGATAATAAGGCCCTTCCGTTAGGGGGCGTATAAAAGTCTTGGTAATAAGTCTCATGTTCAAAACCGTTATAAAACCGTGTTTATCGATCCTTCTTGTCAACTTAATTTTTTAACATCGTTGTCTATTAGGAGGGGTTATTGATTTGATGGTCTTAGTTACACCGTTAGGACTCTATTTTTAGACCTAAATCTCTATTATCGCATAAGTCAACAATGTATCCTCGTGAGACATTCAAGACAAAATAAAATATAAGAGATACAACTTAGTAATAATGGGAGAATAAGTACATGATTAGGGCATATGAGTAGTGTTAGCATTACTAACTTATAATGACAATGATCTCGTTGCACGCTTGGCATGGAATTAGGGTGAAAGTCGAGGACGATGAAATTATTTCTAACGAAGCATTCACGTGTTCTTATTCTATGAACCTAAATGTCCCATTTTGTGATGAAAATCATACATTATGTCTAAAACGCAAGTAGTAGTAATAGTAGTAGTGTAGCTAATTTATCATTCCAATAAAGTGAATAAAATGAATTTTGGAGATGCTATGATACTTTATTCTAGCATTGCGTGAGGGCACGGCAATGGTTTAGTATGGGGGAGTGATGAGACTGCTTTTATACATAGTCTCATCGTCCAAATCGGGCTTAAAATGCATAAAATATCATTAAAACTGCCAAATATATGCTCGTGTTTGTTACTTGTGTATTTTTAGGTACGGATATTGAGGAAATGGCAAAAGATCACAAGAATCATTCAAAAACGAACACGAGAAACGAAGCCGCACAATGAACCGGACCCAAATCTGGAATTTCCAAAATGGACCTTGAAGAATTGAAGATTGGCAACTTTAGTCCCTCGTTTTTGAAGACTTGGCAATTTATACCCTTGCAAATCTCATTTATTGCATTTGGGTCCCTAAATTATCAAGTATTTACAAGATCAGTCCTTGGAGAATGAAGAATGTGCATTAAAGACCCTTGATTAAAGTTTGCAAAACATTATGTGCCAAAAATGTAAAGTGGTGAAACTTAAAATCAAAGGAAATGAAGTTTTGATGCTGTTTATACAAAGTAAAGAAGACAAGAACCTTGGGGGGCCAATACTGTCAAACAGCCAAACCCTCACCACCATTCAGAGATTGACACCTCACACAACCCACCCAAACCCTTACCCATTACCCATACCCTACCCAGTCCATACCCGTAACCCACCCACCAGGTTTATTTATTAAACCTGGTCAACTTAGTCAAACACCCCACTTAAATTTCCCTCCAAACACCTATTTTAAATAAACTTTTCCCCTTTTTGGATTAAAACACCCCTAATCACCCTCTTAAACCCTAACAATTTCCAGGCTCAATTAAACTCAAATCAAAGGGGTATTTATTAAGTAACTCCAGATCCTTGATTACCCTCCACCTCACCTAAACCCACATCTCAAACCAACACAAGACACACCCATGTGTCTTGTGGGACCCTCCCCTTCCCCGTCCCTTTCCCTCAAAACCCTAAACCCGACACATCCAATGAACCAACTTCACTACTTGGACCCCAAGGACAAATGGACGTCTATGATCAACAAACAAGAGCTGGCATCTTCACATGGAGCTTTTTGACCAAATTAAGGATAAAGACCCCAAGGGCATTTTTGGATATTCACAGATTAGGGTTTAGGGCTTTAGCATTTCTACTATTATTTTATTATGCATTCTAGAATAGTCCTAGTATCTGTATAAATACCAAGTCGACTTGTGACTTTGTTTTTGTTCCAGTTTTTTTAAGCAAATCCTTGTAATGCCTTTTTAAATTAATATAACGTTTGGTATTTTCATTGAAATTGTAATTCCTTTTATCTTTTTTAAAAGTTTGGTATTGGATTGCTTAGATTTTGAGTTCCATTGATATTGTATAAACACTTTGTGTTTATTTGAGTTTCAAAAAGGTTTTTCAAAGGTTTTAAATTGGGTTCAAATTTCAGAAATCAGAGACTCCAAAGAAGTGAAAGTGGACTTGGAGGTTTTGATTTGTCAATTTGAACTTGTTTAAAACGTGTTAAGTTTCAAGGTTATTTGGTTTCAAGGTTTTAAAAGTTTCAGAAAATCAGAAATACAAGTGTGTATTTGTTTGCTCATTTTTCTTAGCAGGTTTGCTTGTTGCTTGTTGTTCAAGGTTCTGCATAGGCCCGGGCCTATTGGAGATGGTTAAGCAACCATTGTTGGGCCTGGATGTAGGCCCAACAAGGTAGTTCCTTGTTCCTATTTCAATTTTCAGTTTTTATGTGATTTGTATGATTTTTTGTGCAAAGTTGTTTAAGTGTGTTCTTGTGGTTTGATTTAAGTTTAATTGGTATGTTATGCATGTTTAGAACTAGTTTAATTCAGTTTGGATAGGTTTTAAATAGACTTGCTTTGAAAATTTTCAAATTCAGTTTTAAGGGGTGTTTGGATTAAGGGCTAAGTAGGGTGTATTGACTGCAAGCTTGTTTCAAAATCTGTTAAAAACACTTCTTGGATGGGTATTATATGATTTATGCATTAAGTTTTCAGTTTGGTAGGGTTTAAGTCACAAATGCATGATAAACAATTGGGTATATAGCCAAAATCAGAAAACTGCTCTTGTGCCTGAATTTGTGTGAATTTGTGCATCAAATTTGGTAATTTGTTAGATTTAAGGTTGCTTGAGGGTTTGTGATTGCTTATATGTCATTTGGGGAGTTTGTATGAAAGTTATTAGCCATTGAAAATCATTTTAGTGCCAAGTTTATCAGCAAACACATTCTCAGACCTGCATAGCTAGATCAGTAACCTTTTGGTGACTTTTTGTGCTTGATTTGTGCTTAGACTTGCTTATTTTTGTGTTTGCTTGACTCCCTACACTCCAACTGAGTGTAGGGGTGCCTATTGTCCATCAACAACCAACAAGATAGCCAAAGACAAGTCCTCTTGTCCATTCTTCACAAGTGAAGAATCAACTTGTGTTCATCAGTTATAAAAGCTTATCTGGGCTCGTTTTTGGACTTTTAGAGCTTGAATCTTGCTTGTTATTGATTAATCTTGTGTTTTAGAGTAAAGTTAAGTTACTGATTTTGTGTTTTAAAGTTTTAAAAAGAAAAAAAATAAAAGAGTAAAAAGGACGTGGCCAGGACTCGAACCTGCGCCACTCCTCCCACACACAAACGCGTTAACCATCTCTGCCCTAGGGTCTTTGACTGATAGCTTTCATTTCAAATTATACTTAAGCAGTGTTGGTTTTCTAGCTTGTTAAACTAACAGCTTAGTTATAAGCTGTTTTCAGCTTATTTCTTTTGGCTTTTTCCAATTTAGTATTTTTCTTTTGTTTTTGTTAGGTTTAGGGACTTTTTGGTTAAAAAATATTATTTTTCCCGTAATTATTTAATTTACTAGAATTATTTTAAGTTTATATTTTAGAAAGTAATTTAAAAATAGGAAAAAGTATTTTAAAAATCCAAAAAAATAGTTTTTAGGTTTTGATTTATATTTTTGAGGTTTACATCCAAAAAAGTTTTCAAAAAGTCTTATTTTTAATTTTATTTGATTTTAGGGTTTTTATCCAACTTTAAAATTTAATATAAAATTATTAAAAGGGTTTTAGGAACTTTTAATTTCTTTTTTGTCTTAGTTATAATATTCTAGATTTTTGGTAATTTTTTAGATTTATTTTATAAACTTTGAATTTTTTTGATTATTTTAATATTATTTTATTATTAAAAATTGAAAGTTTGTTTTTTCTACTTTTTTCATTTTTCCTAGATTGTAGACACATAATTAGGAATTTTGTAACTTTCCAAATCTTTTTAGGGCTTTTCATTTATTTTCTAGAATTAATTTAATTTTAAATAGATTCTAATAGTTTTTAAGTGTTTAAAAATAGTTTAATTTGGTTTTAAAATTTTAAAAAATAGTTTTTAGTTTAATTAGGTTATTTTTGAGGTTTACAAACTATAAAATCTTGTTTAGGGCTTTTTAATAATTAATTGTGATTTTTAGGGCTTTAATTAGCATTAAAAAGTCATTATCTAAATAATTAAAAGGTTTTAGCAAGTTTGGATTTTTTGTAAACTCTTAGAATCTCTTTGTGGATTTTTAGTAATTTTTAGGAATTTTTAGGTTAAAATTATAATTTTTGCACTATTTACGGTTTTACGTGAACACGTTTTCGTCTTAGCTCGATCCGTCTTCGTAACCCTTCTTTCTTTCTTTTCTCTTTTCTTTTTCTTCTCAATAAAATCATCAAACATTAATCAATTCATTACACAACGCACTAGCCTCCTCGAGAACGAACTCACTTCTTAAGGGTCATTTACACACGGTTTTCCTAAATCGTCGTGCACACTTGCCCTATTTTGTTGCTCTTTTTCCTAAAAGGGTATACAAATCACTACATCATCACCCATTTCTACCGGGAAATGAGGATGATAGTGATCCGGTTTTTGAGAGGTTCACCTTTGAACTTGCTCCTTTAGACCCATTTCCACCGGGAAATGAGGTTGATTTGACTATTTCGATCTTTGAGAAGTTCACCGATGAACTTACTCATTTATTTGTGGAAGACGTGATTCTTCGTAAGAAGTTATCAAACGTCTATCTTCTCATATCTAAGATCGAGGACTTGAATTCTAAGCATAATGCCAAGTCTTTCTCTCCATCTCCTATTCCCGTTGAGGATAGTGATTCGCTTATGGAGGAGATTGATACTTTTCTTGCTTCTAATGATTCGATACCACCGGGTGTTGATGATCTCGACCCGGAGGGGGACGCTCTCTTTTTAGAGAATTTACTTGATGATGATTTTGTCCCAAGTCCTCCTCCCACCCACTTTGACCTTAATGTGCGGGTTTTTCATTTGTCTCATATTGAGTACCATGACCCCATTGATCACATTTCTAAGGGTGAAATGGTCGTTAAAGCTAAGAATGTTGATTCCACTTTGGATGAAACTTTTATCCCACCATTACCATGTGCTTTATATGATTTAGGATTAACATGGGGGGACGACACCTTGTTGTCCATTCCTTTCTCCACCGAGGACGAGGTATTCGACCCCGGAATCGTTGATTTAGGGAAATCTCGGCCTTTCACCGATGTAATAATTGAAATACTTTTTAATCATCTTGGTGCGAGTTTATCTCGGGGAGCATGCTATATCCATTCCATCATTTGTGACCACTATCTCTTTTTAGAGATTTATGTTGAAGTTTTATCCTTTCGTTTGTCATCCGACAACGAGGATGAGATCTTTGACCCTGACATCGTGCTTTATCATGGATTTTATTCCATAATGCTGGTTTTCACCACTTTCCCTAAGGACCAATGAATGCGGGGATCGAGTCGAGCTCATGACTCGGTTAACAAAAACGAGGTGCCTTGTGGGGGAGTCCCATACTTTCTATCTTCTATCTATTTTCTAACAATTAATAAGGCTTGATCTTTCAAGCTCGTGCTCGTGTTTTGTTGTGTTGTGATCTTAGGTATGACCCTAATATTTGAAGACTCTCGTGTTCGGTTTTTGCCGGTCCACTTGATCTTCCATTCTTTGATTGCCAAAATGGGCACACTCTCTATCCCTTGATTTTTATCGCCTAACGTTTTATCTTGAGGCATAATTAATAAACAACTTATAGATTTGCGTGCTCTTTCCATGTTAGGATTTTGCATTAGACTCTTCGTGTTTTAGCAAGGGGGTGTTACTCTTGAGCTAAGAAACATTGAGTACAATGTTTGGTTTTAGCATGGGGGAGTCAATCGATATAATCGCTTGCTATTGCTTTTTTCGTGTCCAAACGTATTGTTTTTTCTCATTTTTCAATAAAATTTTAAATTTTTAGTGTTATTTTTAAGTTTTAATAAATAAAATAAGTGCTTTTGACACGAATGTAGGCTTTCCGTTGGTGAAAATAAAAATAGTTTTTGACTCGACTTGGTTTTTACCTTAGCTTTTCCTTAACGTATTTGAATTAAGTTTTGCTAGGCTTTTATATAGGGAGCTTTAAAACGCGAAAGTCTTAATTCATACGGGTTAAGAACAAGAACTTTTCGCAAGTTCCTATAATTGATCCTAGAAAGTCGTTTATCAAGGGAACTTTAAAACGCAAATTCTAAAACTTGAAAAAGTATAAGAAGATGTAAGATCCTATAGATGACTTGAAAACTCAAAGCTTTGATTTAATAGGCTAAGTATCCATTGATTTCACATTTTTGAAAATTTTCGATATGGAGAACAAGAAATGATAGAGTTCAATCATAAGTTTCTAAGATTAATTCTTCTCTGTGCAAGTATTTTTGTGTTTGATTTAATCTCCTTGTATTTACTTTCCACGCTTGAATAATAATTGCTTAATAAATGAAGTTTTTAGCGATTTAGGCTTCATATCTTAACTCGTAACTCCTTCTTTTTCTTCCCTTGTAATTAAAGTGAGAACACATTAAGGGTGTCAGCGTCATGGACTTTTAATCATGGGATTGCGGAAATTTGGCTTACTATACATATCATATTAATAAAGAAGAATAAATAAAAACATGTTCTCTAGGAGCCTTCGGGTGGGAGTCATGTAGCACTAACTTTGTCATTAGAGCCTTAGGGTGTATGGCAAGGGGACGTGTTGAATAAAAATTGCTTCATCATCATGAGCCGTAAGGTGGGATGGTGATGTCAATTCCCTTATTTTTGTCCAAGGAGCCTTCGGGTGTGGATTTTAAATAAGGAGCACAATTGCATCTTAAAGAGCCAAAAGGTGTTATGACGTAGTTGTTGCTAACTCCATTAATAAGGTCATAATTGACTTTGGAGGTTTTTATTATTGCTTTTAAGTAGTCCTATTAGCCAAATTTCGGGTCCGGGGATTTATCCCTCAAATCGTGTTAAGTTATCCTTGATGTGGGCTTTCTTTAGTGACAACGGTTTTTGAAGTCGAGGTTAGGTTTTGAGTGTTGAGTTTACACCGTTCTTGCCTTCATTTTTGGACTAATAAATATCAAATAAGTCAAATGAGCCTTTGGGTGAATGACAAATAAAATCTAGAGATACAATTAGGAATAATAGGAGATTGAGTTTAACACAAATTACTTGTATGAGTTGGTTTAATTTTGGGGCTTATGATTGACAATGATCTTGTTTTTGCACTTGGTATGGAAAAGTGAAAAGTCGAGGACGATGAATCTATTTGAGTTTTATGATCCTAAAAGTTATTTTTCAAATAATGAAAGCAATACATTATGTCTTTGCAAAATAAAGTTATCAAAAGTTGAATAAAGTTGTAGTTAGTGTTTTATTTTATCATTGCGTGAGGACACGACAATTGCTTAGCAAGGGGGAGTTTGATATGAGTGATTTTACTCATATCATTCGTATCATAAAACAATTAATAAATGCATATTATCAATGAAAAATGCCTTGTATATGCTTGTTTTGTGTTTCATGTGTGTAGGTACCAAAGATCGCAAAAACAGGCGAAATCGACACGAATTTGAAGAAAAAGATCGAGGAAGCCAAATACAAGCTAGTTTTTAGTGGATTTAATATTAAATGAAGTTTATTAAGCTTGTGGGTCCCACATTGGATTTATTGGGCTAAAAAGCCCAATATCAAAAACAAAGTATCTATTCTAAACCCAAATGGTCCATCAAAGGCCCAAGATTGAAAATATATTGGGACGGATTGTTTAAAAGGGCCAAAAGCCCATTAACAAAGGAATGGAATAGAAGTTTATCAAGATTGGGTCCAATTTCAAGTCAAAAGGCACAAGGAGTAAATAAAATAAACGGATGAAAGTTTTTTTTCCTTGGTCAAAACATACTCGGTCAAAAGAAACAACTTTACACAAAAAGAAAAAAAGTAAACAGACGAGAGAGATGAAAAAAAGAAAGGGAAAAAGAAGAAGTAAAGATAAACCCTAGAAATTAGGGGTTTCCATCCAGTTGATAATTGTTCTACACGCGCCTAATCTTCAGATAAATCAGGGCAAGAGGTGCGTGTATTCCATGATATTACTAGTAAAAAGCTCCACGTGGCTGACTGATGCGTCACATCCTCCTTTCTGATTGGTTGATACCATTAATGCCTGTCAAGAGCCAATCACCATCCTCCAAGTCATCAATCAACTCGCACAAGAAGCACAACGGATTGCCACGTTGGCAATCCGTGTGACTATGGACTCATTTCAACCCTTGGATGATTAACAGAAAAGAAAGAGAAAAAGAGAAGATGATCGAAGGGCTATGATTCGTTCTTCAACAACCCCCAAGCCTCTTAGGTCCAACTATAAATACCCCTTCAATTTTATTCAGTAATTATCCCTTTTTTAGTTCTTAGTGTTATAATGTAGAAATAGCTTTAGATTTAATTTTATAATTTTGTAGTGATTTTCATTTGAGATTAATACAATTTCCTTTCAGTTGAGCAATTAATCTTTTCGTTGTTTTATTATGTACTCGAATCTATTTTAAAAAAAAGGATAGTCCTAATTGTCTGTTTTTATTAAGCATAACATATGATTGATTTTATAAGCTGTGTAATAGCTTATCAAGATTGATTTAACTAAATTTGGGACTTCGTTTATCCTACTGATAATCGAAAAAAATATTACTTTTTTGATTCAATATGGATGGTGGTTCGTGGGTTTTGACGTTCGTGATGGTGGATTGATTGTGACGGTATCGATTTAAGTTCTATAGGGAGCTCAGCACTCACCTACATCTTCAACGGTATCATCATCTAAAGGTTAATTTGTTTCTTTTCTTTCTAAGTTTTTGTTTAAGCTGCTTGAATTAAGTGATTGAGGATAGTCAGTTTGTTAGGTTATTAATCTTATGGAGTTACGCTTGTTTGATGAATTTGCCCGATTTGTTTAAGTTGTTTCATGTTAATAAGCTCATCTTAGTTTTCAAGTTATATAAATACCTGCTTGTATGCTTAGCTAATGGTTTATTATGTTTTGATTTAAAGTTTTAATGAATTTGCTTAGATTGATTTTGGTGTTTTGCTTATTGTCATTTTAAATGCATTGAACATGGTTATGTATTCACTTGATACTCGACTGATTACAAGAGTTTTAGTTTTGTGTGATTTATGATTAAATCGTGAACTTGGATTTGTTGTTCTCAATTTAGATGTTTTCAAGCGTTTAAGTTGCGGATCAGTTTAGATATATAACATGATTTGAAGCTGTTGAATCTGAAAAATTTCGTTTTATGATAATTATGGACATGCTTATTTGTCCTAGTCGACTGAATTAAATGACTGCTTAAAATGTTATGCTAGAATGTGTAGAATCAAGTTTTCGTTTATAATTTCGTTTTAGGATGATTCACTTTGTGAGTAATTAATCAGTTTTGTTAAATGTGTTTAAGAATCGAGCATTTGACTGAAGTTTCAGTCATTATCGTAATTTTTGTTTTAATGTTAGAATGAGAATCTACTTAAGTCATGAATCTGATAGGTTAATCGGATGTTTTCTGATTTTGAGTCTGCTGAGATGACTTTGAATGTTATTGTAGAGCATTTAGTTTTTTTGATTTATCTGCATAATTAATCTTGTGTTGTTTACTGTATGGATTTCGTAGTAATTACTAAATTCGTATACTGTTCGAGACTGATTTTGATGTTACTGATTGTTATCATTATTGTTAGATATTGCATTTGTTGTTTGGGTCTGCTAAAATTTGATTTTTAGGATTTCATTTTTGACTGCTTTATTTTTAGCTGTTATATGTTATTGAATCTGCTTTTGGATTTTGTTTCTTCTGAACTAATTTGATTTTTGTTTATTGTGCTGATTTGATACTCATTTGAGTACTGTAGTTTCCTGTTGTTTAATTCGATTTATTTAAGGTGTTTGTATTTGAAGTTATTGGTTAGTTAACTGTCTTCTTAAAAAAAATATCAAAAATTGTCATTAGCAGGTCTCGAACTCGAGACCTGCACTTGCACAACCAGTGCGTTTACCACTGAGCTAAGAGCTTTTTTGTGTTTTATTACCATCTTTTTAATTAATAAAGTCACTTTAATTGAACTGACAGTTTCTAGTTTCATTTCAATACATATTTTTTTTATTGTATAGTTTAAAACATAAGTTTTTCAAAGTTTATATATAATAATTAGTTATAAAACAGAATAAAAAGTTTTAGAAATTTAAATTGTTATTAGAATTAGTTTTTAAATAAATTAGAATTTATTAATCTAGTAAAATAAAATAAAACAAAATAAATAATAAAAATAAAATAGTTTTAAATATATTTTGTTTAACAAAAGTAAAAGTAAATTTTAAATGAATTAAATTAGTTTATAAATTTTAAAAACTTTAATAGCTTTATTTTTTTTAAAACAACTTACTTTTAAATTAAATAACTCGGGAACGATTCATGCACCTAGTTTTAATTTGTAGGATTAAAATTAGTTTAAAAACCGAAAAACCATTCAAATCAATTGTCCTAATCGAAACAAAACGTCTCAAATTCACTCGATCTTCGTGTACAACGAACTTGGTTCATCCACGTGTTTAATTAAATTCGTCTTTGGTAATATTAGTCTATTACTTTTTCCTAAAGGTAATTTTCTAATTTACCATATAACGTATCTTAATTATCACTATACTATCAACGACACATCAAGGGGTCCCAAGGTTCGTATGGGACTAAGGAGATAGCTGAAGCATTGACAGGGATGAAGAAACAAGCTACTCCCTTTTTGATCACTCCCATGAAGCAATCTTTTACTAAGATGATGTTACAAGCTAGTGAATTATCAACCGCTGAAAAGGCAACTTGAACGCTGACATGCCTATTTCAGACGCTGACAGGATTCCAAGTGTGACTGGTGTATCCCAACCACCATTCATGATTCAGGAGCCTTCCACTCAGGTACAGTCTTCTACTAAGCCCTCTATTGATCCATTGGATAAGGGTACAGTTGTGTTAGTAGTAGAAGATGTCCCAAAAGATGCAGCCCAGAAACAACTTGATGAAATGCTTACTCATCAACTGCAAGAGCAAGAAAAGAAGGGGCTTAAGAAGGATAGTATTGAAGCACAGATTCTCTCATCAGAATCTGAAGGTGATGATAAGGATGAATCTGGTGATGAAGAGGAGGAGAGTGATCATGGGTCTAATATTTTGGAAGAAGACCCAGAAAGATTGGTATATGGTGATAATGATGAGCTAGCTATGGAAAAGCTCAAACATATGAAGATGCAGGAAGACTTTGATGTGCCTGAGGTTGTTGCCATGTATTTCAAATGGGAAGAGAAGGTTATAGAAAATCCAGATATGACTTTGTCAGAGAAGATATGGGGTTTGGAGATTCTGTTAAGAGTTCAAAGTGACTACAAGATCATTTTGAAGCATAGATCCAACAAGGTACTTTATGAGAGAAAGAGGGACAGAAGAGAGCTTTATTACATGCTTCTTAGGTGTCATCAAACAGGATGTACATATTCCAAATTGAAGAAGATTTCTTTTGATCAGTTGGAGTACTATGCATTTCCTATTTGGGAACGTGTTTGTGATAATATCTTTAGGATGCTTTTTGTGGAAAGACAAGAAGATACTGAGGAAGCTATGCAGATTGAGAAAGCTTCCATTGTACCAAAACCAAGGAAGAAGGGATTCAAGCTTAAATTTGAAAATCTTGATCAGTTGAATCTACATCAGGTTGTTATGAAGAGAAACATGGTGCTTTCTCCTTTGGAGGCATCTGATATGACTACTGTTGTACCTCTTGATTTTAAGAATCCAATCATTGAGTATAAGGAGGATTCTATTGGTTTTTGGGTGATTACCAGGGCTGGAGGAAAGGTACATACTTTTACTTCACTTATTTCTTTGTTTGCCAGCTTGGATAGGGAGGATGTAGAAACTCTTTGGAGTTTGCTAAAAGAGAAGTATGAGGCAGAAGCTCCTTCCTCATTGAATGGAATAAAGATGTGGACAACATTTCAAAGAATGTTTGCCCATGATGTTGAAGATCCAGTTTGGTTAAATCTGGATGATTTGAGTAGCTTGAAGTGGCATTTGTATTCAGCTGCTGGCGTGTTTCATTTGAGTACTACAAAGTTTGCAGAGTTCTTGTTTATAGATGTGAAGTATCCATTGTCACAAGATTTATTGAATAAGTTGATCACCACTAGACTTGAGGTTGACTACACAAGTGATGTTAGCATGGACTTTATGAGATTCATATATTCTCAGATTCAGGAGTAGGTTTTTATTTGTATGAATCCTCTTTGTATTTTGTTTTATTCAGAAACTTGAACATTATTATAAGTATCAAGTTTAGGGGAGGATTGTTGGGAATAAAATTAGCTACATCACTATGCCGCTGACAAAGGGAGTTCAAACGCTGACAAGAGTAAATCAAGCGCTGACAGATTAGACGCTGACAAGAAAGATTCAAGCGCTGACAAGAGAAATCCCATAATACTTAGTCAACACGTTTTGATATGTTAGGAAGATATGCATTGTATATTGTATTTTCTATAGTTATCTTGATATATCTTCCTAGAATAGTTGACAAGTTTGCTTATTATACAAGGCTCCTTATGTTATAAAAGGAGGTCTTAGGGTTTAGGTTTGATATACGTTTTACACTTTCTTTGTACGCATCGATTATCAATACAAGTGAAAGTTTGGTATACATTGTGTTTTGCTTTGTTCTTTATTCTAAGTGTTAATTCCGCATAACTCTTATATTGTTATAAACACAAAGTTTCTCTACGTGTTATACTTGATTCAATCTCGATAAAACAAAGCTAAATCGATCTAAGTTTGGTATCAACACTATTGATTATGGTCTTCAGCTTCATGTGTCTTCTAATGCTGAACTAACTGCCTATATTGATGCTGATTGGGTTGGTTGCGCTGTTACTCGCAGTCTACTTCAGGTTATTGTGCCTTTCTTGGTGATAATTTGTTGTCATGATCCGCAAAGCGGCAAGTTACTTTGTCTCAATCTAGTGCCGAGGCAGAATATCGTGGTGTTACAAATGTTGTTACTAAGACCGCATAGCTACGAAATTTGTTACTTGAGCTGGAAGCTCCTTTATTTACTGATACACTTGTCTATTGTGATAATGTCAGCACTGTGTATTTGTTCGCCAATCCAGTTCAACATCAATGTACTAAACACGTCGAGATAGATATTCATTTTTTCGAGATTATGTTGCTTCAGGTTAGGTTCACGTGCTGCATTTTCCGTCCAGATTTCCATATACATATATATTTACCAAAGGTTTTCCGCGTGCGTTGTTTCTTCAATTTTGTTCCAGCTTAAACGTCCGAATACTTCCCATCAATCTGTGGATGAGTATTAGCCATTGTTCTAAATAACGCGCCTTAAAGCATGCAATAGCGTGAGGCGTGGCGTCCACGTTACGAAATAGACTAAGGTGTCATCTCTAGGCGTAGCGTGCTAAAAGGCGGCATAAAGCGCGAAATAGCGAGCTATAGCGCGTAGCGTGGTATTTTCTTAATCTTTTTGAAATTTACAAGAATAGGGCTTGTTTACTAGTTTTTGGTTATTTAGTAGACTTCGGTTTAGTAATTTTATTATGGGGAAAATCTTTGAGTAACTATCAGCCGATTTTGTTTTAAATTTTGAATTAAAGTATTGCTCCACTTTATAAACTCGTTATATAAATATTAATTTATAAATATTTTGTACCGTTATATATCACAGTTCAGAAAACGTCATACCTTCGCTATAGCTTGTGTAGCTTGAAGCTTGGTAATACTGTTACGCTACGCTTAACGCTATTTACAACCTTGGTATTAGGCCCAACATTATTTAGCCCATGGATTATTATATGTCGTGTATGGGCTTATGACCCACTAGGTTATCAAACCGTGTCATATGTGTCGTGTCTTTATGTTGCGTGGAGAAGGAATGAAAAGGATAAGTGAATTAACAAATTTAATATTTGCTACCTCTTAAGTGCCGTTTGGTTCGGGGATATTCAAGGATATTGGGGGATATTCAAAATTTTTACATTTTAATATCCCCAAAATATTGTGTTTGGTATAACCAAAGAAGTATTTAAATTCCTTGAATTCCCAAAATGAGGGATATTAGAATTGCTCCAAAAAGTAAGGAATTTTAATTTACTTGAAAATTATTTTTCATAAACTTTTTTTCTTGTCGTTATTATTTCGGTTTTTATGTTTAAATAAAAAATTATAAAATTTTAAAAGTTTATATAAAATTTATATAAATTTAAGTAAATATTTATATAGGATTTTTTATGAAATATATATATAATTTTTATAAAATTTATTGAAATTTCTTAAAAAATTTAAATATTTTTTTTATAAAATTAATGAATTTTTTATAAAATATATATAATTTTTTTTATAAAATTAAATGATTTTTTTAAAAATTTTAATGAATTTTTTTATAAAACTTATATAAAATTTATATAAATTTTTTATAAAATTTATATAAATTTTTTATAAAATTTTATTAAATTTTTATAAAACTTAATGAATTCTTTTATAATATTTATATAATTTTTTTAATAAAATTTATGATTTTTTTATAATATATAAACTTTTTATAAGGTATACTAGCAGGGTACCCGCGCGATGCGGCGGCGGGTACCCTGTGATTAATCAGAGAAATGTAAAAAAATGATTCCGGTTAGGTGTGGTTTTCTTATTTGCATAGATTTTGGTCGAGTTTTTTCAGTTTTCGATTACATCCATTGATTTGGTCAGATTTTAAAACCATATGTACCACCAACTTATAAGTTATATGAAGTTTTTTTTGTTATTGAATAGTTGTACAATATGTATAATAAGATGTGTTATTCAATTTAGATTATTATTAAAATATTATTAATTAGGGTGTTTAATATATTAATTAATGTGTATTTGTAACATATGCTTTATAGCATGTATTAATTAAAATTAATTTTAGAAAAATAATGGTAATGATTTTTTTGTGATTATTATATGTTAAAACAGTTGTACATTTAGCTTTTGATCTTGTATTACTTAAATCATATTTGAGTTAGTGAATTAAAAGGATGTACATCATATTGTTTTAGTTGTTCTACTTTTTGTGTATTTATGTTTATATTTTTGACAATTTGTGGTTTATATAAAAATATTAAAAATAACAGGTTTTTAGTCAAAAAAACTTAAATTATATATATTACAACATGGTTTATATAAAGAATATAAATATCCCAGTTTTTTAGTCAAAATATTTTATAAATATTGTTTTGTTTTTCATGTTTGATGGGGGAAAGAATAAAGGAAATGATCAAGTTTTATGGAGTGAAACATTTGAAATCAAAAGATGGAAAAAACACTATTATAGCGGTTTCCTCAAATTCGTAATTGACTTTTTGGGCTATTACACTTTCATATTAATTCTCCAATGTTGTACATTTAGCTTATTAAATTGTACTATTTAAACTATATTTTAGTTTGTGCATTAAAAATAGGTACAACATGTTGATTTAGTTGTACTACTTAATTTTTTTTGCATTAATTATGAGAGAGGGTCTAAAAATGCATTATAAGGAGTATAGATATATATATATTTATAAAATTTATATAAACTTTTTATAAATTTTGTATAAGAATTTAAAACATTTATATAATGCTTTTATAAAATTTATATAAATTCTTATAATATTTATATATATATTTTTATAAATTTTAAATAAAATTATTTATACATTTTTATAAAATTTATATAATTTTTATAAAATTTATATAAAATGTGAAAATTCGAATTTTAATCTTTTAAATAGAAAATATATATAAAAAAATATTTATTCGTCAATTGGTTTAACCTAAAATCAAGATTTCAAAAAATTATAAATTATGCCAACCAAACAGGCTTAGGCATTTTAAATTCTACAATTTTAAATTCTAAGGAATTTTAATATACTAGAATTTAGAATTCCAGAATTTTAATATCTTGAACCAAACGGCCCCTTAAGATTAACAGATTTACCGTTGCTATAATTAAGATCCTTTGTTTTAGGAGTGAAGGTACCATAAACCTAGAACTGCACTTTTGTCAAACTTCACCTAAAGTCAAACAATTGCAATTTCATACAAAAATTACCTATTCGAATTTTGTCATCATCAACATGCTCTTATTTAAAGGATATTCAGACATTTAACAAACCGTTTGAAACAAATGATACCTACTAGCCCATCATTATATTCAAGGTTGACTGCAACGAATAAAACATAATCCAGGCATAATTCTTAGGAACTAACTTGTTCCGGGCATACAAGCTTATGATCATGCAAACTCTACCAATATTAGTAAGATAAATAGTCCATATCATATCTTTGTGCTCCATACTTCAGCAACTTTGATTACATCAGTTGTCTTCTAAACTTTGAAATTTAGTCTAATGTAGTCCATACTATCTTTTTGGTTACTGCTGTAAGTAACTGATTTTTTTATCTCAGAATAAGCGGTTACTTTCATGCCAAACATAGTACACAATAGCAGCAACTACGTGGTGTTGTCTATCACATTACAAATGTTCAAACACCATAGTATGACTTGACTCTCTTCATGACAAAGAATTTGTTGGGAAACACACGGGGCCTTTTAGGCTAATACTAGAGGAAGATATAAGTTTTAGGAATGTAGCTTTATTGCTTGAACTTTTCTTGGTACTTCTTAGTTCAAGTTCCAAGTGCTTATATGACCACCTATTTATACTACTCCATGGAAGTTTCTAGATACAAGATATTTCCATGGATACTTCTACATCATCTTCATAATTCTTATCTAATCTACATAAGTTTATCTAGATATTTCTTACTTAATATCTTTTCATACTTATCTAAATGTTTCTATACATTTCCATAGATATTTTCTATGATTCTTTCTTCGACCTTCTAGAAGCTTCCTGTATGAACTCGACTTTCAGCGACCAAATCAAGTTTACGATCTAACACCCCCCTTTAAACTTGATTTCCCGACTCCAAGCATCATCCTTTGTCTTGAGAAATCTCGCTCGTTGAGCGCCTTGGTAAAGATATCTGCAACTTGATCTTCAGACTTCGTATGTATCACTCGGACATCCTTCCTTGCAATGCATTCTCGAATAAAGTGATACCGAGTGTTTATATGCTTGCTTCGATCATGGTAGACTGGATTTTTTGCTAAGTCGATTGCTGACTTGTTGTCTACGTAGATCTCGGTTGCATCTTCTTGCTCCATGTGTAGCTCTTTCAGCATAGTTCTGAGCCATATTGCGTGACATACACATGATGTCGCGGCTACGTATTCTGCTTCACAGCTGGACAAGGTAACAATAGGTTGCTTCTTTGAAGACCATGTAAATGCATTGTTACCTAGGAAGAACATGAATCCTGATGTACTTCTTCCATCGTCTTTGTTTCCAGCCCAGTCACTGTCGCTATATCCGACTAGCTTGAAGTCTTCACTTCTTGAATAAAACATACCATAGTCTATGGTACCTTTGATATAACGGAGGATCCTCTTGGCAATCTCCACATGTTTTGTCGTAGGCTCTTCCATGAACCGACTAATCAATCCGACTGCATAGAGTATGTCGGGTCTTGTACATGTTAAGTAGCGTAAACTTCCAACTAGACTCTTGAACAGAGTTGGGTTTACCGCTTCTCCTCCGTCATGCTTCGAAGACTTTGCCTTGTGTTCAATGGGGGTGCCAACGAGATTGCATTTTTCCATCCCGAACCTCTTCAGTATCTCCTTGGCATATCTTTCTTGACATATGAATATTCCTTCATCAGTTTGCTTCACTTCGATGCCAAGATAATAAGACATAAGTCCTATGTCTGTCATCTCGAACTCTCTCGTCATTGACTTCTTGAGCTCGTCCATCATCCTTTGGGAATTTCCTGTGAATATCAAATCATCCACATACAAGCAGGCTAGCAATATACCTCCATTTTCAAACTTCACGTAAAGTGCGTATTCACTTAAGCACTTTGTAAAACCATGCCCTTGGAAATACTTGTCGATTCTAGTATTCCAAGCTCGGGGTGCCTGCTTTAGTCCATATAAGGCCTTCTTCAACCTTAAAACTTTACCTTCTTGCCCTTTGGCAACATATCCTTCCGGTTGCTCCACATAAACTTCTTCTTCTAGAACTCCATTTAGGAATGCTGACTTCACGTCCATTTGGTGAATTTTCCACCTATACTGAGCAGCAATAGCAATAATCATTCTTATAGTTTCTAAGCGAGCAACAGGGGCAAATACCTCTTCATAGTCTATCCCATGCTTCTGCTTGTAGCCTTTGACCACAACTCTTGCCTTGTACTTCTCCACTTCACCTTTGGCGTTCTTCTTGGCCTTGTATACCCACTTGAGTGGAATAACCTTTTGACCTTTTGGAAGGATTGTCAACTCCCACGTGTCATTCTTTTCTATGGACTTTATCTCCTCGTCCATAGCTTGTCTCCATTTCTTGCTTTTCATGGCCTCTTCAAAACATAAAGGTTCATAATCAGCATATAAACAGAGAAGGGGTATCTCTTCAGTTACCTCATAGAGCTCCTGTAAGCTTCTTGTCTTTGGCTCTCCTTCACTTGAACTTGCTGGCGAGCCTTGGGTTGGACTTGGAGCTGGACTTTCAGGTTGCTGAACTTCATCTCTTAATTCACCTGTCTCTTCTTCATTAGTCATGGGAAGAAAGTCGTACCTTTCATTTTCCTTGACGCTCCAATCCCACGATCCTTCTTCATCGAACTCCACGTCTCTGCTCACTACTACCTTCCTTGTGATCGGGTTATAGAGCTTGTATCCTTTGGACTGCTTATCATAACCCACGAACACATGCTTCTCACTTCTATCATCAAGCTTGATTCGCCTTTGGCTCGGAACGTGAACATACGCTATGCTTCCGAATATCCTTAGATGAGAGACGGTAGGCTTCATCCCATTCCATGCTTCTTGTGGGGTCTTGTTGTCCAAACTCTTTGACGGACACCGGTTCAATAAATACACCGAGCAATCAACCGCTTCAGCCCAAAACTCTTTTGGCATCTTCTTACTTTTCAACATGCTTCGGACCATGTTGAGAATGGTTCTATTCTTTCTCTCCACCACTCCATTTTGTTGTGGGGAGTAAGGAGCCGTTAGAAATCTCCGGTTCCCATTATCCTCACAGAATTTATTAAATTCCTTTGACAAAAATTCTCCACCTCTATCCGATCTCATAGATTTAATTTTTAAACCCTTCTCCTTTTCAACCATAGCTTTAAATTTCTTAAAAGCATCAAAGGCTTGGGATTTTTCTTTTAGAAAATAGACCCAAGTCTTTCTAGAATAATCATCAATAAAAAGCATAAAGTAGAGATTCATACCATGAGAAGGTGGAGTAATGGGACCGCACAAACCCGTGTGAATTAGTTGTAGAGGCTCCTTCGCTCTTGACGTCGCTTCCTTTGGAAAAGGACTTCTTGCATGCTTCCCAAGAAGACATCCTTCACATACTTGATTGGGATGATCAATTTGATCTAACCCTTTCACCATTCCTTTAGAAGATAACAACTTTAAGTCACCAAAGTTTAAATGTCCGTACCTCATGTGCCAAAGCCACGACTGGTCCTTCAAGCAGCTCTTTAAGCACTTAGCTTCATCATGTTGAATGTTCAAGATGAACATCCGGTTTTTAGTCATAGGCACTTTTGCTATGAGCTTTCCTTCATGATTTCTTATCGTGGCACTACGATCTTTGAAATGAATATCGTAGTTTTTCTCCAATAGTTGTCACACACTTAAAATGTTACTTTTAAGGTTGGGCAGATTGTATACATCCGAAATATACTGGTGACTTCCATCTTTAGCTCGGATAAGTATTTTACCTTTTCCTTTCACCGGTGCCTTTGATTCATCTCCGAAGGTGACATTTCCTTTACGTTGCTCCATCTCCACAAACAAGTCTTCTTCACCCGTCATATGGTTACTAGCAGCGGAATCTATATGCCATGGCTTTGTCCTTTCTTCTTGTTCGCCATGTCTCGCCATTAGCAAAGTAAGCTCGTCTTCGTCATCTACCTCCACAAGATTGGCCTTTTCTTCCACTTGTCTTGAGCTAGTACACTCGCTAGCATAATGACCAAATTTTCGACAATTATAACATTGTATTTGAGACTTACCTCCTCTTTGAGATTGGTAGCCTCTTCCACGACCTCTCCTACTAGGAGACCATTGGTTCTCTTCTTCTTTATTAACATCCTCTCTTCCTCGTCCTCGTCCTCGACCTTGGAAACCACCACGACCTCGAAAATTACCGCGTCCTCGTCCTGGCTCGCGTCCATGTAAAAAGCTCTTTTCTCTTTCTTTGAAAGAGACCTTTGAGTATAGAGCTTGCTCTAAGGGTTCTTTACCCCTTCTTTTCTTCAACTTCTCTTCATGGGCTTGTAAAGATCCCATGAGTTGATCGACGGTCATAGAGTCTATGTCTTTTGACTCCTCTATGGCCACAACAATGTAATCAAAGCTTGGTGGCAAAGAGCGAAGAATCTTTTCTACCACCCTTGTGTCAGTCAAGCTTTCACCATTTCTCTTCATCTCATTTGAAATGGTCAAGACACGAGTGAAATAATCTGAAATAGTTTCAGATTCCTCCATTTGGAGTTTTTCGAACTCTCCTCTAAGAGTTTGAAGACGTACCTTCTTCACCTTATCAACTCCTTTGAAAGCATTTTGAAGGATCTCCCATGCTTCCTTAGAAGTGGTTGCATTTGCAACTTTCTCGAACATCGCATCATCAAGACATTGATAGATGAGAGTAAGAGCACTTTGATCCTTCTTTCTCGCCTTCTGCAGATCTACCCTTTGGGCAGCACTCAACGAGTTTTCATCTTCTACTTTCTCAATACCTTTCTCGACTATCTCCCACACATCATGTGAACCGAGTAACGCCTTCATCCGAATACACCAATTACCATAGTTATCCTTGGTGAGACGAGGAAATTGGAACAAGTTCATTGAACTCGACATCTCGATCTTCTGGCACTCTAGCTCTGATACCAGTTTGTTGGGAAACACACGGGGCCTTTTAGGCTAATACTAGAGGAAGATATAAGTTTTAGGAATGTAGCTTTATTGCTTGAACTTTTCTTGGTACTTCTTAGTTCAAGTTCCAAGTGCTTATATGACCACCTATTTATACTACTCCATGGAAGTTTCTAGATACAAGATATTTCCATGGATACTTCTACATCATCTTCATAATTCTTATCTAATCTACATAAGTTTATCTAGATATTTCTTACTTAATATCTTTTCATACTTATCTAAATGTTTCTACACATTTCCATAGATATTTTCTATGGTTCTTTCTTCGACCTTCTAGAAGCTTCCTGTATGAACTCGACGTTCAGCGACCAAATCAAGTTTACGATCTAACAGAATTCATAGAAAACGTGAAATTTACAGATTTGTTACATGAATGGTAACTAAAACATAATGATCAATGGTTTATATAGTAGAGGTGGCAAGACGGGCAGGTTCGGTCCAAACAGGCATGGGCTAAGGCGGAAATTTTAAATTTTACGTCAAACAGGTTCGGTCCGAAATGGACTGACTTAATAATTTTATTTACCCAGTTCATGTCAAAATAAAACAGTGGACTTGAAATGTTGGCCATCCAGGTTTGGGGCAAAACGGAAATTTTAATTAAAAAAATACTAAAAGACTAAATAAAACGTTTATTTTCAAATAGCCAAAAAACCGCCCCAATTACTTTAATTAAAAAGAAAGTGACGTCTGTTATTTAATAGTTATAATTTATATAATACGGGAAGGCAAGCAAAAACAAGCTACCTGCTAGCTTTTTTTTATAGCAAAACCAAGCCTATTAAATACAACGTTTGTGGAATTAGAAGTCAAAACATTACTAGTCATAACACGTTGTATTCTGGTAAGTAGCTCCATCGCCTCAGGTGCAAAGAAACCAAATTTATCAAACACGAATGTAAGTAGCACCACCGCCTCAGGTGCAAAGAAACCAAATTTATCAAACACGAATAGAATAAACACGTGTTGATTTTCAACACATGCTTTCTCGTGTTTAGTCACTTTGCACGAGGCGGGTTTTATAGCAGCTTGACCCGTTGTAAAATCTCGACAGTCTAACCCCACGAGAGGAGAAACTCCTATCAAATCAACGCACGCATGTTTACCTCCAACCCATCCAAAAACCAAAACTTCAGCGGCGCTTAGCGTGGATCTCGCATGTGACGGGTGTTTTAACTAGTACCAAAATTACCCATTTGACCTGTTACCCAACCTGGACGGTCTGCAGTCTGCACAATTTACCTTCTCTAAATTAAAAACGTTAATCATGATAATGTAATCCAAGACAGCACAGATCATGTATTAAAGGAGAAAGTCAGATATTATAATTCTTCAGTGATGATGGACATTCATAGTCACTTAGCTTTGTAATACGATGCTCATCTAGCCATTGCAGATATCACTGAAGCAACAAGTATAACTTACTTGAACTGAAGACCAGAAATGAATTTTTTTATGAAATATGACGAAAACAAATTTTGGCATATTGTACGTAAAAAGTTTTCTCATTCGTCTCTTTTTTAGTCGTTGTGATTTTTTGTACACTTTGAGACATTTACGATGGAACGGATGAATGTTTATTCCATTCCTCAAAAGAGATGAGTGTTGTTTATCTCGTTGAAGAACACAGACGATATTTGAGTTTGTGTAAAAATCACTACTACAAAACCAAGCTTTTAGACCCTCTCATTTAGACCTTCAAAGAAAAACACACGTTTAAAAGCCTATTTTCCGCTACCAAAAGTTTTTTAGACCGGTGCATATAAACGAACCTGTCTAAATACATTTTCCTCTTTTAGACCGGTTGAAGTTGTTAATACCGGTCCAAAGGATAGTCATTTAGACCGGCGATTACATATATAACCGGTCTATATAATACAACTATTTAGACAAGTGCGTTTCATTTTACCCGGTCTAAAAAAAACTTTTAAAAAGTGCCCCCAACGGCTACAAAACCAGCACATTCCATACCATATTTAATACCCGATTTTTCATTTAATACATTAAAAAAATACCCAAAATATCATAATAGTTATCAAACTCTTCCACATTAATTACAATTCAAAGGTATGAACCATCTTTTATACATTTATATTAACTTCACTTAAGAGTTTTATGATTATTTGATTAATAAAGATGTTATTCTTATATAAATCATTAATTGAGGGTTTATCTATAAAAATTAGTTATTGTGTTTTAATGGAAGTTAACATAAATACTTTTTCTAATTGTGTAGGAACAATTGTGTTAGTCGTTCTAGTATGGTATCCGAAATGCATTGTTAGGTTCATTACTCGCGGAACTAAGGTATTTTTTCTAACATATAGCGAAAGCAATTATTTTTAGCAACATTCATGTAGTATAAATATATTTCAACTCATGCGCCCTTAGTTTAATACCCGTCCGAAAATAACCTAATAGAGGTTAATTTCGGATTGTCCCCGTTTGGGACTGCTTTTTGAATACTTTGTCTCATTTAGGATGTGAATTTGTATTATCATATTGAGTATTACTTAAGAAAAAATCGATAGCGTTTCCTTTTACTCATACGAGTATGTGTTATATACGCATATTTGGGGAGTTAAGGGGAAATGTTGTCGATTTTTTCTTAAATAATACTTAATATGATAATACACATTCACATATGAGACCAAGTATTCAAAAAGTGGGTTAGGTTCACCAACAACAACCACATTGATACTTAATAATTTCATGCATGCATTCATCTTTTTAAAATCGGCATTACATTGGAACGCAGATGGATCGTAGTACGTGGATGTACAACATAGAGCGGGCTACCATTGAATACTTGGAACATTTGTCTCTTTTCCTGAAAGCTGCAGAAGATGATCGGGTGAAGAGAGGAAAATCAAAAATTCATTGGCCTTGTAAAAGTTGTTTGAATTGGACGTGTTATCCTGATTTGGGAACTATTAAGAGACATCTTATAAAAATGGGGTTTATGCAAATGTATACTTGTTGGGATTTACACGGAGAAGTCAAAACTAAGGGTAACACGACTGTTATCGATTGTAATTCCGAATATAACAATGATTCGAAGAATAATAATTGTGATAATTTGCATGAGATGTTACATAATTTGGAGGATAATGCTGCTCAGAATAATCATGATCAATTTTCACAATTGTTTGTCGACACAGAAACACCATTATATGAAGGTTGTGAGGATTTTACCATATTATCTGCTACTTATAGACTCATGAACGTTAAAAGTTGTCAATGGTTGGAGTGACACAGGTTTCACGAGTCTATTAGAAGCGTTGCATGAAATTTTCCCAAAAGCTAAGTTGCCTGTTTCAACATACCAAGCAAAAAAATTGATGTGCCCGATGGGAATGGAAATCGGAAAAATAGACGCGTGTCCAAAAGATTGTATGTTGTATAGATGTGACGACAAGGACCTACATGCGTGTCAGGTTTGTGGCAAGTCGAGGTACAAACGAAAAAAAGATACACCACTTAACCCGGACGTGACTAAGAATAGTCCACCTGCTAATTGTTGTGGTATTTTCCGATAAAAGATAGACTTGAACGATTATTTTCACATCGTTTATCTATTTTTCAGTGCTATTGGTAGCTACACGTGAACAATGGCTAAGGTAGTTTCTCTCATAACTAAACTCTATTTGATATCAATTAGGAATTGTTTCGATTAGGGGACGTTTGAATTTAAGTGTACTCTTGCCAGTTTTGAGACATGTTTCTAGTGTTTAAAGTTGTGGAATAAATTTAGGGCATGTTTGGATTAGCGTGTACTTCTGTCGTGTTTTAGGCACATAACAGAACCATTTTTCCATTACGTTAATTTGTGGCATCAACTTAGGGGCTGTTTGGATTAGGAGTAATGTGTTCGGTTTGGAGACATAGAACTAAACTGGGCACATAATAACATAACTGATGTCAACCCAATTGCGCCAATATTTGAGTTCACGAGTGGATGTAGTTTCAAATAGTATTTATAATGGTTATCTTAGTGATAAGGGCTGTTTAGTAGTTTTAACTATATGCATTGCAGTCATTCAAACACAAATTAAGGTACTTATTTAGTAAAAAACAGATATATGTGCTAATGATATATCTTAGAGATTGTTTGGTTTTCTTACTTTTATCGTGATGATTTGTAGTGCAATCAACAACAAGATGACTCGAATGCCGGTTATTATATTTTGAGATGGATATACGATTTTGTTAACACAAATCAGCTTCACTTCCCTACAACAGTATGTATCCGTTTGCTCTTTTTTAAGTTTATCTTTATCTATAATGGTTATATATAATACTTATAGATACTTATTACGTATCTTTTAACATGGAGATCCAATGGACTAATCGACGCCAACTTGTTGAAAAAGATATTCAGCGAACCGTGGAGCAGTGGTATATGATGTGTCCCATTTGATTACAGATGAAGTGCTCTCTTTTAGAACTCAGCTAATGCTTATTAGACATCATGATATCAGCTCTCTGTGAGACCCCCAAAATCAGGAAAGGAAACACCTAGGCAGCATGGGGGTTCCACGTCATGGTATATGAAACAATGAATTATAAATGACTCGAAAATGACGAAATAAAACATTTACATTACATCATAAACATCAGAGTTTTTAAACAAAGGTCCCAGAGTTTTATAAGCGGAAAAATCTATTATTTAAACATGGTTTTGTAATATATGGTTACCAATAATATAAGATAAACTTCTGACAGCTTTTACCAAAACCAAAGTTTAAAATATAACACATAAATCTTCAAGCTGCGAAAATAACCTGCGGGCTCCCATCCAAGCAAAACTAAGTATTATTACCCGAGATTAAACATGTAAAACATCGACACAAAGTTGCGTGATTTTCATAGGTTTAGTAGTAAAGGTGTGGAACACAAGCATTCATTTGTAAAACAAGAATTAGGAAAAATGGTTACGTATCCGAAACGATTATTATTGCTATTTAGTTCATGAACCGAAGCTTAACCCAATGTAAGTTTCTCTAGTGAGTATTCAGCCTAAATACAAGAGTATAAACAAATGCAATGTGTCAATGGTTAAACAACCGCAACATGGGACGAGGATTGTCAGTCTCGGTAGATCCACCCACAACATTCGCGCTTAGCAACACAAGTAAATTAACGGTTCATGATCAGGAGAGGAAACTTAAGGGCTATAGACTAAAAGCAATAATAATAATGAAAAACTGTTGGAAATCATCAAGTTCTGGAAAGCATACAAGTTTTAGATAGCATACAAGTTCTGAATAGCATACAAGTTCAGGATAGCATATAAATTTAAATGAATGTGTTCCACCATGTAAAATCTCACCCCGCGTTTAGAAACAATGTATAAGTAGTAAAAAGGGGCTATGAACTAACCTGATATAGCTATTACACATATATCGAGGAACAAACATCCAATAGTCGACACACGACTCCACAAAATAACAATCACTCGTTGATCGAGAATGAGATGCCCAACGGTCGACATATGATCGGACGAGACTTATAATGACGAAATGCGTCTTAGGCTTTAGATGCATAAGTCATACATATAAGTAAATAGTTCACTTTAGTAAGTTTGGACATTGTATAAGTTTGTAAAACCTTTCATAAGACCTTTGATAATAGTTTATCATATATTATCTTATATAGACCATTAAGCCCACTAAAGCCCATTAGTGGCCCATTACATGATCATGTGAGCTAAGCCCATTCCAAAGTCAGTATTAAACTTCAAACCTATTATTAATATCAGGCACTATAAAGACCCAATAGTCATTACAAGTGTATGTTGGGCTTCTATGGCCCAAGTCCACTTTATGAGCTTTTCAGCTTCCAAAACACCCCAAAATGATATAGATTTAATATTTCACGATGGTCAGATCTCGGGTATTCTAATTGTAAGTATATAAATGGGTCTCGACTTCCTGATAAGTAGGTCCTGCCACCTCGGGTATTAGAAAAAAATTGTCACGTTATTTATATTATTGTTACAGTTCAATTACGCATTTTTATACAAGATGCCTCAGTATTTAAGTCATTACTCCTAAACCGTAATGAGTCCCGACTTAGTTTTTATACTCCCGTTACCGTAAATAAGTCTACCACACTGATTAAGAACTTCCATTACTTTTTTTAATGAAAAAGGGTCAAAATGATCAAATATCAACCCGGGTCAAGACTGTTTTTGGACAGCCATGTTAGGTTTCACAGATTTGGCCGCTATTTCCAAACCAAGACAACACAGATCATGTATTAAAGGAGAAAGTCAGATAGTATAATTCTTCAGTGATGATGGACATTCATAGTCACTTAGCTTTGTAATACGATGCTCATCTAGCCATTGCAGATATCACTGAAGCAACAAGTATAACTTACTTGAACTGAAGACCAGAAATGAATTTTTTTATGGAATATGACGAAAACAAATTTTGGCATATTGTACGTAAAAAGTTTTCTCATTCGTATCTTTTTTAGTCGTTGTGATTTTTTGTACACTTTGAGACATTTATGATGGAACCGATGAATGCTTATTCCATTCCTCAAAAGAGATGAGTGTTGTTTATCTCGTTGAAGAACATATATGATATTTGAGTTTGTGTAAAAATCACTACTACAAAACCAAGCTTTTAGACCCCCTCATTTAGACCTTCAAAGAAAAACACACGTTTAAAAGCCTATTTTCCGCTACCAAAAGTTTTTTAGACCGGTGCATATAAAACGAACCGGTCTAAATACATTTTCCTCTTTTAGACCGGTTGAAGTTGTTAATACCGGTCCAAAAGATAGTCATTTAGACCAGCGATTACATATATAACCGGTCTATATAATACAACTATTTAGACAAGTGCGTTTCATTTTACCCGGTCTAAAAAAAACTTTTAAAAAGTGCCCCCAACGGCTACAAAACCAGCACATTCCATACCATATTTAATACCCGGTTTTTCATTTAATACACTCCAAAAATACCCAAAATATCATAATAGTTATCAAACTCTTCCACATTTATTACAATTCAAAGGTATGAACCATCTTTTATATATTTATATTAACTTCACTTAAGAGTTTTATGATTATTTATTTAATAAAGATGTTATTCTTATATAAATCATTAATTGTGGGTTTATCTATTAAAATTAGTTATTGTGTTTTAATGGAAGTTAACATAAATACTTTTTCTAATTGTGTAGGAACAATTGTGTTAGTCGTTCTAGTATGGTATCCGAAATGCATTGTTAGGTTCATTACTCGCGGAACTAAGGTATTTTTTCAACATATAGCGAAAGCAATTATTTTTAGCAACATTCATGTAGTATAAATATATTTCAACTCATGCGCCCTTAGTTTAATACCCGTCCGAAAATAACCTAATAGAGGTTAATTTTAGATTGTCCCCGTTTGGGACTGATTTTTGAATACTTTGTCTCATTTAGGATGTGAATTTGTATTATCATATTGAGTATTATTTAAGAAAAAATCGATAGCGTTTCCTTTTACTCATACGAGTATGTGTTATATACGCATATTTGGGGAGTTAAGGGGAAATGCTGTCGATTTTTTCTTAAATAATACTTAATATGATAATACACATTCATATATGAGACCAAGTATTCAAAAAGTGGGTTAGGTTCACCAACAACAACCACATTGATACTTAATAATTTCATGCATGCATTCATCTTTTTAAAATCAGCATTACATTGGAACGCAGATGGATCGTAGTACGTGGATGTACAACATAGAGCGGGCTACCATTGAATACTTGGAACATTTGTCTCTTTTCCTGAAAGCTGCAGAAGATGATCGGGTGAAGAGAGGAAAATCAAAAATTCATTGGCCTTGTAAAAGTTGTTTGAATTAGAAGTGTTATCCTGATTTGGGAACTATTAAGAGTCATCTTATAAAAATGGGATTTATGCAAATGTATACTTGTTGGGATTTACACGGAGAAGTCAAAACTAAGGGTAACACGACTGTTATCGATTGTAATGCCGAATATAACAATGATTCGAAGAATAATAATTGTGATAATTTGCATGAGATGTTACATAATTTGGAGGATAATGCTGCTCAGAATAATCATGATCAATTTTCACAATTGTTTGTCGACTTAGAAACACCATTATATGAAGGTTGTGAGGATTTTACCATATTATCTACTGCTTATAGACTCATGAACGTTAAAATCAGTCAATGGTTGGAGTGACACAGGTTTCACGAGTATATTAGAAGCGTTGAATGAAATTTTCCCAAAAGCTAAGTTGCCTGTTTCAACATACCAAGCAAAAAAATTGATGTGCCCGATGGGAATGGAAATCGAAAAAATAGACGCGTGTCCAAAAGATAGTATGTTGTATAGATATGACGACAAGGACCTACATGCGTGTCAGGTTTGTGGCAAGTCGAGGTACAAACGAAAAAAATATACACCACTTAACCCGGACGTGACTAAGAATAGTCCACCTGCTAATTGTTGTGGTATTTTCTGATAAAAGATAGACTTGAACGATTATTTTCACATCATTTATTAACACATCGTTTATCTATTTTTCAGTGCTATTGGTAGCTACACGTGGACAATGGCTAAGGTAATTTCTCTCATAACTAAACTCTATTTGATATCAATTAGGAATTGTTTCGATTAGGGGACGTTTGAATTTAAGTGTACTCTTGCCAGTTTCGAGACATGTTTCTAGTGTTTAAAGTTGTGGAATAAATTTAGGGCATGTTTGGATTAGCGTGTACTTCTGTCGTGTTTTAGGCACATAACAGAACCATTTTTCCATTACGTTAATTTGTGGCATCAACTTAGGGGCTGTTTGGATTAGGAGTAATGTGTTCGGTTTGGAGACATAGAACTAAACTGGGCACATAATAACATAACTGATGTCAACCCAATTGCGCCAATATTTGAGTTCACGAGTGGATGTAGTTTCAAATAGTATTTATAATGGTTATCTTAGTGCTAAGGGCTGTTTAGTAGTTTTAACTATATGCATTGCAGTCATTCAAACACAAATTAAGGTACTTATTTAGTAAAAAACAGATATATGTGCTAATGATATATCTTAGAGATTGTTTGGTTTTCTTACTTTTATCGTGATGATTTGTAGTGCAATCAACAACAAGATGACTCGAATGCCGGTTATTATATTTTGAGATGGATATACGATTTTGTTAACACAAATCAGCTTCACTTCCCTACAACAGTATGTATCCGTTTGCTCTTTTTTAACTTTATCTTTATCTATAATGGTTATATATAATACTTATAGATACTTATTACGTATCTTTTAACATGGAGATCCCATGGACTAATCGACACCAACTTGTTGAAAAAGATATTCAGCGAACTGTGGAGCAGTGGCATATGATGTGTCCCATTTGATTACAGATGAAGTGCTCTCTTTTGGAACTCAGCTAATGCTTATTAGACATCATGATATCAGCTCTAGTGTGAGACCCCCAAAATAAGGCAAGGAAACACCTAGGCAGCATGGGGGTTCCACGTCATGGTATATGAAACAATGAATTATAAATGACTCGAAAATGACGAAATAAAACATTTACATTACATCATAAACATCAGAGTTTTTAAACAAAGGTCCCAGAGTTTTATAAGAGAAAAAATCTTTTATTTAAACATGGTTTTGTAATATATGGTTACCAATAATATAAGATAAACTTCTGACAGCTTTTACCAAAACCAAACTTTAAAATATAACACATAAATCTTCAAGCTGCGAAAATAACCTGTAGGCTCCCATCCAAGCAAAACTAAGTATTATTACTTGAGATTAAACATGTAAAACATCGACACAAAGTTGAGTGATTTTCATAGGTTTAGCAGTAAAGGTGTGGAACACAAGCATTCATTTGTAAAACAAGAAATAGGGAAAATGGTTACGTACGATAACCATTGTCCGAAACGATTATTATTGCTATTTAGTTCATGAACCGAAGATTAACCCAATGTAAGTTCCTCTAGTGAGTATTCAGCCTAAATACTCAAGTATAAAAAAATGCAATGTGTCAATGGTTAAACAACCGCAACATGGGACGAGGATTGTCAGTCCCGGTGGATCCACCCACAACATTCTCGCTTAGCAACACAAGTAAATTAACTGTTCATGATCAGGAGAGGAAACTTAAGGGCCATAGACTAAAAGCAATAATAATAATGAAAAACTGTTGGAATTCATCAAGTTCTAGAAAGCATACAAGTTCTAGATAGCATACAAGTTCTGAATAAAATACAAGTTCATGATAGCATATAAATTTAAATGAATGTGTTCCACCATGTAAAATCTCACCCCGCGTTTAGAAACAATGTACAAGTAGTAAAAAGGGGCTATGAACTCACCTGATATAGCTATTACACGTTTATCGAGGAACAAACATCCAATAGTCGACACACGACTCCACAAAATAACAATCACTCGTTGATCGAGAACGAGATGCCCAACGATCGACATATGACCGGACGAGACCTATAATGACGAGACGCGTCTTAGGCTTGAGATGCATAAGTCATACATATAAGTAAATAGTTCACTTTAGTAAGTTTGGACATTGTATAAGTTTGTAAAACCTTTCATAAGACCTTTGATAATAGTTTATCATATATTATCTTATATAGACCATTAAGCCCATTAGTGGCCCATTACATGATCATGTGAGCTAAGACGATTCCAAAGTCAGTATTAAACTTCAAACCTATTATTAATATCAGGCACTATAAAGACCCAATAGTCATTACAAGTGTATGCTGGGCTTCTATGGCCCAAGTCCACTTTATGAGCTTTTCAGGTTCCAAAACACCCCAAAATGACATAGATTTAATATTTCACGATGGTCAGATCTCGGGTATTCTAATTATAAGTATATAAATAGGTCTCGAATTCCCGATAAATAGGTCCTACACCTCGGGTTTTAGAAAAAAATTGTCACGTTATTTATATTATTGTTACAGTTCAATTACGCATTTTTATACAAGATGCCTCAGTATTTAAGTCATTACTCCTAAACCGTAATGAGTCCCGACTTGGTTTGTATACTCCCGTTATCGTAAATAAGTCTACCACACAGATTAAGAACTTCCATTACTTTTTTTTAATGAAAAAGGGTCAAAATGATCAAATATCAACCCGGGTCAAGACTGTTTTTGGACAACCATGTTAGGTTTCACGGATTTGGCCGCCATTTCCAAACCGTAATGAATTGAAAAACTATCTAACTGATTCTAGTTGCTTATGATTTTACCTACAACCCATAGTTTTACCTTTTTCACTGGTTCTGTTGGAAATTCACTTATGTGACGACATTTAAGAATTCCCATTAGTTATCATAGTCACACACGTATAGACTAGACTATGAAGCGCTGTATAGTTTAAGTGTCGTGTGTGACTATATATACCCTTCCAAGGCTTCCAAGGAGGGGAGTTGCTTGTGTTTCATTTGTGTTTCTTTTCATCTTAATACATTTTCTTAACTTTCACACACAACCTCTCTTCTCTCTCTTAACCATGGCTGCCACTTTATTCCACCACCCACCTAGACCACCGGATTACTAAAAAGCAAACCCACAATTGGCATCAGAGCCTCGGTTCAATCCTTGGATCATGTTTTTATTTTCGATTTGGTGGTCTAAAATTTTTTCTGGTCTCGATCTGTTGATTTTTTGTCACGGTGGTTGAATCTTTCTAAAAGTTTTGTCTCTTTTTTTATGTGTCATGGCAGTCTTAACATTCGTTTTGTCACATCTGGTCTTAGTTTTCTGATTTGTCCATGGTTTTTTGTTTCTCGGGTTCATAACCTGTCCATCTGTCCACTGGTTTAATTTTTTAATCTGGTCAATATCTCCTTTTTTTTCTCTCAAGTCATTTTATGGCTATTGAGAAAGTTAATAAGTATTTTTTTTGGGTTTCTTTAGTGTTCATAAAAGTAAGAAAAAGTAATTTATGAACATGAAGTTGAGCCCAAAAAATCAAATGAAGATGAAGATAAGATGCCCAGAAATCATCAGATCCAGTATTTTTCAGAAAAGTCAAGTTTGGTAAAAAAATCCCTTTGCGATGGCACCTTTTCAGATGGCACATTCCGACGCATGTTTTCAGATGCATGCATTCCGATGCCCACTTTAGATCGCATGGATTGCGATGGGGTTTTTTTTGACACATTCCGATGGGTTCGACCTATCTATTGTGATGGGACTCATTCCGATGAGTCACATTGCGATGGGTGGTTTGACCTATCGCAATGGTGTATATGACGTCATGCTGCTGATTTTTTTCTAACATTCCGATGGAACAGAAATGATTACGATGGCTTATTTTGTTTACATTGCGATGGGTTTAAAAAGTTAGATTGCGATGACTCATACTTGTGATGGGTTTAAAATAAAACATTCTGATGCCTCACTGTTTGTTTTCAGAAAACATGGTGACAAGTTTAACAAAAACAACATGACTTGACCTTGACCGAACAAATATCAACACACCACCCTTATAACTCCACAACACCATCAATCTAATCCTATTCCCATCGACACCTAATCCCAACTACAAACATCTTATTAATCAGATAAAAATATATTGATCTTAGAATTATTTCGCTGTGCATGTGTAGATCTGTTAAGATCTGACACGAAATCGAAAATATATCATCACAGATCTGTAATTTATTTTCGAAATTAAAGAAGGATTGATAACAATTATGTTTCAATCAACTCTTTGTTTCGATTCATATAGCATAAACCGACATGCATCATAGATTTGTGCTTCATATACGAAATCAATCAAGGAGTTATAACAACAATCTGTTATAATCCATATCCTTGGTTTCAAATTAACCAGACCAAAATCAAACATGCAATCCATATTAACCTACCTGAGACCTCATCTTACAAGATCTTGAAGTCGGTTTTCATGTCGTGTTTCTGTTGTTTCTCGACCTACACCATCAGATGGGTAGCAACCATTAACAATTTAGGTAGGTTGGGTTGAAAATGGATGGATCAAAATATCTTCGTGAGTCTGTATTTGCTAATTGTTTGGTTTCAAACTTGATATAGATGAGACTGATTTTTATGGTTATTTTTTTGTTCTGATAATTGAGACGGTAGGTGATGGATCAGATGAAGGGAGGAGTAGTGAGAGATGGAAAAAGGGGGCGGAGGTAATGATAAGAATGTGATTAGGGTTGGTGTGTGACTAAACTTAGGGTTATTGTGTTGTTTATATCCCCAAACGTGGGATTGATTGCACCGAGTCTACACAATTATTTGGGCCTCAATTTGGATTAACCGTTCATTGCTTCAAATGGGCCAAAGTGACGGGTTTGTGGCTTGGGCCACGTTAGTTTTTGTCTACAATTTTCATGTGACAAATAACTAAATTTGATATAACAATTTTTTTATGTCATTAATTTACATTATTTTACACAAGTTTATTATAAACTTTGTGTTAAATGATTAAATTCAAACAAATTTTGTTATATTATATATAATTGGACTTCGATGCGACATAGTGACAAGACAATGTGACGTGATAAAGTGTTGAGAATAAATGACGAGACAACGTGACAAAAATTTATTTTGACGAGACCGAAGAAAAATAGGTATATTTTTCAGGGGCTACGGATTTGTTTGACAGGGTATTAATTATGTGAAGTTGAAGACGGATTTTTCGAAGGCGTGCACTTATTTTATCTTTGAAGATAACTTGCTCGTGCTTAATCGTAGAATGAAGACTTGTTTATCTGTTTTCCGGGTTCGGGGTGGTTGGTTGATGACTCGGATAACTATCACTTAAAGGGGTTACATTGTTGTACTCAGTGTCACGCGCTTAGTTGACGTGGATAATTTCAAGAGGTGTTGTGCATATAGACTTCTTCAGTGATGCATTGGGTACTTAGAGATTTCTCCACCGTTCCTCATTCAACAATAGTGCAAGCTTAAGTCACAAGATCGAAGTATTCTTATTCAGTTTCAAGTTTGATGTTTTCGGTTCATTCTATCAATGATCACTTCAAATTGCCTACAAGGGGGTTGGTAAAGATGGCCATGGAGAGCATATGAGTAGAGAATTTCGATCAACAGCTGATTCTTACAAAATATATAATTCATCTTATTTATTACTCTCACGAGATTTCAGGTACATGTGCGTACGATTTATTGATGGTTCCGAGTTTCGAAACCATCAAGGGGGAAGAAGAAGACACATTGAACGCACAACGAGTACACGTGATGAACTTCATACCTTCTTTTGATTTGAATACATTCCGGGATGAAATTTGTCATAACCGCAGAGAAAATCAGTGTTTTAACTCGTGGCGTTATCAATCTCTAAACGGTACACTACTGATTCGATGTTTAAGTGTTTCGTTGTTGCAATTATTCATCATCATTATCCTATATGGAGAGATATGCACTTCCGGGACTTAATTGACTCTGGTGCATCTCCGAAATAAGATATGTGCATTTCTGGGACTTAATTGACACTGGTGTTACGATGTCAACTTCATGAATGGGATAAAGTGTCCACTTCAGTATTTGAGCTTCATACATGGGATTGGTTTATTTTCTTCAACTATGTGGGGGAAGAAATGTCTTGATTCTTTCTAGTATGCATAACTTGAACTCTCGGGGGGAAGAAAAATTCAGAAGAATTATTCAAGCGTGAGAAGAGAAGTTATTGATATACTTGGTGTGCCCCAAACTTTCAATCCCTCTTAGCAACGTTATCATGTTATATGATGGGGTTTGCTTGTTAAATTCCGCTGTGCGCTTAATCATTCTAAGCTTTATTGAAAGCTTTGAAGTTGCTTACGGGGATTGTCGGTTTAGGGGGAAGCTATTTAAAAGCTTCTACATCAAGTTTATGTGGCATGAATTAGGGGGAAGTTAATTCAGAAGCTTCTCCTTAACCAGAAGTATATGGATTACTTAGCTCGTGCCGTTACAATATTTCTACTACAAGTTACTTTAAAGATGAGTCGTTTTTGAAGTGAAGACTTGAAGTCAAAGGCCTCAGAAGACATCATCAGCTTTGGACGCTTCATGAAAGCTTTTGTTCTTAATCATTATGTACTTGTTAGGAAAAATATTGTAAGGAATTATACACGTCGTCCCATGGGGGAAGATTGTTGGAAATTCACTTTATGTGACGACATTTAAGAATTCCCATTAGTTACCATAGTCACACACGCATAGACTAGACTAGGAAAAGCTGTATAGTTTAAGTGTCGTGTGTGACTATATATACCCCTCCAAGGCTTCCAAGGAGGGGTGTTGCTTGTGTTTCAATTGTGTTTCTTTTCATCTTAATACATTTTCTTAACTTTCACACACAACCTCTCTTCTCTCTCTCAACCATGGCTACCATTTTATTCCACCACCCACCTAGACCACCGGATTACTAAAAAGCAAACCCACAGGTTCTGAGTTCTTATAGGACTTTTCAGTCAGTTTACACAGCATGTTCAGATTTTATACTTTTTATCGTTTCGGGCATATCTAATTCATCGGTATCGTCACGAGACCAGCCACCCGGCAAAATCACCACAAAACATATGCCTATAGAACTCTTACTTTAAATCAACCTCAACACCTAATGATTTTCTCCCGTAACACATTTTAGCTACTGTTCTAATTTTCAACCATAACTACTCAATTCTAGAGATCACCTTGACTTGTTTTCTTGTTTCAAATACAAACATACAATGTCTAAGACCCCTAAATAAACTATTGCAAATCTGTAAATCTCATTTACAGAGGTGAAATAATAAATATACATATTACTTATTACACAAATTATATGAAGTAAATAGTTAAAAAAATAGTCAAGAGATCTTACAAAAATGTAGAAAACAATGACAACAATGATGCATCTTTGATTCCAATTATCACCAAACTAACAAAATATATGTTATCCAACATTATAATCGTGTAAATACTCCTTTAAAGACCAGCCCTTATAACTCAAAAATCTTGAATATGAGGCTTCTTTGTGATGAACCAAATTAAAATAGCAACTTGTAATCCTTAAACTTTTTTTTTTTACAATCTTGAAGCTAGTTACTTTTTTTATGAACAAATGCTTGGTGCTTATGGGTTTCGGAAATGTTAAGTATAGAAGATCTAGAACTTGAGAGCACATGTAAATTTAATAAAACAAGTAAAAGTGTTCATTAACATTAGCTAGAGCAACATATGTAGGACACGTAATTGTTAGAGAAACATATGTATGACACGTCATTTATTTATTTCGTCTATAAGATTGAGTATTTGGGTAGATTCGTTTGATAAATTGCTTCATAATTTAGAAAGCGGGTATTTTCAAAGCTCGATATTTTAAAAGTTACACGATTTAAAATGTACGCGTGAAACACGAAAAATAAATGCTCAATATAAATAAAAACGTCGACAATCGGAGAAATTTAATATTTTGATAAATAAACGAGGGCTTATAATTTAATAAACGTTAACGCGTTATATAAACGAATGACACCCTAAATGTTTAACGTACATTACGAAAAATGCTCATAAAATGAAAAATTAAACGACGAAAATAGAAAATATTTATATGTCATAATGAGAACATTTACGGTCGATGACGGATAAAGACTTGCCAATAAATAATAATTGATACGTATATAACACGTTAAAGCCTTAACTTTTTCGGTTAGTCAAGAATTCAATATGATCTGTAAAAACGAACATGGTAACTAAAAATCGTGTAATAAATATTGTCCGGATATTAGAAAATTAGAGCTCGGTTTAAATGTTGATTTTATTTTTCGTGTTATTACAGTAAATAAATAGAGAAAAATAAAAATGAATTTTTTTTATAATTCCGAATAAAATATTATCAATGATCAGAAAAATAATAAAAATAATTAAAATTCTCGAGATCTCAGGATTTACTTATGAAAAAGTAAAGAGGAACAAGTAAAACATTGTAAAATCGAGAAGTACGAATAAAATAATAATTTAATTATTGGGAAAATATGATTTCTTATAGTCGACCCCCTTAAAGGAACTCTGGTCCCTCAGAGTTCCACTGGAGATAGAAGAAGATGAAAACAAAAGGAGATACATAGTTTAGAACTGATTCATTGCTTCCCAGGTAATTTCTGCACCACGGCGTACCTTAACAATTAGAATTCACTACGCTTCAGTTTCTTAACTCCTTTTCGAATAAATTTTCAAACTTGGATTAAAATAATGACCTTTTAGTACGGAGAAATATCAAGAGATAGAATGAACACAAGATTTGCTTAAACGGACAAGGTGCGATAAAATGAATCAGTGTTGTTAATCAACAAGGAATCGCAAATCAAGCAACTAACCTGAAAATTTTAAAACGTAACAATCTGATTACAAGAGAAAATGAATTAGATATGAAACATTTAAAATACAAGTTGTCACAATTAGCTGTCTAAGATTTGGTATTACTTACAAACTCAGCTTAAGTATTTTCTTGATAAGGGTTTCAAAGTAAAAGTAACTCAGTTCAGTTAATTATTCGATCAGCTTAAGAGCTTTTGGATAACTGTATGAAATTATTGTTAAAGACTCAGGTTTATCGTTATCATTAGAGAAAATCAAATTTCCAAATTATTTAGAATCATTGTTAGAAATTAAAAGTTAAATTGATAAACTCATTAGATTTAAAGTAAAGTATGATATGATCAAATTCTTTAAAAGATAAAGCTTGACATCCTTTTAAACACTAGTTATAAATCTACCAAAGAGGATGTATAGATTCGCCGTTAAACTTGAAACGGTTATTTTGGTAATTTAAACACTTGATAAAATGTGTAAAATGTTCTTGAAAATTTGTAACAGTTTTTTTTAGAAATCCAAGAAGGTGTTTACTGCATCAAATGGTAAACATGTGACATATTCTGATTTTCAATAAGTGACAAGATAGAAAACAAGTAATGAAACGAATAATAATCAACAATTAGTATACAAGCAATAGCACGAGGGAATAAAACAAATTTTGTATCAATTTCTTGACGAATATGATAGAATAGATGCATCGATGATAAGGACAATAAGAAACAAAGGATTTAGCAATGATTAATTCTCAAGTGTGGTTGGTGTCACCAACAATGGCTTATTAAGTTCTCAGTGGTCGATACACGATCGAAAGAGAAAAGCCACACAATAAATTTTCGAATCATAGAAATTCTTGAGAAGTCACCTGAGAGTAATTCCAGTAAAATAAACAACGAGATGCGAAATCAACACATGGTTCTCACGAATGAATTTCAAGACAATAGAGTCTAACACACATCATGACAAATACACGAAATCATTGTTCACGTCCAGTCATAAATCATTAACCGCGTCCATAGACGTTTCGAAGGTCTACCAAAATAGATAGAGAAGGTCGATCGATGTAGAACCATAACAACGTTGAAACTTTCAAGTCTGGTATCAATGGTAAGAAATTAGACAAGCGGTAACAAGAATTATATCACGAAAGAAGATGAGGTAACAAGTAAAACAAAGGTCGTTGAGTAAGGAATTATGTGTCTGAGTCATGTACTTCGTTCAAGGAAAGATAAGGGATCATATATGTCACGAACTAGTGCTACTCGCATAAGATGTAAAAGTTTTCAAAACTTTATTTTATCTAACTTTTTAAAGAACATAAGTAAAAAGTTGTGTAGAAATTGATAACCTATGAATCTATGAAGTGGGTTGATGTTTTTCTAGTGAGAGAAACTATAGAGAGAGAAAGTGAGAGAAATATATGGAAGATTTTATTAATATGAAAAGTGAATGAGACAACAACCAACCCCTTTCCTTAGTGGAAAGGGGTATTTATAGTCCAAGCCAAACATTGGGCTTGGGCCGGTCCATGACAAGCCCATGGACCGGTTCTTACTTAAGTTAATAAGCAAATAATAACTAATTACTAACTACGAGCTATTACAACATAAATCATATTGTGGAGCGACCGACACTTCTAATATACGTTAAAACGTATTTCTAACAATCTCCCCCTAAGGGAGGTCACTCCACGTTACAAAGTTCTAAACCTAGCATACTATACTAAGTCTTCGTTCTTTAGCTCGTAGTCTTTTCTTCTTTTCTTTCTTTTGTTGTGAATATGTTGATTTGATCTTTTTGGCTTTGACTTGAGAGCATTGTTCTTTGGCCTTTCACGTGCGATCTTTGCCTTTCTTGTGAACTTTGCCTCCTCGTGACTTCATGTTCCACACACTTACGTCTTTTTGTTGGATTCTTGAAAGCTTCAGAATTTGGTACAGCGGAAGACTTCATCTTGTACTTTCTTGAATTTTTGTTGCAAAAGACATAAGCATGTGGGAACGACTTTTACAGGTACACCGCAACACCACCGTCTTCACTGTTACACAGCAACGCCACCGTCTTCAACAGGTACTCAGCAACGCCACCGTCTTTAGCAGGTACACAGCAACGACACGAATAAAATGGCTTTGAACATTTTATTCTAATTCGGTAGCATTTTACCTCCGGTCGGTGAAGACCGTTGGACGATATTAGATATCGTACCCGTGACGGATAGTTTCAATTAAGTAACTTCCTGACAGGATTTCGCGGGTAAACCCGTTCTCTTTATTCGACCGTCCAAAGCTGACTGCGAACATAAAGAGTGAATCACTTGGATAAATTATCCTTGTGATTAAAAGCCGTCAATTCATGAAACCTGGAACAAGTGAATCTCAATTAAGATTTTCACCATCGTTGCTTTCCAGTTGTCACGAGCTCGATTCATAAGGAATCTTGCGCGTTACCTACCAAGTGCTGTTTGATGTTGACACTAGAAGGATTTCCACTCGTCACTGTGGTCAATAAAGAGTCACTCTGAGTGTTCTGGCAAGATCATATGATAATGCGAAGAGGCCTGGAACGAGTTTAAGTTCAATTAAGAATTAAACCACTGTTACCTTCCAGTTTTTCACAAGATTGGTTCGAAAAGAACCGCACGTGTAACCTACCATGAGCTTGTTTGATGTTGGCTCAAGCAGGATTTCCATCTTCATTGTAATACTTGCGTATTACTCGGATGTTCTGGCAATATTACAGGAATACTGCGTAGGACTCATGAAAATCTCTTACTTTTCACAGTGTGTGAGAAAGCAAGGAATAAATGGAAAGTGTCCTAATGAGACTTTTGATGATCTCTTGGCTCTAGACTCGATTGTGCGTTTTGATTTAGTGAGCGATGGCTGGAGAGGAGTGCCACCTTTTCAATACCAGTCTATTCGGAGTGAATAAACCAGTAGATAATGTGTTGATCTCCGTGTGATTAAAACAAATACCTTTTGAGAGATATTTGAGTTAGCTGGGGAAGGGTTGTGCATTGCATCACTGGGTCCATGATGTCTTTCTTCAATACCGAGAATCATTAGCAAAAATGACCTCAATAGCATATGTATTGACCCGGTTTCTGCCTAAAGTTGTAAGGAGGGCTTCTTTCTTTACACCCTTTATCTTTACATTTCTTTTTCATTCTTCAACCCCTTCAATGCTTACCAATACGTCATCACTAGCACCTTGTTGTGATTGTTCCAGTGCTAGCTTAAGTACTTGGTCGGCATTCAGCTACGTTCACATTCTTTCTCCATCTTTCCTAGGACTTCTAATTCTAACTAGGGAATTGTCCTTGGGAAGATTCCATCGGCTCTGATGAATCATTGGACTAAACCTATTCCTACCACCCTTTTGTCACCACATCCGTCGTGAATTAAGCGTGTTTTGGGAAGGAATTGCCACCATGAAAAATCATTGAAAATCACCTAAAGTACTTGTGATATTGAAATCAAAAGTTTTGTACCTTAGGTGTTTTGTTCATCAAAAACGCTCCCCCTTAACACGTGCTTTCCACATATTAAGTTGGATAATCTTTAAGTCTTTTTCATTTTTTAGCCAAGTATCATTTACGTCTCCTTAATCCCATTTTCTCCCCTTATCCAAAATGTTAACCATTAATATTTGGGATATTGAATGGATTAACCGGTCTTTGGGTAAAAATGAAATTGTTGTTTGGCCATAGAACAACTGATTGCTCCCCCTTAAGTTAATAAGGGGTAGTTGTAGTGCTTTAATATGATATATTTTGAAAGATTTAGAATCTCGTGAGAAATTCTTGAAAAATTATCATACTTTAACACTACAACAAGCCATTAACGCACATTATTCACAAATATACATATTCACAAATAATACCAATATAGAGTGACCTGAAATGTACGACCCTTCAGATGGATCGTTGCAGTGTCCTGTAGTGCACTCCATATGGTCTACCACCCACAAATCTTTCCAAGCTCCTCATCAATCTACGTTCACGGAGCTTCTGATCGATCTTCTTGATGACATACTTCGCCATCTGCCGGTAACCTGGATGCCAATCCTCCGTCATTTCTGGCAAAGTCCCACCCGAGTTCAGATGCTCCAACTTGTCTCTGACTTGTATAAGAGTCCCATCACTATACTTGTGGAGCTCCCCCACCCTCATAAACTTCATCAATCCTCGACTGTTCAAGTAGAAGATGCCGGAATTCGGAACAGAAATGCCGGTATAGGGACATCTTGCTACATGTTGAGGTAACACTTGGTTCACAGGACGGGTTAAATTGAGCTTCCTCTGATAGCTTTCGACTCCCAATTGAAGATCTTCAACTCGTGTTTTGATGACAACGCTTCGTGTGAACATGCGAAGTGCTGTATTCAACGCAATCAGGTCTTCACGAGGAATATGTGTCAGTTGATCTCTGGTCATCAGAAGCAGCATATCTTCGATATCCTCAAGGCGAATGATGGAAAAATCTCCCTGCTGGATTCTGTATTCCCTGTCATCCTCCCTTTTCAAGCGAATCTCCGTCACATGATAGTAGCCATTCTTGGCTTCTGTTTTCATCCCTAAAATGCTGGAGATGCGGATATCGGATCTAACTGAGCGTCCAGAATTGACTAAGCAGCAACACCTGTACGCCCTTCTGACTCGTTCGTCCCAATGAGATGCACCTATGACAGCATACATATCATAATTACGATTTATCTTAGGGACCCAGAGTCGGTTTACCTTTTCCTCGATGAAGGGTATTGTCCCCCAGTTGGCAGCTTTCAGCAATGTCAGGGATGTTGCGTACTTTGATGACCCCTTCAGTAGATACACCAGATCATTGGTGACAAAGAAGTCAAGAGCAATCTGATTATCTTGATCCATTGGCGGTGGAGCTCTTTCTGATTCATGAAGACCTGGCCGTTGAACGGTATTCAGAGCCTTCAGGATCTCCTCGGCATAATATTCGAACTCCATTTGGGGCAACCGGGTTTTGGCGCGAAGTCTTTTATCCTTTAGTACTTTCTTCACCAATGATGGAGTAACCGAAGTCTTATACTCATGAGCAAGAAATGCACATAAGTCAATCGGACTTCGGATACGAAGGTACAAGACATCTTTGTCGGCGTCGGTGATCGGATCATACTGTGCCGCTGCCATGATCCAAGCCTGTGGTGGAGCAGTCTCGTCGATTTCCAACGTGTCCTCCCAGTTCCTTGTGCTTGGTTCAGGAACAGTGGATTGTGGGTTTTGTTGCAGAGGAGTCGAGATGTGAACATCTGCTTCAGATTCAGGCATTTCAGCAGTGTCATGGATGGGTGAGTGTTGAGCAGCTTCTGGTTCTGTAACCGATTCTGCAATCACAGGAGTAACAACACAAGAACTAACGGGGTTAGTGGTAACAGGTATTGATTTATGGATAAATGTACCAGGAATAGATGACCCTGTAGTGGCATTCACGTCATGGCGCCACTTCGATCGTCTGGATTCCGTGGATGTAGACTTCTCCTTTGGTGCTGCATCCTTCTTTGACTTGGTGCCAGACTTAACCACTTTCTTTGAGCTGGCGCCTTTATCCCCTTTCTCACTCTGTTCACCTTTGTCCGCATTGCTTCCCTTAACACTCTCCTGGTGACCATCACCACCATCATTACCATCATTATCATCATTTCCATCCTCATCATCATCATCCTCATCATCCTCATCATCATCTTCATCATCCTTATCATTATCATCATCCTCATCATTCTCATCATCCTCATCATTATTCTCATCCTCATCCTCCTCCTCGTTCTTATCTTCTTCTTCTTCTTCTTCCTCCTCTCCACCAGTACCCTCGTCTTCCTCACTCTCTTCCCGTTCTTCTTCAGGGAGAATGTGGTAGGGTACCACACTTCCAAACGTCTTGAACAACCTATCATCCTCCATGATAGCGTCATTCAGGGATTTGAAGAGAGCTCGTTGTTTCCTTGATTTATCAAACGAACCAAGTTCCTTCATTCGAGCCTTAAGGATCTTCTTCAGTTCAAAATCCGTCAAGTCATATGCGATCTTGTAGGCGGCTTCTGAAGGATTGGATGACTTGATCATCAAGTTATCAGCAGCAAGCGTCTTCAAGTCATCACGCAGTTTAGGCATTAAGGATTCAACTGAGTCTTTTACTTTCTGCTCAATAGTAGCTTCAAGAGCGTCGTTTTGCTCTTTAAGGTCATCCTTAATAGCTTTAAGTCTTGCAATTCGTGCTTTATGTCTATTAGCTTCATCCCTTTTTACCTGAGCAAGTTCCTCTGCATGAGCTTTACGTGTAGCTTCCATGTCTGCAGCGAACTTGGCAATCAACTCTTCTTGAGCTTTCCTTGATGCTTCTTCACTTTGAGCTCTTTTATTTAACTCTTGGCGAAGTTCATTCATTTCTCTCTTGTGAGCATCCACATGTTTATCCAACATCTCGCCCAACACTATTGCTGCCATTGCAGATGTTGCAGATGTTGTAGATGTTGATGGAATAGGCTCGGTTGTGACTGCGGTGCTAAGGATGGGCTTTGGTGGTGGTGGAGGAAGTGGTGTAGAAACCTGTTTGGTTGGTAAGGGTTGAGTTGGTGGAGGTTGAGTTGTTAAAGGTTGAGTAGGTGGAGGAGGTGGTGTAGAAACAGGGATTGATTGCTCCTTCGAAGTGGAATAATTTTCAGGTGACCCAAACTCATCAACATCATGAGGTTCAATATACTCATCCTCAACGTCTATTCTTACACCTGAACCACTACCACCAGTATCTTTCCTGCTCCTTTGAATGGCTGTCTTCATCATTTGTTTCTCAGTTTTCTCAATATCAGGATCAGCAATATTTTCTTCGTCACGCAGACGCATCAAGTCCTTACCCTTTCCCTTCTTACCCTCTGTCTTCTTCTTCTTGGTTTTGGGCTCAGGTAAATCTGCTTGCTTCCTTTTACCTTTGCTTTTAACCGTAGTAGATGAGTCTTCACCTGCTAGAAGGCTTGCTCGTTGTTTCTCAATTTCCGTGAGCAAGTTTGTGTAGGCATCGGATGCAATAATCTCATCGGTCAGAAGATGACTGGGAATGGGACCAGGAATAACCGTATTCGAATGAGTCTCCTGCCTTAAGTCTACCAAATCATCATCATCTATCATGTGGTGACGACTACCTGCAAGCTTGTTAATGGATGCATCGTTTTCCATAAAGTAATGTATGATCAACTTAATAAACCTAGGGTACTGGTAAGTTTTGATTTTACCCTTAGTGTTAGTGAAGAGTTGAAAAGTAAACTCCTCCCACAGCAGTGATGCATAATCAATACCCATACCTTTGAACATACCATAAAACATTTTGATGATCGGTGGACGAACAGCATCATACCCAGTTGTCTTGGGTGTCAAGCATCGGCTAAGGATCCCAAAGATAGCTTTCCATGGTTGACCAATTTTGGCAGTAGTAAACTCAGACGGGGTTCGAATGTCAAGACATCCAATAGCAGTGAACATCTCCATCATCTGGTCCTTGGTTGGGTTGGGAGAGTATGCTGCTAGACCTTTGAGAATCGGTCGAAAGCCAAAGATCTTCCTGAAGTCTGACACAGTAAGCGTCTGCTGCTTGTTGTCCAAGGAAAAAGTGATCTTGTTCGACGTCCTCTCTTTGGTAGCCCAGAACTCGTAAAGGTAGTCATAGGGCACCGAAGCACTTCTCCTTAGCGCATACTTGAAGTGAGATTTATCAAGCATGGCTGTAGCTACCTTAAAGCCATTATGGGTAGAGTGAGATACCTCCTTCAGACGGTAGTTGTTTGGAACAAACTTAAGAGTTTTGGCTTCAGCAATGGCGGCAGCTCTGTCGTCTTGTAGTTGTTGTACGGTAGGGTTAGTCATCGTCTCTGCTTAAGATAAAACACAACGGTTGATACAGACAAATATAAATATCATTATAACTTTAAACCTAAGCATTGTACATATGACATAATCCCTTAAGCATTGAAATCATTCAAACATCTTCTTATTCGGAATAATCACACCATTCGGAATAATAGGCCTATGCGGAAAAACTTCCCTATTCTGAATAAAAAGACTATTCGGAACTTTTAACCTATGCTGAATAAATTCCCTATGCGGAACATTTGGGCTATGCGGAACATTCGGGCTATGCGGAATAAATTCCTCCATTCGGAACATTTTGGTCATGCGGAAAAAGTCCTTACTCGGAATATCTATTCGGAACATTATCCTATTCGGAACATTTTCCTATTCGGAACATTTTCCTATTCGGAACATTTTCCCTATTCGGAACTTTATCCCTATTCGGAACATTTATCCCTATTCGGAACTTTTGCCCTATTCGGAACTTTATCCCTATTCGGAACATTTGCCCTATTCGGAAGTTTTCCCTATTCGGAAGTTTTCCCTATTCGAAAGTTTTCCTTATTCGGAACATTTTCCCCTATGCGGAACTTTTGCCCTATGCGGAACTTTTGCCCTATGCGGAAAAATCGTTCTATTCGGAAAAAATCGTTCTATTCGGAAAAAATGTCAACAGTTACAAGTTTTTCTAATTAGGCACTTAATCCGTTTGATTCATTTGTTCTAAAGGCAAAAATAGTGCAAGTAAACCTTTTCCGAACACAACCCAAGCAAAACCCCCAATTAATCAAACCCTAATTGAACATTGATTAGATTCGTTTGATTTTCCAATTAAACAGTTAATTAATCTTGTTTATACATGAAAGTTTAACCGATTTAATACCTTTTTGTGAAGATCTTGATCTTAGAAGGTGAATGATTCTGATATGATGAATTTACGTGTGTTAGTTTTGTGTGGAAGGTATGTCAATGGCGGCAAAAGAGATCTGGTAACAGTGATATGAAAAGAAAAGAACGGGGGGGAGTAACTTTTGACTAGTCAAAGTTTTTCCACAAGTTTGGACAAGTTGTCAACTTTGCCCCCTCACTTTTCTTTTTGCTTCATTCATTATTCTTTTGTTTACTAAGTTTTTACACTTGCCATTTTGACCCTATCTTATGTTTAACTATTCGAGTCTTAGTGATTAGCTTAACTTAACACAAGCACAAAACTCTCCACGACAAGCTTATAAGTAACAACACTACAAATGCCAAAGCAATCCAACCATTAACCATTAAGCTTTGTGAGTTTCCTTGAAAACTTTTGAAGATCTTGTTGATGTGAAAGATGATGAAACATTTTCTCCCCCTTAAATGATGACCCGTTTTCTATTTAAAGAGCTGTAGTCATTGTTTAACGAGGCACATGATGATGAAAAACATTTCCTAATTGATATCTTGAAAAAATTTTGATTCGTGGTGTTAATAAGATTTCTCTTATTTTAACAAATTAATGCACTGAGACGTACACAAATTCGTGTCAGACCAAGTTATAAAGTAAACTTGATCCCTTTGCATGATTTGGCTTGTAAATCACGCCCGAGAAAATTAATTCCCGTTCTGAGCCAACGTTTTCCAAAAAAATACGTGACTTTAATATGAAAACCGGGTTGCAATCTGAAATAACTACAAGCCATAATGGGCATGTTTTCAAAAAATGTACAACTTTTATACGGACTCTATTTATGGCACCGTGTCAATATTGATCGACATTTCTAAGGCCGTAAATATTACCGTACTAAAAGACATGCCCGTTTTAAAACGAAAAATATTTTTGGTTTTTCTTGGTTTTATATTTTTTATGGTTTTTGTTGGTTTTATATTTTTTATGGTTTTTCTTGGTTTTATATTTTTTATGGTTTTTGTTGGTTTTATATTTTTTATGGTTTTTCTTGGTTTTATATTTTTTATGGTTTTTGTTGGTTTTATATTTTTTATGGTTTTTCTTGGTTTTATATTTTTTATGATAATATACATGATCACAACCAAAGGATACTCTGAATAGTTTACCACGACTATTCAGCTGATTCTTCTGCCAACTCTTTGAGAGTCGCTGGAGTGAATGATTTCATGCCAAGCTTGTCGATCAAAAACTCGATTCGTCCTCGATCTAAGGCTTTGGTGAACATATCCGCCAGCTGGTACTCAGTAGTGACAAAATACAGCTCGATCACTCCGTTCTCCACCTGCTCTTTGATGAAATGGTAGCGAATGTCTATGTGCTTGGCCCGGGAGTGTTGAACATAGTTGCAGCAAAGGGCAATGGCGCTCTTGTTGTCACAATACATCGGAATTTTGTTAAATCCAAGACCGTAGTCAGTTAATTGTGATCTCATCCAAAGGACTTGAGCACAACAACCGGACATGGCGATGTATTCAGCCTCCGTGCTAGAAATTGCAGCGCTTTTCTGCCTTTTTGAAGACCAACTGATCAATCTATCTCCTAAGAGTTGCACAGATCCAGAAGTGCTACGCCTCGTATCTTGACATCCAGCATGATCGGCATCTGCGTATGATATTAAAGCAATCGAGGAATCTTTCGGATACCATAGACCACGATGAAGTGTTCCTTTTAGATACCGAAAGATCCTTTTCACAACATGTAAGTGCTTTTCGGTAGGCCGAGCCTGATACCGGGCACACATGCATACAGCAAATTGCAAATCAGGCCTGCTAGCAGTCAGATAGAGAAGGGTGCCAATCATTCCACGGTAAAGTTTCGGATCGACAATAATCCCATCCCTATCTTCATCTAACTTGGTTTTCTCAACCATTGGAGTGTCTACGGGGTCACAATTCTCAAAGTTATATTTCTTAAGTGATTCTAGAGCATATTTGGATTGATTTATAAAGATGCCTCTGGGATTCTGAGAAATCTGTAATCCTAAGAAAAATGATATTTTTCCCATCATCGACATCTGAAAGCGTGTGGACATTATCTTCTCAAATTGTTTAGACAATTCTATGTTAGTGGCAGCAAAAATTATATCATCAACATAAATTTGTACCAGAAGCATGTCGTTGCCGTCCTTGAGAGTGAATAGAGTGGGGTCCACTTTGCCTTTGGAGAAGCCTTCCGACATGAGATATGTTGACAGGAGATCATACCACGCGCGTGGAGCTTGTTTCAACCCATAGAGAGCCTTCTTAAGCTTGTACACATGGTTAGGAGACTCCGTACTCACGAACCCATCCGGTTGACTAACATAAACCTCTTCCCTTAGTTCACCGTTCAAAAATGCCGTCTTCACATCCATTTGATAGACGATCATGTTCATATGAGCAGCAAACGCAAGGAAGAGTCTAATCGCCTCCAATCTAGCCACAGGAGCAAAAGATTCCTCAAAGTCTATACCCAAGGCCTGTTTATATCCTCTAGCGACCAATCTTGCCTTATTCTTCAATACCGAACCCATCTCATCAAGTTTAACCTTATAAACCCATAACAAAGTAAGGATGTTAACTTTGTCAGGGCGAGGAACCAATTCCCATACTTCTAGTCTTTTGAATTCATTGAGTTCCTCCTGCATAGCTTCGATCCAAGATGATTGGGTCATAGCCTGCTGCCAATTTTTGGGTTCAACTTCAGAGAGAAATGCATCAAAGTAGCAATAAAGTGCACTCTCTTGTAATTGATGGCGAGTAGAGACTGGTCGATCTAGATCTCCAATAACATTCCTAATTGGGTGATCTTTTGTCCATTTAGTACTATGTTTTTCAATCCTTGGTGGTCTGGAGTGAACAATAGATGGAGCTTCTTCTGAGGTAGATGCGGCTGAAGGGTTTTCAGGTATCGCTACACCAAAGAAAGGAAGCTCTTGCAAGTGAGCATATTCCAGGTCGTGATCAGTAGAATCCTCTTCCACATCATTAGGCACAAGTAGGGGTGATGATTCAGGTGAAGTTTGAGAATCACTTGGTGAAGGTGCATCCGGTTCATTGTGAGTTGTAGATGCATTAGATAAAGGTTCATTAACTTGAGCAACCACTTCAGGTATTGGAGCAATTACTGCAGGTGCTAGAACTTCATCAGTCGGGGGATCGAAGAATTCATCAAACAACGGTTGAAACAGTTTATCCCACTCGGGCCTAGATGGTGGTAAAAATGATGTGGAAGTTGGATTGTTGGGAACTAATCCGGAACTTATAGCACCGGGTCCCATCTCATGAAGCGCGGGTTCAGAGCTGTGTTGCTCAGAAGCCATCGCTGTCAGCTCGTCGAAATCAGCGTCCATAGTTTCTACAATCTTGCCAAGACGACGGTTATAGATTCGGTATGCTCTTTTGGACGGTGAGTAACCAATGAAAATACCTATGTCGGCTTTTGGTTGAAGCTTACCCAAGTTCTCACTATTGATGTTTGGATAACACAGAGCACCAAACACATGGAAAAATGAAACATCGGGTTTGCGGTCATGTAGAAGCTCATAAGGTGTTTTTCCATGGCGTTTCCGAATGATTGAACGGTTTTGGGTGAAACATGCAGTAGAAATAGCCTCTGCCCACAAGAACAATGGAGCGTTCGCATAAATAAGCATGGTCCTAGCAGCTTCCATAAGTGTGCGATTTCGTCTTTCAACGACACCGTTTTGTTGTGGAGTGCGTGCAGCGGATGTTTCATGTGATATACCAACTCCTTCATAATAATCACGAAGAGTCTGGTTGACGAACTCTGTACCATTGTCTGTACGAATACGGCGGACAGTGGTATTCAAACGTACCTGAATGAACTTCAGAAAAGTGATGATAGCTTTCGGAGCTTCATCCTTTGTACGTAGAAATCTAACCCATGTAAACCTTGAGAAATCATCCACAATGACGAGAATGAATTTCTTACCGCTCACACTTTCAGTTCTCATCGGTCCACAAAGATCCATATGCAAAAGATGAAGTTTTTCTTGATTAGTGTCTTCAGCTTTGGGTTTGTAAGATTTTTTGGTGCTTTTCCCCCTTGAGCACGCGGAACATAAATGATCCTTGTGAAATTTAAGCTTGGGAAGACCACGAACTAACTCGTTTTTAGCCAGATGATTAATAGCATCAAAATTAAGATGAGATAATCTGCGATGCCATAACCATGACTTGGTCTTAGAAGCTTTAGAGAGAAGACATACTGGAGAAGCGGCCATCATGTCTTGTAAGGACAAAGTGTAAAGATTTGCACCACGAGATCCCTTCAACAAATCTTTTCCTTCCAAGTTGCGGATGAAACAAGTGTGTTGTCGAAAAGCAACCTCAAGGTTGGAATCACAAAACTGTCCTACTGAGAATAAGTTATGACCAAGACCTTCAACATAGTATACCCTAGAAATCGTCACGTTTCCAATCTGATATTCACCATACCCCATAATCTTTGCTGTATGATCATTCCCAAATTTAACCGTACCAAGAAACTTGCTGACGAAATTTCGGAGCATCGAGCGATTTCCGGTCATATGTTTTGAACAACCGGAGTCCAAATACCACAGGATGATTTGGACCACCTGAAAATATCACCACACAAAGACAATGTAGAGGTATCGGAATCTGAGTGTTCCTTGTTATTAGCAGGTACAGATTTATTAATCTTAGATTTGCTAACTCTAGGTTTCTTAGATTTCCTAGCCTTCTTCTTCTTAATTGGTGGTGTAGATTCTAATTGGCTCAAATCCTGAGGTATTTCTATACTGATAGGCACTATAGTGGGGGCAGACCTAATTAAAGGGCGCTGTTTCCTTACTTGAGTGCGAGTGTTCCTAACTAAAGGACGCTCAGACCTATCCTCAATGGATGCATTCCTAGTTAAAGGGCACATTTTACCATCGAGAGTAAAGGTCCTACCAGTGGGACGCCATTGCCAGCCAACTTGGGCACGAGTTCTACCCGTTGGCTTCCATTCAAGACCATTCTTAATAGCATTCATTTCATTAACGTGATCAATCAGACACAAATCATGACGCTGTGAAAACATACATTCATTACAATTCCAGCAATTTAAATCAGAATTCACGAATGGTTTAGGCTGCTGCACAGGCGCAGAGCTTTTAGTCTTAACATGATTCGTTTTATTTAAAACTGAACTAGCATTCCTATTGTGGACTTCTACTTTCTTCTTTGTGGCACTACTAGTGGCGGGCTTGATCTTAGCTTTCTTGAGTGGCGATCCTTTAGCCTTAGTAGTCTCTTTTAATCCTGTAGAAGGCAAATTGGGAACATTAGCAGCAGATTTTAAAGGTGTCTTACTTGATTGTGCCAATGACGGTTTCGCTCCTGGAGTCTTATTAAATGGAGTGACAGCAATGGGCCTATTGTTAAGTAGTGCTGAACCTGGTGTACCTATGTATTGTAAATAAGCCAAGCAATATTGAACTCGCTTAACATATTCATGAGCCGAATAATAGTCGCTACTTGAGGGATCTAAGGCATAAAGATCGTCTAAAATATCCCTAAGAAGATCGACATGCTTAATGGCATTCCTCATATAATCATCGTATACAGCCGGGTTTCTCTTATGAAGCGGATTCTTATAAAGCACTACTTTCTTGGTTGTTGGAGCACTAGTGGACGGTGCAGAGTCGGTAGCTAAGTTATCAACAACTTCTTGTCGGGTGAGAAGAAGTGTCTCCTTTAACTCAGCTAAAACCATATTTTTGTCTATGAGCAGGATGTTCAAGTCAGAGATTTCTTCGCACTTTTGGTTCAGTTGTTCAATATAATATTGTTGCTGTGTCGCATTAAAAGCGAATCGATCTTCTAGTGAACCATAAAGAGCGGATAGTCCCTGCCTTGTCCGATCCATCTCCCCTAGAACAGTTGATAGTCTAATTTCTAAGACTTGGTTTTTAGACTCTGCGGCCTCTAGTTCCATTCTTAATGTTTCCTTTGATGATATCTCTCTCTTTAATCTCATGATTTCTTCCTCTAATGTCTTAACAATTGCAATCATCTTGTCACTTGTCTCAACACCGTTTTCACAAACATTTGATATCAAAAGATTTTCATTTTGAGCTTGTTGTTTTAATTCTAAAGATATACAATGTTGTTCTAGTTGATTAAAGCGTTGAGAAAGTAAATTATAAGAATCTTGTAGCTTTAAAAACTCAGCGTTAGATTCGTGACAAGAATGATTATCTACCTCATTTACAGTTTCAGCAACATTTACAGAAATATCACAAACATCATCACAAATATCCTCACAAATATTCACAGCATCACAATTAATCATAGTGGATGTAAGCTCATTCGAATAATTAACATTTACAGTGGTAAGCACATCACACGAGATTACTTCAGACAAGAATCGGTCATATTCGGTTAAAATCTTTTCCTTTTCAATTAGTTTCAGTTCGTAAGCGGTGTCCATTTCATAAAACACTTTTTGAACTTCCCCAATTTCAAACTGAAGATTTTCCTTAAGAGATGCAAAACTTTCTTTTAGACTTTCGACAAACGGATTGATCTTAGTCTTAAACACCTCGTTCATGTGTTCGAAAGCCCATTCTCCGGCGTTTAAGCCATTTGAAGTCGTACATTCCAAAATGACCTTGTCAAAGGTAGTAAAGTATCGGTGAATCTCTTTCAAGTTTAACCATACAGTGCTAACCGGTGGAAGATTCTTTGGAATTTCCTTAGGATCCTCCATGTTGACAAGTGTAGGAAATGTACTAGGGCGTTCTTCCTCTAACATGTAGGTCGGTGCTGTGATGAGATCTTTATCCATATGGAATCGAACTCTAAAATCAGTTTTAGCAAGCTCCTTATTCATTTTAAAATAATCACACTCGGGATATTTTGCAGAATTGTATGACCGATCCTCATCAACTAGATCCTTACTTGTTCGATCATTGGGAAAAACAATCGGGTCTAAAGCCAATCCTAATTGAGTTGCATTATAAAGTCTAGGACTATGTCTTAAAGCTTGTTTTGCATACCGTGGATTAGGGGGAAGGCCTTTTAGACGTGATAAGTTAAATTCTCTAAATGAAGCATCAAATAAGTGAACTAGTTGTGAAGCAGCATATTGTCTTAACAGCAAGTAGTCTAGACTTCTAATCTTATTAGTGGCATTAATCTCCATTTCAGTCTTCTTAGATTCGAGTAATTCAAAATCAGTTTGAAGTTTTTGAAAATTAGTGACCACTAACTCCTTTTCTTTAAGTTCACTAGACAGATTTGCTCTTAAGTTTTCGATTTCTTGCAAGTGACTCATTTGTTTGTTTCTAAAATGATCATATTCGAGATTTGTGAGAACACTAGACGAAGGCACTAATTCCAAAGTTTGTACTTTCTCATTGCTTAAGGCAAGCTCATCAGACAAATTCTTATTCTTAGCTAAGGTTTCTAAGAGTGCAGCATTCATTTGGCTAAGTAATGTAGCAGGAACCATGACCAAATCTTGCTGAGCAGAAGTAGGCATATGCGAACTGGTTCCCGGTTGTGATTCACTCAAAGTCTGGGGACTCACATTGATATTGCTATCATTGTTTGTCTCCTCGTTTGAAAGACTCACCACCGAAGATTCATTCGAATTAGCACTCTCTTGCCCAACTTGATGTGGTTGAATACTAGCATCAGTGGCATTATCGGTGTTGTTAATAAGTACCTCAGATTTCTTATCTGGCCCTAAGCTGGAGAATGTTGCCATGAAAGCAGCCTTTGCAGTTTGAAAGTCGTCACAGTCGGAATCATACGCATCAAGATCATCAGCTTGGTAAGCGGCATTCTGCGTAGTGACGACGTCTTGTTCAGCAATCCCTGGGTCAGCAAGAAATGCAAGCTCCTCTTCATCCAGTTCCCTTCCTTGCGCCTGAGCATTTACCAGATAGATCTTTTCTGCAAACCACTGTCCATCCCTTTTCCTCTTGGGTTTCTTACAATCCCTGGACATATGACCCTCTTCTTTGCAGTTGTAGCGGGTAATCATTCTCAATTTGCCTGTATTAGCCCGTGGAGGATTGTTAACCATTGGAGCAGGAGCAGGAGTGATTGTGCGAGCATTGGTTGAAGTGGAAGATCTCCCCTGATATGGTTGAATTGGCTGAACCATGACCCTGCCATTCTCAATTGTAGCTTGTTGGCGAGAATTGGATGAATTCCTCAACTGATTGTTGGTAGGAGCTGGTCCTCTGAATCCTCGTTTGCTTAAAGTTCTTGTGAGATATGCAGACATAGTAGTTAGCACTTCAACTGGGTCAGCTCCTTGTTGGAAAACAGGAACAGGGACTTCTTCATCATCACAATACAATGCTTGATCTGGATGAGCTGCATAATCAGTAGAAGGAATACTCATTTGATCAGGGTAGCTTGTTTGAAATGCTGCATTCTCTTGATAAGACGAATATGAAGGCTGAGCATAAGGTGCAACATTTGCTGGATGAAGTTGTGAACCATACTGTGATGTGGGTGCACTGAACCGATATTGTTGCTGATGTGAGGTGGGGGGTTGTGGTAAGATCGAGTATTGGGGAAAAGTTGGTGTCATGTAAGGTGATGCATGATAGGCTTGATGTCCCAAGATATAGGGTGTGTTGTTGTGTGACAAACTTGGTTGATTCGCCACCAAAGCTAAGGAATCTGGATACATACCTCGAGGAGAACGGTGCATAATCACATGCTTCTCATGCTGCTGAAGGAAGGCATATATTTGATCCAAATTGCACTTGTGCAGATCCCTGGTTAACTTGACATCGGTAATATACTCACCCCATTCAGCTTGAGGTAGAGTATTCAAGAATTTGGTGTTAACCTGGAATGGAGCAATCTCAAGATTGTATACATTCAGATCATTCATGAGTGTGGTGAATCTAAAGTAATAATCGTGAAGTGTTTCCCCTGGGTTGTAGGTGAATCTATCAAACAGGTCATACAACTGACATTCCCTTTCCTGTTTTGTGAGAGATGTACCTTGTAGCAACACCTTAAGACGTTCCCATAAGTCTTTTGCTACCGTATACTTGCTTACCATCCTATAAATATCATGGGGAAGAGCTTTAAGAATTGTTTGAAGAGCTTTTTCATCTGCATCTGCAACAAGTTGTTGAGCTGGAGTGAGTTCTTCAAATTCTCGTGGTCTTGTCACGTTGTCAACCGTAATGGTGCCATAGTCGAGTGGACCATTCAAAATCGATTTGACCATAAGCCTTCCGTATGTTGGTTTCCCCTTTAGATATTGCATCATTCGACCTTGCCATGCCTCAAACACCTCTTTAATAAGCATCGGTGGACGACTATCAGTCCCCGTTATGATCGAGATATCCGTAAGAGATGTCATCTGAGGCATTAATGAACTTGGATTCATTGTGATCACTTAACAGACTCAAAGATTATCGTTTGATCGAGCAGTGAAGAAAGGTTGAGAATTTGTGTTGTGTTGGTTGAACTCAAGATTAAATCCACTAAAGATCGTCGAAAAAACTCAAATACCCCTTGAACTTGCTTATACGGAATAACCCAAACTCAGAATAGACCCTTATTCGGAATAATGCCTATTCGGAATAATCCTATGCTGAAAAATACCCTATTCGGAATAAACCCTATGCAGAATAACCCTTATGCGGAAAAACCCCTATTCGGAATGTTTTCTTCAATTCGGAATATTTTGGCAATTTGGCTTATTCGGAAAAACTGGTCTATTCGGAATATTTCCTAATTTTGGCTATTCGGAAAAATGGTGTCTATTCGGAAAAGTTGGCTATTCGGAAAATTGGTGTCTATGCGGAAAGATTGGCTATTCGGAAAAATCTTCTATTCGGAAAGATCTTCTATTCGGAAAAAACTTCTCTATTCGGAAAAACCTTCTCTATCCGGAAAATTTCTTCTATTCGGAAAAAATTCTCTATTCGGAAAATTTCTTCTATTCGGAAAAAATTCTCTAGTCGGAACAATTTCTTCTATTCGGAAACTCCTCCTATTCGGAATCCTATTCGGAATAAACTGTCTATGCTGAAAATCCTCCTATTCGGAATCCTATTCGGAAAAAACTGGAAGAAATTGTTTCCGAGACTTAAAAAGAAGCTTTTTACCCCGATTTTTGATCCAAAACCACAAAAAGTTTTATGATTTTTACCAAAATAAGCTAAACCCAATCCTTATCAATCAATCCCAATAACAAAAACACCAAAAATAACAAGATTCAAGATTGATTTTTCCTAAAGATCACTAATAGATTCAAAAACTAAAAAAATAACACAATCCTTACCTTAAATCACCCCATAGCTCTTGATACCAAATGTAGAAATTGATAACCTATGAATCTATGAAGTGGGTTGATGTTTTTCTAGTGAGAGAAACTATAGAGAGAGAAAGTGAGAGAAATATATGGAAGATTTTATTAATATGAAAAGTGAATGAGACAACAACCAACCCCTTTCCTTAGTGGAAAGGGGTATTTATAGTCCAAGCCAAACATTGGGCTTGGGCCGGTCCATGACAAGCCCATGGACCGGTTCTTACTTAAGTTAATAAGCAAATAATAACTAATTACTAACTACGAGCTATTACAACATAAATCATATTGTGGAGCGACCGACACTTCTAATATACGTTAAAACGTATTTCTAACAAGTTGGTTCTTGACCAAATATTTAATGTGACTACTATTCGGCCTTGCATGGCTCATTCTAAATTACACATAGGTGATCAGGCCATGCGTAATTTAGGACTAGCAATGCGATGCTCAGCTTCGTCAAACCAGTATTACATGTCATATGATTTAAAATATGTATATAGTGCCATTTGTAAAACAACATTTAAAATGATTTATGAAACCTTTCACAAGTAGGTAAATCAGCTAGATATTTTGAATCAACAATCTTAATGTCAAAAGAATTCTTTATAAGACCAAGGTAGAATAATTTGTGAAAATACATCGTAAAATGAATGTCAATTAATTTTTATAAGGTAACATTCAAGTATTCTATAAAGTCCAAGTAAAACATTTTGTAAAATGATTTGTAAACAATATCGTTTTAAATTCATATGGTGGCACGATGATAGCTTACAAAATAGCGAGTGAGTTACATGAGGGTAATAAAGAGTAGTTCATCAGACAATCGATGAAATGGTTATAAGGTGACAAGGTTTCAAAAGGTTTAGCCGGAATCGCCATGAGACACGTGTCAAAATGATAACGAAAGATATGAAAACAAGAACTTCAAATCTCGACCCAAATCAGTGTTACGATAGAAGTAGAAGAAGATAAAATAAATTGACAAATAAGTCATTTATGAAAGAGAAGATAAAGGAATCCATATGCGTTTACATCGTAATTTATTTGACATAAATATGCTTTTAAGAAAGTAGAGCATCAGTTCCCAAATAGTACAATTACTCCGAAAAGTTTCTATTTTAAGTAAGTTTAGGAATTTAACACGAAAATAGTGACACATAAAAATGTACACATCTTTTTCGAAACATGTAGTTCGTCATCGGTTTATCAAATCACTTGGTTCCAAAAGTTCAAAATATATGTATGTATGGTCGGACTCAAAGTTACTATTTTTAAACATTTTCAAATGCAATCAATGTTTTTAGTGGTAAAATTATCATTAGTTAAAGTTTTACGAGTTCAAACAAACTCAAAAACGCCTAAAAAACACATTTTAAAATTTCTATCAGCCTTGACTTTTTAGTCAACTTTGACTTTTGGGGTCTGACCGGAACAATTGACTTGCTAATGACATTTTTAAGACTCGAAGTCTAATGCTACTTGGTGTAAAACGATGTTTTGAACAATTTTGTAGTTTTACTCGAGACTTGAAACGGATAAAAAATGGACGTAAATGCCCTCGCACCAAACCTGTCAACAAAACGATATTTTAGAATTAAGCAGAATTAAGTTCTTAAATTTTACATTTTCAAATGAGCGTAACTTGCTCATTTTTAAGATTTTTGTGTCAAATTTTATGTCCTAAACGAACGTCTCAACAAGAAGAAATATATTTTATGTCTAAGAGTTTATAAAAATATTTTCTCGACATCGTTAAATTATCTGTAAATCTTCGGCACAAAGTATATTTTTCGACACACCTTGATATTAAATCCAATTTCATAATAACCCAGAATTAATGTACACATAAGACTTGTGGATTCCATAAAGACGAAAGAGAATAAATTGTACAATTAAACATATAAAGGAAAACATAGTATAAAAATGATTCAAGAATACCAACGATAACCTAAGAAATAAAAAATGGCGCATGACATCCCTGTCTTCGATTTCAAGATGCAATGCAGGAAGGTCTCTTGGCGACGTGATTTTCCAAAATCACAAGACATACCGAGAAAGAAATGGAACATTAACGAGTTGCACTTCCGAGGCAAGGAGGGTTAATGAAAAGGAAGGATACAAGTTTATAGAAGTAGAATCGTATTCCAAACAATCACCACATAATAGAGGATGAATTACAAGATGCCGATGGTGTTTTCAAGGTACAAACGAACGTTGTAATTCGAACTCGAAATGTAGATAGGTCAATGAAGTAATATTTAATCGGTATTCGAGTGTCGCGTAAAACGATAACGTAAGGGTCAATCAAGATTACTAAAACTCACGATATTATTCAACACGGGTTCAAGGAATGCTTCGAGATGTGTGACTCACATGATGTCCTTTAGTCTTTTTTGGAGACTCATTGGGCTACACAATGGTCTATAGACTATTTTTCAAGACATCGAGTCACAAATGGTCGGAAAGTAATCTATATATCAAAATAGATATTTTAAAGAGGTTTAACAATGAAAGTAACACGCACGGTAGTAAAATGAAAATACAAATTTTCATTGAAAACAACAACACTTATTTAATCCCGAATAATGGTATCACGAGAATACGACAAAATGTAACAGTGAGTCGAGAAAAACAAGCGGTCCAAAACGAACGAGTATGTGAGGTCAGTCGCATCACACATAAATGAAATAGCAGTAGTACTCAGAAAAGTGAGTATGAAAAGTCGGCAGCATACACGCTCCGAATACAAGTATGAAACGTCATAACAATATGAAATCATTGCAACAAGATCAATTCACAAGAACAAGAATTCGAGAAATATAGTAAGGGCATATTTAATCAAGTAATATCCAATGATAATTCGTTGAGCACAAAGGCTTTGAAAAGAGATAGTAATTATCGTCAATAGGATAATGTAATATTTCAAAATGTAATCAAGAGATGAAATACTACAACAATAATTAAAAGTAAATAATAAGGATTAGAGAGTTACCCATGCAGATATCGAACAACAATGGCAGATTCTATGTTTGACACCTAGAAACATGAAATATTTGACTTTCGGTTATAGACTAAGTTTTGAAAAACGACTCAGTTCCCTATAACCATCGCTCTGATACCAATCTGTGAGACCCCTAAAATCAGGCAAGGAAACACATAGGCAGCATGGGGGTTTAATATGTGAGAAAACTTATCCTTTCACCACATAAAACAAGTAAAAACGAGACCTAAACGTGTATTTGATGTCGTAAAAGTCGTAATTATGCGTGGTTTGTGTTTTTATTGTGTTTTAGGACAAAAATATGAAAAAGGAAAAAAACACGGGCTTTCACGGGCTTTTATCGAAGAAAAAGACAAAAGAGGAAGTCAAAAGATCAAAAGTGCAAGAAGAACGGAAGTCAAAGGTCTATTCTGAAGATTTATCGAGGAAAAAGTCTAAAGACGGAAGTTTGACGAAGTCGAAGAACCAAGTCTACTAAAAGAAGAAAATTAGAAGACGAGTTTATTTTATCATTCGACTAATCCCGAGAAAGATGAGCTATTTAAAAAGACGAGAAGACAAAAGAAAGAAAGAAGGAAGCATCACACCAACCATTCCTTTCCCTATAAATAGAAGACCCCAACTTTCATTTGGGAGAGTTAGCCATTTAGGAGTAGATAGATTAGACTTAGGAGTAGGAGTAGTGTAATTTACTTTCTCTCTCTAGAATTACTTTCATGTTCTTAAGCTTTCATCTTTAATCTTGTCTTGAATCTTTAATCTTCATCTTATTCCAAGCTTTTTACAATCATTCTCATTCTATCTTTCTTGTTTTTAAATCTTATGTTTTGATTTGGTTAATCATATAGTTGTTTAATCTTGATGTTTATTTGATTAAAGATCTTATCTTGTTGTTCTTATCATTTTCATGCGATTGATGGTCTTACCTTATTGTGCTTTTTGCTTATTTCGTGTTTAGCTTATTTCATTTAAGTGTTTTTAAAAGTTTAATCTTTTAAAGGTTGATTTTATAAATTTTGCTTATTTGGAGTTTTGAAAGTTTTTCATTCATGGCTTATTTAGTTCTTCTTAATATTGATTTGGTTAAGTTTTTGGTAAGTGCTTATTTGAAAAGTGCTTATTTGGTTTTTGCTATTTTCCTTTTACTTTCTATCGTATAGTTATAAGGGTTTTTAAGGTTCCGATCGGGTATTGTGATCGCATAAGCCTTAGGCTTTCTACTTGCGATCAAATACTGCGATCACAAACTTCAATCCAGACAGCGATCACAGACTGCGATCACAGACTGCGATCCAACTACGATCTCGAGTTGCGATCGTTGGTTGCGATCCAGGTGCGATCGTGGGTTGCGATCCAGGGTGCGATCGTTGGTGCGATCCAGGGTGCGATCCAGGGTGCGATCCCTTGTTGCGATCCTTATTGCGATCCAGGTTGCGATCTAGGTTGCGATCTGGATCGTAATTCTTAGTTTTTTTTAATTAGTTGTTTTTCAAAGTTAATTTCTTTCCCGCCATTTTTACTTAGCTTTATTTTTAACTTGTTTTGTCTTAGTTTATATTCAAACTGTTTTAATTTCAAGCTTACTTTTCTTTAAAGTTTTAATTTTTCAAATTTACATTTAATTAAGTTTTAATCTTTCGTCATTTATTTTTAAAAGCCTTTATTTTAGTTTAATCTTTTCAAGCTTTCATTTTTATTTAGTTACTAAACGAGATTTTCTTTTGTTCACCAAGAACGACTGAGTCGCACTTTTAACCGTGGTCAATTCGAATCGAGTCGAGACGATAACTTTTTATACCAAAAATATACGTATCAGGGTTCCACGTCATGGTATATGAAACAATGAATTATAAATGACTCAAAAATGACGAAATAAAACATTTACATTACATCATAAACATCAGAGTTTTTAAACAAAGGTCCCAGAGTTTTATAAGCGGAAAAATCTATTATTTAAACATGGTTTTGTAATATATGGTTACCAATAATATAGGATAAACTTCTGACAGCTTTTACCAAAACCAAAGTTTAAAATATAACACAGAAATCTCCAAGCTGCGAAAATAACCTACGGGCTCCATCCAAGCAAAACTAAGTATTATTACCTGAGATTAAACATGTAAAACATCAACACAAAGTTGAGTGAATTTCATAGGTTTAGCAGTAAAGGTGTCGAACACAAGCATTCATTTGTAAAACAAGAAATAGGGATATTTGTTACGTACGATAACCATAGTCCGAAACCATTATTATTGCTATTTAGTTCATGTACCGAAGCTTAACTCAATGTAAGTTCCTCTAGTGAGTATTCAGCCTAAATACTCAAGTATAAACAAATGCAATGCGTCAGTAGTTAAACAACCGCAACATGGGACGGGGGTTGTCAGTCCCGGTGGATCCACATACTACATTCGCGCTTAGCAACACAAGTAAATTAACGGTTCATGATCAGGAGAGGAAACTTAAGGGCTATAGACTAAAAGCAATAATAATAATGAAAAAATGTTGTAAATCATCAAGTTCTTGAAAGCATACAAGTTCTGGATAGCATACAAGTTCTGGATAGCATACAAGTTCAGGATAGCATATAGTTTTAAATGAATGTGTTCCACCATGTAAAATCTCACCCCGCGTTTAGAAACAATGTATAATTATTAAAAATGGGCTATGAACTCACCTGATATAGCTATTACACGTATATCGAAACATCCAATAGTCGACACACGACTCCACAAAATAACAATCACTCGTTGATCGAGAACGAGATGCCCAACGGTCGACATATGACCGGACGAGACCTATAATGACGAGACGCGTCTTAGGCTCGAGATGCATAAGTCATACATATATGTAAATAGTTTACTTTAGTAAGTTTGGACATTGTATAAGTTTGTAAACTTTTCATAAGACATTTGATAATAATTTATCATATATTATCTTATATTAACCATTAAGCCCACTAAAGCCCATTAGTGGCCCATTACATGATCATGTGAGCTAAGCCCATTCCAAAGTCAATATTAAACTTCAAACCTATTATTAATATCAGGCACTATAAAGACCCAATAGTCATTACAAGTGTATGGTGGGCTTCTATGGCCCAAGTCCACTTTTTGAGCTTTTTAGGTTCCAAAACACCCCAAAATGATATCGATTTAACATTTCACGATAGTCAGGTCTCGGGTATTCTAATTATCAGTATATAAATGGGTCTCGACTTCCCGATAAGTAGGTCCTGCCACCTCGGGTTTTAGAAAAAAATTGTCTCGTTATTTATATTATTGTTACAGTTCAATTACGCATTTTTATAAAAGATGCCTCAGTATTTAAGTCATTACTCCTAAACCGTAATGAGTCCCGACTTGGTTTTTATACTCCCGTTACCGTAAATAAGTCTACTACACAGATTAAGAACTTCCATTACTTTTTTTTAATTAAAAAGGGTCAAAATGATCAAATATCAACCCGGGTCAAGGCTGTTTTTGGACATCCAGGTTAGGTTTCACGGATTTGGCCGCCATTTCCAAACCGTAATGAATTGAAAAACTATCCAACTGATTCAAGTTGCTTATGATTTTATCTACAACCCATAGTTTTATAGTTTTACCTTTTTCACTGGTTCTGAGTTCCTATAGGACTTTTCAGTCAGTTTACACAGCATGTTTAGATTTTATACTTTTTATCGTTTCGGGCATATCTAATTCATCGGGTATCGTCACAAGACCAGCCACCCGGCGAAATCACCACAAAACATAGGCCTATAGAACTCTTACTTTAAATCAACCTCAACACCTACTGATTTTCTCTCGTAACACATTTTAGCTACTGTTCTAATTTTCAACCATCACTACTCAATTCTAGAGATTATCTTGACTTGTTTTCTTGATTCAAATACAAACATACAATGTACAAGACCCCTAAATAAACTATTGCAAATCTGCAAATCTCATTTACAGATGTGAAATAATAAATATACATATTACTTATTACACAAATTATATGAAGTAAATAGTTTAAAAAATAGTCAAGAGATCTTACAAAAATGTAGAAAATAATGACAACAGTGATGCATCTTTGATTCTAATTATCACCAAACTAACCAAATATATGTTATCGAACATTATAACCATGTAAATACTCCTTTAAAGACTAGCCCTTATAACTCAAAAATCTTGAAAATGAGGCTTCTTTGTGATGAACCAAATTAAAATAGCAACTTGTAATCCTTAAACGTTTTTTTCTTACAATCTTGAAGCTAGTTACTTTTTTTATGAACAAATGCTTGGTGCTTATGGGTTTCGGAAATGAGAAAAAAAAGAGACGTGATATGTTTCTTTAAGTATAGAAGATCTAGAATTTGAGAGCACATGTAAATTTAATAAAACAAGTAAAAGTGTTCATTTCCCTTCTTATTGTCGACGCAACAGAGAGAAAAAAACATGAGATGTCATTGTCTCACAGCCATTAGATGACATGCTGTTTTAATCTGAACCGTATAAATTCATTTTTGTTCTTATCCAAAATTGTTACACATGGGATAAACATAGAAAATCTCATCCTAACTTTAACAAACTCCCACTTTTTGTTCACCCATTTTTTGTTTTAAACTGGCACAACATTGTACCTTGTGCATCTATATAAAGCTGGAATCAATAGACGGTACATATTCACTCTCATTCCTATTAATTTCATACTTTATTTCATAGTCAATATAACAGTCTAAACAAAACCATGGTAAAACAATTTCATTAAAGAAACTCAAACGAAGAAAAACTCAAGAACTGGAAATGGGAAGATGTTATTGTTATCCATGATGTCGATTCAAACAGAGAGAAGAATGTTGAAGTGATAGGTTAACGTGTTATTTTACCCAGCAGTTTGCAAATCAACCCGTCATTGGCAACAAATATGCATTGATTAAGCATCGTCTTTGAGTATTATGTTTTGAATACGTTTCTTTTATCCTTTTTCCATTGTTATCTTCTTATTGGGATTTAACCGATAAGATTCTTATATGGTGTTTTCCCATATGTACTTCTCTAATTTCTTATTGGTAGATGTGGAGAATGAGATATATTTTGTGATATCCATGTGGAGAATGAGATAGAGTTTAAGTATGTACACAGGCTAACTCATTCATGCATGTGTATTAGCAAGAAAGAAAGAGAAGAAAATCATTATATATTGTACTACATGACATGAAATCAATGTTGTGATTGACACTAAAGATTAGTGAATATAGGACTGATTGTTTGATAGTTAATAAAGAGGTTTACTTTACTGTTGTTTGTAGATAATAAAAATGTATCTTTGGGTGTGATAGGCTGCCATAATATTATGGGTTGGGTAAACAACCATAAACAGTTTCAGACTCAAAAACAGTTATGTTATATGATTTAGCACACCTATATGTTGTCACATTTACTTGATGTTCGGTATACGCATATGATACATATGTATTATTGGTTGAAATATATTACAACCAACACTTCAATTACTGGACACCGAGATCGTACCCGACTGAATTGGTGGAACATGGTCACACTTAGTACACTGGTTCAGTTAGCACCTGTGGTGTGTATCATGTTGGAATAAGAGGTCGTTTCGATGATCAGAAACATATAGATAATGATTGCAAAACTTATACTTTAATTTCCTGCAAACACAGCCTAGAACTTATTGCCTAACACCATTATCTGACATTTTTATACTATGGGTCAGATTGGAGTTTGGTAATGCCGAAACACCATTTAGTCCCACATTCAGTTAGGATTACATAAATGTAAAACCTATAGATGAGCTTACATACTCCATCTGATATGTTATTGTATCAGGTTAGGATTACATAAAAGGTGTTTGGCTGCATCAGGTAAGATGCTTATGTGAGTGAAATAGTGCTTACAATAGTGTAAATGTGACTGGTGTTACTGAAAAAGATCTTATAGCAAACAATCAATATTAAAATAATTAATTACACATAAATTTTACCTTCAAGAATGTTTTCTATATTTAAGTCGAGTAGTAAAAGATAAGGTAAAACAATGTTTTCTATATTTAAGGAATGGCAAGTGGTACACTTTTCTCTCCACATTCATTGAAACTAACTACTAGAGCCTAAAAGATAAGTTCTCTTTAATAGCAGTGAAAGAAAGCGTGTCATATTCAATCGATTTTTTTGTGATATCCATGTGAAGAATGAGATACAGCTTTAAGTATCTACATAAGCCATGAGTCATTTTAGGTGAAAATCATATATAATGCTTCATTTGTCTTTTATATGATCTATTCTAAGTATATACACATATTATACTAATATAAGCATACACATATGAACATTGTCATTGCTAATGTTTTTGTTTGTTGCTGATGTGTTTTGCACACGTTAGATTAATGTACCAATAGGGTAGTTTAGGAGAAAAAACACAATGAAAATTGTTGCTAATATGCATAAAATGTTTAAAAATGGCGTTTGACAATAACCAACTTCAGCATTAGTTTCCTCAGCTGATATAAACATCTTATACCAGCTATAAAATAGATAACATAAACTAAAAAGCACGGATAGCAATGACAAGATTATTGTGTTTGTAATTTTCTTTAGCATGTGATCAGCAAATATGAATAAAATATCAATAATAAACAAAAAATATCAATAGTTAGTTCAGTTAAATAGTGTAATACCCGTTCATCTTTTATAGGCATCATTTATCATGGATCGTAGTAAACAACATAAAGTAAAACACATAATATTAAGGATGTTTACACACATTTTCCTAGCTATTTTGTCTATGTTTTTTACTACTCGTATTGAATAGTTCGGTCAAATATCAATATTAAGGATGGTAACGCTACGTATTACTGAGAGTAGTAAAAGATAAGGTAAAAAACTTAATTTTATATATATATATAAGGAATGGTATCTGTCATTTTTTTATATTTCTATTAATAGATAATATATGTTGTTTATAGATTTACTATTAGGTTATCGTAAATAAAAAAATTCTCTTTTTACTGGTGACCCGTGCAACGCACGGGTATTACACTAGTTAACATTAGCTAGAGCAACATATGTAGGACACGTAATTATTAGAGAAACATATGTATGACACGTAATTTGTTTATTTCGTCTATAAGATTGAGTATTTGGGTATATTCGTTTGATAAATTGCTTCATAATTTAGAAAGCGGGTATTTTCAAAGCTCGATATTTTAAAAGTTACACGATTTAAAAGGTACGCGTGAAACACGAAAAATAAATGCTCAATATAAATAAAAACGTCGACAGTCGGAGAACTTTAATATTTTCATAAATAAATGAGGGCTTATAATTTAATAAACGTTAACGCGTTATATAAACGAACGACACCCTAAATGTTTAACGTATATTACGAAAAATGCTCGTAAAATGAAATATTAAAACGACGACAATAGAAATAATTTATATGTCCTAATGAGAACATTTACGGTCAATGACGGATAAAGACTTGCCAATAAATAATAATTGATACGTATATAATACGTTAAAGCCTTAAACTTGTCGGTTAGTCAAGAATTCAATATGATCTGTAAAAACGAACATGGTAACTAAAAGTCGTGTAATAAATATTGTCCGGATATTAGAAAATTAGAGCTCGGTCTAAATACTGATTTTATTTTTCGGGTTATTACAGTAAATAAATAGGGAAAAATAAAAATGAATTTTTTTATAATTCCGAATAAAATATTATCAATGATCAGAAAAATAATAAAAATATAATTTAATTAAAATTCTCGAGATCTCAGGATTTACTTATGAAAAAGTAAAGAGTAACAATTAAAACATTGTAAAATCGAGAAGTACGAATAAAATAATAATTTAATTATTGGGAAAAATATGAGTTCTTATATCTCGTGTGGTTTTGTGATTTTCGGCTATGTTTAGATTTGTTGTTTAGTTAAAACGATGTCTGAATCTCTTTAAATTTGAATATTCCTGTATTTCTATTTGAATGAGATTATGAATGGAATTCTATTTAAATCATCAGCTTATTGGATGTTTGGTTTAAGTTCTTGGGTTACATGATCTGTTTAGCTGCTTATCTGGAAACAAAACAGCTTGGGCCAACTTTTTTCTTTTGCAAAAAATGTATTTGGACCGGTTCTTTAGCCGGTCTTAATAGAAGTTGTAGGTGAGCATACCATGTCTTTTAGACCGGTGCTTGAACCGGTCTAAATGTCTTATGTTCTTTTAGACCAGTGCTTGAACTGGTCTAAATGACTTATGTTCTTTTGGACCCCCCTAATACAGACCTGCGGAGCCACCGGTCTAAAAGTGGTTTTTGACCGGTCTAAAAGCCATGTTCTGTAGTAGTGAATGGTCAGCCATGATAGTGTCTAGATGGGTCAGGGCTTACATACGAGGTTGTTCAAATTGCTGTTTTCACCTCCGCAATTCCTCTTAGGGCATGTTTGGTAGAGAGAGTTATAAGGATTAGAAATAAAGCAGAGAATGGAAATGCAGAGAATAGAATTGAGTAGAAAATTTAGTCTAACTGTACAGTTTGGTAATAACAGAGATTTAAGCCTGAGAAATGCGTAAATTTGTATTTTTTAAATCTTTTTAACAATATCTTGACTAAGGGTGTCGAAGAAGCCGACACGAACCGAACCCGATTAAGCTTATTCAATCGGGTTACTCAGATAAAAAAATTATTCAAATTAAAAAAGTTTATCTTAGTCATCAACATATTAAATAAAGATGCGGGTTAAAAATATTTGTCTAACCCGAATTCAAATCGACTCGGTTAACCCCAAATAAAAGTTAATTTTAGTTTTTAGTATTAAAAAAAATTGTTTCTAACATTACTACATTAGCACTTCGTATAAACTAGTCCTCCATTTTATTACCTATACCAATTATTGCATCACTAAAGTTAACACTATGGAGAATTTGAAAGGAAAACTAATGCTCCGTCTTTTTTTTTCTCAGCATACCAAACAAAGGAAATTTTAACCTTTCTATTTCTTTATCACCTTTTCTCTTTACCAAACATAGCCTTAGTTCAGTATCTACATATAGGACAAGCCTATCACTATACCAATAAGTAAGAGCAAAAGGTGTCACAATTAACCTTTCTCTCTTCACTTGTGCCACCTCAGCGTCACATCATGTTAACTAACCAAAACAAAAAACCAACTAAACACCCACTCGCTCACAACTAGTCTCTCTCCCCTTCACTTAGGTCCCACCACTCACCATTTTATTTCTTTTTTCATTTTTCACACAAACGAAAAATTTATTTCATAAAAATAAAAATTACAAATATTTAAAATAAAAATAAAAATACTTAAAAAATACAAATACGAAAAAAAGCACAATACGAAAAAAAATACGATGTAAAATACGGTCGATTATTCATGGTTGCTCTTGTGCCCAGAGATGCTCAATGAGGTTCCGTTGAAGGCTTGAATGTACTTCTCTATCTCGGAGTTCTCTTTGTTTTCTGCGACGGATTGCACATCGCTCCTCCATTAAACGTTGTTCGGCGACTTCACGTTCACGCCAAATGTATCTACGCTGCTGCTGAACTTCATCTTCTTCATCTTCGTTAATCTGCATTACCATTTCGTATTCTTCCAATTCTTCGAGATCGGACGGATTGGAATAATCAGACGAGCTACTCATTTTTTTGAAAATTTGATTGAAATTTTTTGTGAAAAGATTTAATTGAAAGTGTTTGTTGTGTGTGTGTGTGTTTTAAGATAAAAATAAGTGGTATTTATAAAAAAAAAAGTTATAAAAAACTTAATTTTTTTTTATTACCGTTACCAAACGGGTGGAAACATGTGGGGCCCGATTTTCTTCCTTTTTCCTCTCGTTGAAGACTGACGAAAGGGGAGCGGCGAGGGGAGCCGGTGTCACGGCGAGCACCGGCGAAAGCGCCACGTCGGACCGACGAGCACCTTCCGCCGTGACACCTTTTCCTCTAATGTCATCAAGACAAACTGCCATCTCCATTCTTCTCAAACATTGTCATAATTGTGTTCCATGTTTCAGCAAATTTTGATCGCATCAAATGTCTTTGCGGATGCTTTAAGCTGTAAAGCAATAAGTTTTAATAACTCCTCCTTAAGTCGTAATTAAAGTTAATTTAATTCGACCTAAGGATTGAAGTCAAATATGTTACCACTAATCAGCAAAATCGAACCAATCACTACCACTATCTAGCCCGTTTCTTATGCCTTTGTTCTATTTCTCGGATTTATTTCATTTTCTTATACCAAACAGATGTGTAAAACTTTTGAACAGATGTATCAAAACTTTGAGGTGTGCATACATTAGAGATGATTATGTGGCGTGGATTGTTATTTCTAACTCCTAAACGCAAATCCAAACAACCATGATAAGAGTCATTATTCATGATACGAGTCATTATTCATGATAAATTGATAAGAGCTTGATGCTAATGTATGTAATTATTCATATATCATATACGTTTTAAGCTGTCTAAATATGCAGAACTGTTTGTGAATATATTTGTATTGATATCACAGAATACCCCAAGGATGTTGACTAAAATGTCAAGCCATTTCCCAAGAAGACTATTGATTTTAAGCGTAGAGGTTTTAGTGAACGAGCAAGTCTTCTGAAGGTGGTGTGTTTTAATAGCTATAATGTTTTATGTTTTTTAGATAGAGTTTAGTTACAAAGTGTTATTTGTCATATTGTAATCAGGTGAAAGAAACCTGATGTACTCTTCGGGTTGTCTGAAGGAGGTAGCCTGTTTGTTTCCAAAGGAGGTATAATTATACATTTAACAAGTAGTAAATTGTATGTGTTGCAAACTACAGTCATAACCTCTTTTTGTAGATATACATGCTCATAAAATTGATATATTCATCAACTTAAGCTCATAAGCTGAAAAACTTGAAAAGCCTTTTAGTTGCTGAATCCTTTCAGCCTCTTAATATTGAGAAAATGCAATGGTTGTATTTCAGTTTATGAAGAAGCAGTTGTTGGCTGATAGTGAATGATCCTGGACACACAAGGTATGGATTTTCTTAATGAAACTGTTTTTATATGGGTTGTTTGGAATTGCTTATTTGAAGTGCATTATAACTTTATTGGTTCTGCATATATAGCAAGGAAGAGAGGGTAAGATCATATACTACACTAATGCAAATTTGTATGTTATATATAACTAATATAAGTAGTAGATTTTTGTCCTTTTTAGTTTTTAGGCTATAGATAAACATCATTTAGTTCCATATTTTTTTTACTGCAAGCAAGTCATATAATTGCAAGTCATATAATTTAGTTTGAATATATCACTTTCAAGTTATCACATGACTTGAATTGGTCACAAAGCTAATTTTGAACGAAAATGAGAAAATTGTTTCTAAGTGAGTCTTCCAGTTCGTCACTCAACCATTTTTAATTTTTTAAACGGGTTGTATAACAGGATAATATACATACGGGTTGAAAATGGTTTTTAGATAGGTCAAAAAGTTTGATATGGACTTACGTCGAGATGTGCACTTAAGCTATTTGGATTGCTTATTTAAACAACTTATAGGGTTCTTTTGGAGTGCTAACTAAAACTACTTATATGGATCTTTTGGAGTGTAATCTAAAATACTTATATTATTTTTATGTAGTGCTTATTAGAATGACTTACATGAGATTTTTAGATGGCTTATTTAGGCTAGAGACCTTTTTTTGGAGCGCTTTACAAGCTGCTTATAGGAGATGTTTGGGGACTCCTCACTGAAACTGCTAGCTGTTTGGTATTTCTTATTAATTTAGTACTAGAATAACGAGTTTTAGAAAGTTAAACCAATTCATAAAAGTCATACTTTATATAACTGTGTAAGATAGTTGTGGTTATCATAATCAGGTGAAAGAAACCTGATGTGCTCCTCGGGTTGTCTGAAGGAGGTGGCCTGTTTGTTTCCAGATGAGGTATAATTATACATTTAACAAGTAGTAAATTGTATGTGTTGCAGACTGCAGTCATAACCTCTTTTTGTAGATATACATGGTCATAAAATTGATTTATTTACAGATAGTTGCTTACATTATTTGTGTAGATTACTTTTTGTAATCTGTAAGTTGCTATATTTTTCACATTTTGTGTTTAGTTTTATAGATGTCGTATCTCTTTAACATGTTTCATCATGGATAAAAAGGTAATTATAACTAAATGAGGTTGATTTTTATATATGTATGTTTTTGAGTTTCAGGAACGTAAAAGCGGTTGATTTTTAGTTTTGTGTGTCTTTTTTATTTGTTACGAAAGAGTTGTGGCCAAACGGCACCTGATACTGTCTGAACACGGTTATCACAGCATGTGGCATTATTACAAAAGGAAACATTACATTATTAATGTAGTTAAGATACATGCACAGTAAAAAAAGATTAACCTCACAAACATTCATGTCATCATGTAAGAAAACATAAGGACAAGTTATACGACATAATTTCATATCAGAATTACATGCTACCTTGATTTTAAAGTATCCAACAGTTTACTACATTTGATATAAAAACAATAATTTTTGAAGATAGCCGCCCATCGGGCGGGCCTTGAAGCTAGTTAAAACATAATCAAGACTACCAGATAGGAATTCTAGATTAAAAATGAATAACTGAGTCTATTTGTATAAAGACAAAAATCCCATGTGAGTATGTGTCGCAAGTGTGACTAGTTAACATTAAAAGGTCGCTTAAAACAAGATCAATGACACACAAACCTCATTTTTAGATCTTTCAGACCCCCCGCTAATTTCCAAATCTAATGGTTTTTATTCCAATTTGCCAGTGAGCTAGCATCTTTACAAATTACAATCAATATATTTTATTTTAAAATTGGAAATATAGAATGAATTGAAGTTGTAACATTCTGATTTAGGAATCCAAACATTATAAAGTTGGTCACTAGATCCCTTTGGACCTGCAGAATGTATGATCCCAAACGACTATTGTCAACCACGTAACAAGAAACTTCCATTACCGATAATCCATAACCAGTCGAGACTAACACCTATAAGACACCCAATTTGAATTGAAAGCACGAGCACGTCTCCTAGTGCATTTCTTTCTAAACCCTGTATAAATCAAATAAAAGTTTTAGATGACTAGAAAATTTGACTAACAATGTTCCAACATCTTTTGTTTTTCTAAAGCAAATGCATCATGTGAAAATCTTTTACCGTGTATGATTGAGGAGCTACTGTCATGATACATATTGTAGGATAACCGGTAGTGGCTCCAAGGAAAAAGACGAGCACGATCATCCATCCTTGATCACCATACTTCGACGTGAAATAGAACAAAGGGATGAATACAAATCAAGATAAAACTAAGACCGTGGTACCTTTTCTTGATTCTAATCTTAAAGCCTTGATTAATGGAACATATCTAACTGCCAAGTTCGATACATTATACGTTGTCACAAGGACAAGTGGATACCTGAAAATATGTAACATGATAACTGAAACAAAATATATATACGTAGTAGCTTAAATCTTCTAATTATAAATGTAAGCATGTTTTTACCATGTTCCTAGCTGGTGGGATCCTGTATTTTCGTATAAAAAGCCCGGAAAAATTGATAGCGTCACGACATAAATCAAGAACAAATCTATTGCATAGTCGTAATTTTCAAAGAAAAGTTGTTTCTTGCTCACTCTCTTTATATATTTGGCCTCATTATGAGCCTGCATAGAAGTAATAGGCTGGCTTTGATCAATTAAGTGTTAAACAAGCAAGCTAGTTTAAGTTCATAGAACGAAAACAAACTGATATAGTGATATTTACATGTTGATCAAATCCATTTTCAGCTCCGGAAAAGGACAAGTTAGAAGCAACTGTTTCTGAACTTTCTCCAGCAGCTTTTGCTCGATAATATTTCACAACTGGTAAGTTTGGGAAGACAAATGCATAGAAAAATACGCATAGAAGCTCTATAACAATAGAAATAACAAGGAATACCACTGCAATGAGAAAGTACATAAAGAGTGGATAAGATGCTTCTCAATTTTGATGATGACTAGTCTCATCATGCACATATATAATTCACTTTCAGAGTATGTATATGTGTGTGTGTGTGACATTGTCGATAATAAGAAAAGAAGAAGAATAGTAAATTTACATGCCCCTTTGCGTAGTCCATTCTCAACATTCTTAAAAGCAGCTTTTGTGATTAGCCTTAGAACAGAGGTGAGAGCTCCAGATGCACCCATACCAGCAAGATAAGACTTTAGGTAACAAAACAAAGAAAAAATTTCGGTTAGATGTTGTTTACATGACCAAATGAAAAAAAAAAGTAAGAAAATACAAAATCATTATTAACTTGGACAAATTCGGGGCACATGAAGGCCAAGTTTCCGACCATCCCTCCTTGTACATGAGCATCTGCAACGCTAAAAACCAAGACTAGAAGGCATATTCCGACATATTTTCCCATTCCACCCTTACCTGAAGTTGCTAAATCCAACTACAAAATAAATTACATGTGCATCATAACTCAAACTTTAGCTTTATAACATCCTTTCATCGACAAAGTATAATTATATACACACTAAAACCAACCACGAGGAGGCCAATATTACTCGCAGAAAAAAGGACATATCCAATTAGGTGACGTTTACTAGTATCGCCTCTTGTCTTCTTGGACAAGAAAAATGTCACGAGTGCTATGGATAATGGTGCATAAACGATGGTAAGTACCCTTTCAGGATGATATTCCTGTGTATAAGAATATCAAATTTTTCAGTAGCCAATGGAACATATTGCGTGTGAATTTGTAGTAAAAAGATACTTACAGGGAACACTTCATAGAAATAGTCACCTAGCGTTGAAATAACATTCCACGATAATATAGCACCAAGTCCAAAAATCCAGCACATCGCTACTGCACTCCATTTTCCCTAGAAATAATATACTGTAAAACATTATACACAGAAGGATGTTTTGATGAATATTTACGATTTTCGTAAGTTTAATGTATCTTAACTTCTATAGTAGTCAATATTAAACATGAAATTAAACATACCTTCAACTCTGATGGAGTCTCTTCACTTGAACAGACTACAGTCATGGTTGTTTTTTCCATAAATATTCTATTATGTGAGGAAGATGGTGACTTCTTAAATATAGGTCATTAGTTTTTAAAAAATATTAAGTAAACACAAGTCTTAAAAATATTAATATTTATAAAAATTACTACAGTCATTGATCATAGATCTTCATATATATATCCTTTGTTAAAATCCAAAACATTTGTCGTCCATCTTTTGTTTACCTAATAAAATATTATAATAGTTAATCGTATAACAAACATAAAATTTTGCGTTCAGACGGTGGCGAACTCAAGACAAGAAATGACGAGAGTAGCAGATGTAGATATGATAAATACGTTTGGGACAAAAGACTAACAAACTCTTTGTCTTGCTTGTTTTGTTAAGGTAATATATAGAGCCTTTTAACTTACAAACGTCGAACAGAAAATTAGGACTATAATACTACCCCCGACCCTTCATTAAAAATAAGTACATGACTCTAACTAACTCAAACACTCACTTAAATGCAATACCTATTCAAACTATAATATATCTAAAACACAAATACTTATTAGGATCTTCAGCCATGCATGGACTCCATATGTGAAACCAGAAATATAACCGATTAAACCCAACAATCACCCCCTTAATCAGTTATTTACCCGTCGATTCACAAGACCCCTTAATCGCCTTCTTTTAGAACCATGTTGATTCTCGACTTTCTCGGACACCCGACCTTTAACTCAGTCACGTCCAAAGTCACTACCCTATTGCGCAGAACACTTGTAACATGTACCATGGCGTCCCGTTAGACACGTTCATTACCATCTCGACTTCTCCTGGATCACGACCTTCCCCGGCCACGCCCAAAGTCATCTCGGTTCGAACACCTGAAGGTTTATGAAGTTCATAACAATTATTAAAAACCCTAATATGGATCAAAGCACACATAGCGGAAGCGATTTAACAAGATCATAATCAATAACACAATTATAATTAATCGAATTAGGGTTACATACCTTTATCCTAGTGAAGATCCACAAGATCATCAACGAATCACCAATTAGGGTTTATGACGAGCACTACCAAGATATAGCCTAAAGTAAGGTTATATTACGTTCTTGTACACACGTAATACAACGAGCTAACCGTGATTCTAGCACGTGTAAACCGAGCTTCTACGCTTGTGGAATATCTACCCAACAAACCTAGAGAGGGGCTAGGACTAGATTATTGCTAAACCAAAACCAAAGGATAAAAGGAACCCTAAAGAAGGTGTTTTTCCTTTGGAGTTGATCAAACAAAGAAACCAAAACCAAAGGTTAAAAGGAACCCTAAAGAGGGTGTTTGCCTTTGGTTTTAGTCGCAGGAAGAGAGAAAGAAAAGAGAGTGGCATAGAAAATAATGAAAGTCATGGGGTGTTTATATAGGCTTGGCAAATCTTATTCTTCAAGTAATAAACCAATTAGGAAACAAAACCCCCCCTTGGGCCTTGTATAACCGGCGGTGGAAGCCCACCCATGGGGTCTTCCGGAACATTCCCGTTTCCTTCTTTTCTCTTCTATTTAATTCCACAACGGTCGTTTATACTTAAATTATAATTATTAACGATCGTTAGTTAAGCTTCGGTTTAATTTAATAAATATAAAATATATTTATTAAATAAATTAACCCTTTACGTAATGTGTGCAATCCCGTAATCCCGAGTTCGATCCTAACACACGACTATTTAAATATAAGTCCATTAAACTTTCAGCTCCCACTTGGACATATTTCAAAATATCGTGATGACATTGGTTAGCGTCTAGTTACACGCCAATGCTGTCCGATCTCGAGTAAGGTCTCTTGGATAAAACCTTGTAATGATTTACTATCATTATTATTATCCTTTCATTTCAAATACAACGTTAATAGGATATGGATCTCGGTCATTCCTTATATTAACCACTCTATTTCTCGTTTACGGATATAGCAAGATCACCAAAACAAATTTGGGTGCGGCCGCACAAATATCTTACTACTCCCCCAAGGGGGCCAGCTGTATTATACTTCAAAATAATTTTGAAGGAAACAAATCCCATATTGACTACAAGCAAAACTTATGAATTTTGCAACACTTCTGAAAATAACCTTTATAGCTACCAGTTACGTTTAGCGTTAGATTATTTCACAGAAATGCACTAGATCCATGTCAGTTTCCTGGTATCTTAGGTTTAAGGATAACTATTTATGATTTACTTGATGACAAAGATCCATAAAGTAAAATCATATAGTTGGGATAAGTCCAATATTTGATTCATCAAATATCATCCAAAATTGACCAATATACTTTCAAGTATACTCTGTCACTATTTTGAATTGTCTTAGTTCAATAATATTCCCATATTATCAATCGACAACGGACATTTCGAAATATCGTAATATTCATGGATTAAAAACATGTAAAATAGGATACAAAATCAAATAACATAAAATAAACGAAACTCAATCTTTATTTCATCAATTCAATAATGTCTTAAACATCCTTTATCCAAATACCAAAATAGATCAATGCATAAAATTGGTACATGCATCATGCCTCTAGCAACTTGTTTGGCAAAGTATAAAATAACCAATCTTGACCTATTGGAATTTTGAGAATACTTTCTTCAAGAATTCAATTCATTGAAACTCTTGTACATGTGCATTCAAACAATTTGATATAGCCACATAGTATCAAAATTGTGAAACATCCTTGATCACCAATTTCCTAAACTTCCAAAACACATTTGAAGTTCAAAGTATTTTAATTCTTTAATGTATAATGCAACTTTAATCAACATGTCATCTCCAAAGATCACATGACTAATATTGAGTGTTACCTCAATTATATATTTTCAAGTTTTACAACTTGTCATAAAAGATATAAATACGTTACCTTTAATATCTATTATGTAATGTTTGATTCCAACCAAACCTCCAAATTTGTTGGCTATGATAATTTGCACAACTATTGACAAATTACTCATGCATAAAATATAGAAGTTGATCCAAGATTTAGGATGTTATTCTATTTCCAAACATATTCCTTCAGAATATTCATTACACAAGTTATTTAATATATTCAAATCATCATGTATTTTAAGCATGATATAAATACAACACGACACACATGAGAATTTCTCAAACTAGATTTAGATTTCTTCATATCCTAAATATCCATGTAAACTTACTACATGGTATATTATGTTGTATTTTCACCGCATAAATAAATAAATTTATTTGTTCCAAGGTTATGTATATCTTATTTTCTAAATCTCCAAAGCAATGTTTCATCTCACATGTAAACCAAATCAACATTTAATTTGAATGAAAACTTACTTTCTTACATGTCTATTTGACACATATAATTTAAGAAAATAACCATAACACTCCCACTAGCTTTTAGGAATAATCAGAAATCGTCTTATTCACATTTAAATCTAATCTTGGATTTCAAATTAAACATAAGAATAATATCCTAGATGCATGCTTTTATCCGTTAATAGATAATTTCATTTTTGTACTTTTCCAAAGATTTATTTTGAAGTAATAAACTCATTTCGATTACTTAAGTCCTTGCTCAAGTAGTCATTCAAAAAATAGTTCATACATATCCAAATTTTTCAATTTAAAATATCACCATCAAAATCTTTATACATTTAATGTGTTTAGAAAAGAATACTCAATCACAATTAATTATTTAAATGTGATTAATAATCTATTCATAATACATACATTAAATATGTGTACAATTTTGTCCATATAATTTCGACACAAAGATTAAACCACCACAATTGGCGTTTTTCTTCCTTTGACGAAACTCATCTCCAATTTCTAGCCAAACTATTTAAGATAAACCAAATCTAAAATTGATTATCTTATTTGGACAACATCTATAACATTCATAGTATGAGTAATTTACCCAAAACAATATTTGGTAACAAATCACAACAATTATTTGTAACTCATAATTCTCAGCATATAAATCGCATATCTGATATATCCTTACGGACCTATGACGTAAATTCCTTTATCTTGAGAGTTGGCATTTACAAGCCTACCTCATGATAATTACTAGTGTATTTTAAAAGATTGTGTATCTTGTACTTTCAAGATCAAAGCTCCCACTTGCTTTTAGTAACTTAAAATTACTCTTTAAATACGTAACAAATAGATCAACACTCCAACGTTATCTATATGGGACATTACAAAACACAATGACAGTTCCATACTCTTTATTTTCTAAATAATCCACTTCATAAGTAGTTTAGCAAAATCCGAACTCCATTTAAGATATAGTGTGATTCATCACATTCCATATATACTGGTATCTTATTAATCTTCTTAGCTCAAGTCATACTCAACTTTCTAACCTTGATATCTTTTGGAAGAAAAGAAGATATAGTTATCTTGAATCAATCATCACCATCTAATTGAGAGCTTGATTCTCCTATTGAACATACCATCATAATGTTGTCTTTCATTTAGGGAAATATTGTAAGTCAATCTTAACAACATTTAAAATAAATATATATATCTTTAGGCTTACCTATATACCAACTAAATCATCTTAATGGTATAATAGATTTCCTAACCATTTTGCATGCTCAAGTACTTCTAATACAAAGTCACTTTATTTCCATGTCTTTAAAACATAAACGTCTTACTTTATATTATACGTCTTTCAAGACTTTATGTTTGTGACTTTATTCAATAAATCATAAACATGTATAACTAAAGTAATCATGAACACCACTAGGTTTCAATAATCTTTTCAAGTTAATTCACTACTATGTCTATTTATGTAATTTCAAGAATACACAAATATTTAACTTTATTAGAATAAGATTACTCTATATATTTATGTCATTAAAGGAATTTTCCATTTTAAGAAACCGTAAAATAATCCACGCCCGATCTTACGACATGTGGATATTTTACCCTCGTGTTTACAATTTAGTCCAAGCTTTCACATGACTAAATCAAAACAACAAGTGTTTCTTAATGTGAATGATATATATACTTTTAAGTAGTCTTTTAATCATACTGACACATGATCTAACTTTCATCTAATTATTAATTAGATTGTTAGTCTCTTATCTTGAAGACAAGAGAATCATATCTTTATGAGTTGTTTCTTGCACACAATGTTCATTTCTCCCACTTGTGCATGGAACAACCTCATATATTAGATAAACATCACATCTAATGTTCGTCTATACAAAATATGATTGTGTCACATATATTAGCTTTTACAAGTAGATATAGAACCACTTAATCAACAAGAGTCAGTACATAACTATACTTGAAGATATTAGTGTCAACAATTCGAAAGTAATTATTTTAGAACATACTAAAGATAATATGGGTTATTACCAAGACAACAAGGCTAGTAACTCCCACTGAATTAGATAATGTTTTAATAGACTCAAAATCAGTAATACAACACAATTCTCCCACTGAACTTGAAAACATTAAAAATGTTTCATAATCGGTGAAAATAATTAGTGTTGTGTTTACTTTCTTACACTTTTGAAAAACACATTCGTAACAATTACTTATAGTGTTTAAGAGTGTACTCTACTTCGTAAATGATGACTTATCCATCAAATGCTTTTTAACTTGAAAGACTTGACATGCAATTTCTTCCTTAATAGGTCTACCAACCCCACAATGGTATGTAGGTGCCTATAAATGGTTAAAGCACAACTACTAGACAAATATGCTAGTTTGCCTTATAACCAATTAGCGGTAACTTTAATAACTCAAAATATGCACTTTTCTTAACTATTAAAGTTTTCTATGAGTTATGTATTTTGAATTTGACATTTCTAAAATTCTTATAACTCCTTCTTTACTCATGAAAAAAAAGTTTAGGTTTATCTTTTCATTGTAAATTGACTCTATTCGCAGCCATACGATTTTAGATCAATAAATGAATAAACCACGTTTACGGTGTAACGTTGCATTAATACATTTGTAAAAGAATTTACAAAATTCAATTTTAGTATTTTCGCTAATACCATTCAAGAAAATAAAATTACCCCGGTAATAAAACCATAGTATTTTCCTTGAAAAAACTAGAATCCAAAATGACATAATTTCATCACATCAGTTGATCTGCTAGCAATGAAAGTATTCAAGATGGTAACTTGTCGAAAAATGATTGACAAACAAATTTGCAATTTCTAGGTATTTAAGGGATTTACATTGCCAAAAGTCATTTTGCATTGTAAACATGTTTCATCCCTTCTTTATGTCTTAAGTTTCCAGATCTTACTGAGTAACTCAATTAAGTCGACTAATCTAAAGAACGTAAAACCTTCATGTGCAATCTTATTCAGTCATGAAGTTTTTCTCTCCATTACAACATCGTCCAAAATCTCATATAACGATAATTGTGACTTCAAGTGTTCGTCAATTAGATGGCATAAGACTTAAATTTAAAGGGTATTGATTTTGGTGTCAAAAATCATGTATGGAGAAGTATGCATACATCTCCATAGCATAAGTTTAATAAAAAAATTTAGTAAACTTTTTGGTGAGACTAAAATTTCATCATATATTTGCAAGTTGAGGTATTGGTTAAACCAATTAAAGATTTTACCCACAACTAAATTCACACCGTACTTTTTCTAGAACTTAGCTAAAGCACAAAGCAATAACCTTATTCGTTGTGTTTCGGATGTGAATTTTTGCGGTTAAATCAACCTTAAGGAATTATGTAAATAATAACTGTATGTAATTCCAACTTTGACGCACAGGCAAGCCGGGAATTTGGTCAGCGCTGAAGCATAACACCTCCTTCCTTAACCGGGTACATGACCAGCAGTGCGTTATACCCACTTTATAGTTTGTCAAAGTTGAGTAGGCCGTTAAGTTATTATTGAAATTCCAATCAACGCAAATCATATGTCAATTAGATCTCAAAACAATTCATTAATTTTTATATGATTTAGTCCATATTAATTTTTCTTGCAAAAATTACCCTTGTTTACAACATACAATCGATATAAAACGTATGAAAACAAGTAGGTACAAAAAAACTAAATCATAAACACATAATAACAATTTTTATGTGCAATAAATAAATCAAATAGCCACATGCATACGATTTTTTCAATAAATTCATCAAATCCAGATCTTTATATGCATATAAAATCTACCCTAATTTTAGATTTATTGAATCAAATGAAACATGTAGCAAAAACACGTAACAATTACCACATAAAACATATGATCCATGAAAAACATGCATGTTCATCACGGATCTCCCACATAACTTAACAATTAAATCTCTACGGATCGAAACATTAATTCACATAACATATGCAATTCATCAAAGTTCCACCCAAAACACTTAACAATTAATTAAATCACTACGGATCGTAACCTTAAATACATGACATAACAATTAATCATGTAATTATCTAAAGATCAAAACATGCAATTTTAGGGTTTCACAAAAAAAACTATCTTTTTTTTTTTAAATTTATAATCGGCTAAAAAAACAAACCGACCCCCTTTTTTTTCAAATCGAATTTAAAAAAAAACAAACAAAACCAAAACCCTAAATTTTATTTTCAAAAAAAAAACATGTAGTTTTTAACTCAAAACAATTATTAGTTAAAAAAACAATCTTTAGATATCGATAATTATAACATGTTAAAACGGCTCTCGATGCCACTGAAGGTTTATGAAGTTCATAACAATTATTAAAAACCCTAATATGGATCAAAGCACACATAGCGGAAGCGATTTAATAAGATCATAATCAATAAGACAATTATAATTAATCGAATTAGAGTTACATACCTTTATCCTAGCGAAGATCCACAAGATCATCAACGAATCACCAATTATGGTTTATGACGAACACTACCAAGATATAGCCTAAAGTAAGGTTATATTACGTTCTTGTACACACGTAATACAACGAGCTAACCATGATTCTAGCACGTGTAAACCGAGCTTCTACGCTTATGGAATATCTACCCAACAACCCTAGAGAGGGGCTAGGACTAGATTATTGCTAAACCAAAACCAAAGGATAAAAGGAACCCTAAAGAAGGTGTTTTTCCTTTGGAGTTGATCAAACAAAGAAACCAAAACCAAAGGTTAAAAGGAACCCTAAAGAGGGTGTTTGCCTTTGGTTTTAGTCGCAGGAAGAGAGAAAGAAAAGAGAGTGGGATAGAAAATAATGAAAGCCATGGGGTGTTTATATAGGCTTGGCAAATCTTATTCTCCAAGTAATAAACCAATTAGGAAACAAAATCCCCCCTTGGGCCTTGTATAACCGGCGGTGGAAGCCCACCCATGGGGTCTTCCGGAACTTTCTCGTTTCCTTCTTTTCTCTTCTATTTAATTCCGCAACGGTCGTTTATACTTAAATTTTAATTATTAACGATCGTTAGTTAAGCTTCGGTTTAATTTAACAAATATAAAATATATTTATTAAATAAATTAACCCTTTACATAATGTGTGCAATCCCGTAATCTCGAGTTCGATCCTAACACACGACTATTTAAATATAAGTTCATTAAACATTCAACACCAACGCCATAATGTCACACCGTGTAATTATTCAATCTCTTCTTATCTTGACACTCTGTACCTTTTCACGATCAAACGTGTTTCAAGAGGCCTCTCCACCGACGAAGAAAACAAAGCCACCTGCTTATAACGTTTTCTTTCAATTTCTAAGCAAACCGAATCCAAAGCCACCTGCTTTGACGGATCCCTTACGCCCGCTTTTCATACACCTACGCCGGTCTCCTCTTATCAAGAAACAACAATCAAGGCACCTATGAAACACGTTGTTGTCACCGGTTATATACAATTGCTCAAAACCCGCAACTACTAAACGAACAGCCATAAATCTTCACTAGCTCAACCTTGTTCCGAGACACTCTTCTACCGTTCAAGAAGACAAGGTCATACCCGCCTTTACTGTCTTCCGTCATCTGCAAAAAAAACCTAGTCAAAAGCCACCTTCCTTTTTTCCGACTCTTCCCGTCCGTTTATCTCGCAACCCCGGTTAGTATCTCACGACGAACAAACATGAAGCTAAAACCCTTTTTTTCTTCTTCTTTTGTTCACTACTAACAGCCCCAGAATACCGATGTTTTAACCGGTCACCCCCGTCGTCTCAACTGGTACGTCTACCATAACAACGGTCGACCAAAACACCTTAACGGCTCCGTCTTCTGCTGCAACACAGTCCTGAACAGCCACCTGCTGTTCTGATCAGATCTTTCACGCCTGCCCTCCACCGACCAACACACCCGCCAGGGGCGGAGGCTTCCGTGGTACAAGCCTTAGCTCTGATACCAAATGTAGATATGATAAATACGTTTGGGACAAAAGACTAACAAACTCTCTATGTTGCTTGTTTTCTTAATCTTACATAAGGCCTATATATACAACCTTTTAACTTAAAAATATGGAGCAGACTATTATACTACCCCATGACCCTCCATAAGAATAGGTACGCGACCCTAACTGACTCAAACACTCACTCAAATGGAATACATATTCAAACTATAATATATCTAAAACACAAATACTTATTAGGATCTTCAGCCATGCATGGACTGCATATGTGAAACCCGACATATCACCGATTAAACCCAACAGCAGAGATGACATACTCGTCGGGTTGAGTCGATTTAGATCAAGGTTGTAAACAATCCATAATCATCACAGTACAATAAATAATATACATCAAATATATTCGGAGAGAAAAATAGAACGCTAATGAGAAACACACTTATGATTGTATGAAATAATGAACCAACCAATACCTAGTGGGAGGAGGTATTTATATTGTATTTACAAAGCGTAACTGCGGCCTAGAATGAGCTTCTTAGCCTGACTCGTTACTAAAAAACTAACTATACTACTTAACCGACTACAAGCTATAACGTATAAATTTTAGGAGTGACTAATATTTTTCTTGTTTCTAACAATCCCCCCTAAGGGAGGTCACTCCAGATTTATATAAGTAATCCCTAACCTAATAATCTAAGGATCTTCAACTCGTAGTCGTTATATCCTTGATCTTGCAAACTTATACTTGTAGTGATTTATTTATCTTAGAACATCATGTGTTTTTAATCTTGTGATCTTCATGTATTTTGACTTGCAACACTTGTGTATTGAATCTTCTTATCCGACATGTCCATAATATCTTTAAAGCTTCTAACAAGCTTCCTTTATAAACTTCATTTAAAATCGTAACTATGAGGAAGATGTATTTAAAACTTTAGCTTTCTTGATTTCTTTTTAAGTCTTTAATCTTCAGTATGAGCATGTGGATATGACTATGGATAGTACACCGCGATGCCACTTTCTTGATAACCTGAATAAGACAGTCAGTAACAAAACATACACACGGACGAATATGGCTTTGTCATTGGTCCTAATTCGGTAGCGTTTTACCTCGGGTTACGTGAAGACCGTTATACGGTATTAGATACCATACCTGTGACAGGTAGACTCAATTAAGAATCTCCTTGACAGGGTTTCACGCCTGTACTAGCCTGTTCTCGTTACCCAATCGTCTCAAAGCAGACAACGCGGTAAGAGTGAATCATTTGGATAAAATTATCCGTCTGATTAAATTCATCAATTCAGATTCCTGGAACAAATTTGATTCAGTTAAGAATCACACCATCATTGTTTTCTAGTTGACACAAGCTTAATTAATTAAGAATCTTGTAAGTCACCTATCGTAGAGCTGTTTGATGTTGACATTAAAAGGATTTCGATTCGTCACTTTGAACATGGAAGAGTGTCGCTCTGAATGTTATGGCAAGATAACAAGAATGTTGCATAGAGGCATGGAACAAGTTTGAAACGATTAAGAATCAAATCATCGTTGCTTTCCAGTTTACACATGTTAAATTCATAACAAATCTACACATGTACCGCAGTGTTGTTTGATGTTAACACTAAAAGGTTTTCTATTCTTCACCGTGAATACTCAAGAGCATCACTCAGAATATCCTGACAAGATCATAAAGATATTGCGTAGGACTTGATAAATTTTAATAAAGGTGTTCAAGGTGAACAACAAGTATTTTCATGAAAAGTGCCCTAACGAGATTAATTAGTGATCTCAAATGGCTCTAGACTCGATAGTTCATTTTGGATTTAAGTGATCGAAGGTTAAAGTGGATTGCTATCTTTTCATTACCAACTTACTCGGAGCGAGCAAGCCGATAGATAATGTGTTGAACTATGTGACGGTAAAAAAAAATCTTTTTAGAGATATTTGAGTTAGCTGGGAAGAGTTGTGTATTGCATCACTCGGTCCATGATGTATATCTTCAATATCAGAAATCATAAATATGATTCCGATTGCATATGTATTGGCCCAGTTTCTGCCTAAGTGTAAGGAGGGCTGCTTTTTTTCACCCGTTATCTTATATTTATTTTTCATTCTTCAACCCCTACAATGCTTACCAAGACGTCATCACTAGTACCAACATTAAGCTTCGTTTGCAATCTAACTTCATCTTTCCTAGTAGACTGCTATTTCTAACTATGGGATGTCCTTGGGAAGATTCCTCTGGTTCTGGAAGAATGATTGGACTTATACCTATCCTATCATCACAATCGTCGTGAAATAAATAGGTCGCTTATCTGTCACCATAAAAGTTTCTTGGAAAATAATTCAAGGTACGTGTGATATAAATCCAAGCATTTGTACCTTAAATGTTTTTGTTCACAAAATCCATTTGCTCCCCCTACACATATGCCTCGCTATTCGTATATGTTAGGTAGACCCCGCACATTGAGTCACACCATTATGTTAACTAATCACATATTAAATCACATTTTATTCCCTCATCAAAAAATTAACCCACTTGATATTTTGGATATCAATTTATTTAATAATATTTAAACAAAATTTAAGGAGATAAACCCAAGTCCAATTAACAAATGATTATTATTCAAGCTCCCCCTCAAATAATGAGGAGTTAGTGTTAGTGTCGAGTATAAGTAAAATTATTGTGAAATTTTAAGCTTAATGAAAAACTAATAAATGAAATTATACTCGACACATAACACTTATATATATTACTACTTATAATGTACAAGTTTACATATATAAGTACCAATTACAAAGAGTTAGTGACCTGAGATATATAGCATCATGAAAATATCATATTGTAAGTTTCATTAATCTATAGTCACCTTCTTTGTTCCTCCTTCCTAAAAACGTCTCTAAGCTTTGTAAGACGCCTCTCTGGAAGAGAACCTCTTTAATGTCTCGTAGTAATTCTTTCGTGAGCTCTTTGTCTTTCTTTGTCCACTCATTAGTTGGTACATCCCTTTCTTTACATTTCAACCTGCTGTCATATAACATATGCTTGAGCGTGAATTGCACTTTTAACAATGTACCATCACAAAACTTGTGAATCGCCTTTGTGTGAATCACTAACCTTCTTTCCTTGATGTGATTCAAATATATGACCCTAAACGGCTTCTATAGAATATTGCAAGTAGGCTTGGACCTGTTATCCTTATCTTCGCATTGGTTGATGGAGGATTCAAGTGTAGATTCCTTTCCTTTGATAACTCTTATTGCCCATTTGCATGTATTCGACCCTCTGACGTATGAGAATGCTACGAGTTCATATCTTGAGTGTGTTCAAAAAATTATATTTGTCTGTCCCCGAGAGATGATACGCCTTTTCTTGAAGATATAGCATGTTAAAGGCTTCAATGTCTCTCAAAGGTGGATCATACATGTCACCTTCGGTAAACCTATACTCCATGAAGTCAGATCTTCTGACAACGACTTACTTTAGGTGAGTGTAGTTGTGGAATCAAAGAGTTGATATGTTCACCACAATTTTGATTGGTAGCTTGAGTTGCTTGTTGTTTGTCAACTTTATGTGCACTATTGTTAAGAAAATTTGTTGCCACTTGATCCACCAATATATATATATATATATATATATATATATATATATATATATATATATATATATATATATATATATATACTAGCTTTAAGGTTCGTCCTATGGATATATATATATATATATATATATATATATATATATATATACAACTAGCTTTAAGGTTCGTCCTATGGACATGCTAGCTTTAAAAAAAATTTATGATAATAAAATGTAGTTAAAATATGTATAATTAAAAATTTGACCATGTCAATTGCGATCATCTAAAACAAATTGCAAATT